>JAMWET010000839.1:862500-1013679 GCA_024036415.1 Prochilodus magdalenae
TAAAAGCATTGAGTTGACTGTCTTGACTGGAAATGAAATAGCTGTATAGAGTATATATGACTTTTGCACCATACTGTATAGCAATAAAGGACTGATATGCCCACTCTTCATTTGTATCCGCACATAAGCTAACTCTGAGATGTTGCCCAAGCATTTTTGCCTTTAGCTGTGTTTCTGTTATCTCGTCTGGGCATAGCAACAGACAGCGCACCAATTCCTGTTTTCTCCAAATTGCTTTTCAAGTCAGCAAAGGCTGGCAATAATATGGCAGTGTACTTCAACAGATTATACTGGCTGCTCTAAACCAATTTACTCCGATCACTTTCTTTAGTTAATCAGCGATATGAATCCAAAAGCACTCCGAGTAATCATTCTTTCATTCACTTTCCTGTTGGCACAACAGAGCTTTCTGCATCGGTTTCATGTTTCATAGCAACAAAATACATCATACAGGTGCCTTTCTATAAAGACGGGCAAAAAGCCATTCATTACAGGAGCCCAACGCCAGCACCGAGGCGTTCACCGCGTCTCCCTAAAGGCTACAGTGTCTTTGTCCAGTGGGTCGTAATGTCAGATCAGCCAGTGGTCGTGCACTGGACTACTTTGGGGTCATGCTGGGTGATGTGGAATCGTCTGTTCCGCAGCGTGACTCAGCACAGCCGCTCCGCTTTGCTGGGAGTGAGCGGGAGGTCATTGATCTCTGCGGCGTGTAAATATCAGGTCACTACTTCAGGATGCTGTTGGTGGCAGGTCCCCTTCTGAGAGCAGATGAGGGGAGTGCAGGCCATTGGTAAGCCATCAGGACTGTAAACTGATTTGTGGAGTCAGTGGTGGGTCATTGATTTCGTTTTGGGTCAACGAGGAGGTGTCCTTCGGCCTGTTCTGACTATGAACTGCATTGGCTATGAACTGCACTGTTTGGCTCTAATGTGCTCTCCCACTGAGCAGATCTATACAGCCAGATCAAGAGGAGTCTAAAAGAGCTGCACACAGTCTCTACTGAAGGCTGCACTCTATGGTATTTCTGTGTACCTTTGTCTGATTATCATTATGGGGTCTGACCTCAACGACTCAATGGAAATAATATTTTTATGAATTCAGTTCCTCAATAATCCTCAAATTTCAATAAACCTTTACTAATTTATACAGTCCTAGGCAGAAGAAAAAATAAATATGCGTCCTCTACTGAGAACATGATTCTGCACAATTTGATGCTCAGTAACTGTGGTCACATTTTATTTATTTATTTATTTTTTTAACAAAGCAAATACATAGAAAATATTTTTTGTAAAATTTATATAAATAATATTTGTGTGTGTAAATGTGTACATTAATATATATATATATATACATACAGGGGTTGGACAATGAAACTGAAACACCTGTCATTTTAGTGTGGGAGGTCTCATGGCTAAATTGGACCAGCCTGGTGGCCAATCTTCATTAACTGCACATTGCACCAGTAAGAGCAGAGTGTGAAGGTTCAGTTAGCAGGTAAGAGCACAGTTCTGCTCAAAATACTGCAATGTACACAACATTATGGGTGACATACCAGAGTTCAAAAGAGGACACATTGTTGGTGCAAGTCTTGCTGGCGCATCTGTGACCAAGACAGCAAGTCTTTGTGATGTATCAAGAGCCGCAGTATCCAGGGTAATGTCAGCAAACCACCAAGAAGGACGAACCTCCACCAGCATCACGTAGTGACCTGGCCACTATCCTGCAAGAAGAATGGCCTAAAATCCCTCTGACCACTGTGCAGGACGCAGTATATGTCATTCCCAAGACCAACTGACGCTGTATTGGCCGCAAAAGGAGGCCCTACACCATACTAATAAATGATTGTGGTCTAAAACCAGGTGTTTCAGTTTCATTGTCCAACGCCTGTATGTATGTATATATAGTAATTAATTATTTTTTATTATAACCAGTTAACTTTGCAGAACTGGAGCCCTCTTTAGATTGATCAGTGCTTTTTTCATTTTTAATTTGCGATTTAAAGTGCATTTTTATTACCTAAACCCTTTTATTAATGCATTTAATTGTGATTTTAACTCACTAAGATATTAAAAGACAAAGCATTAAATCACAAAAAAATGATATCCAGTCAACACATCTAATATAGGACATTGTGAAATGGTAAGTTTCCTGCATACAGTTATTCTAATGAGATATAATACAGTATGTGTGTGCCTCCTTCCACCAAGAAGCAGTCACCTTGAACACACACATCCTCACACCGTCACACCGTCTTACACCCATGCTCACACACACCGTACACCTACTTCAAGGTTAGATTTCAGATTAGGCCTTCCAATGACCCAGCCTGAAGCACTGGTGCTCATTTGCTCTGCTTTGTTTACAGAATTTTGTCCTCCGCCCATTCCTCTACCTCTCCGTCCATTTTCATCATCCCCCCATCCACTCATCCTCTTATCCCATAATCCTCCATCTCTCGTCCTGCCACTGGTCTAACCTAACTCGGTTTGAAAGTCCATCAGTCAGCGAGCAGTGTGTTCTAAACTGATGGTGTGTATGTGCCCAGTGCCGATTACAGTCTTAACGTTCTCTGAGCTCCTCCGTCCACAGCACACGCATATGCCCTAATGTTATATATAGGGGTGGCTCTGCAAAATCTCAGTGTGTGTGTGAGAGAGAGAATCTTTAGAAGTTAATGATGGTAATAAAAGTAAAGTGTAGTTTTGCATGACTTGTCCCTTACTTCAAAACGAGGAATGGAAATAAGATTCTATTGAAAGTGTAAATTCCAAGCATGCAGCTAATTCCACGTGTTCACCAGAGGAGATGTTTGATCCCGGTTTGATTCTGATGAGGGGTTTTATTTATGGCTCTTTTCATGTTCTTACATTTTTCCCACAATTTTGTTATTTCTTGATGAACTCTGTTGAAATTGTTGATGTATCAGAAAAGAGTGTGAGTCAAATGTACATGCGATTCATTAAGTAATTATCTTAGGGGAACCCCCTGGGCCTTCAGCGCCTTCAAAGCAGGCCTAATGATTCCTGTGAAATTAAAAATACATATGTGTAATTTTGAGTTAATTTAGTTAATTTGTATCGAATATAATCATCATGCTTGTTGTATTTCAATTCTGCAAGTGCTCTCATTTCATTTTTAATGGGAAGCTCCATCGATTTTCCAAAAGTTCTACATAATTAAATGGTGGAGGAGCCGTTTAGAGTGGTTTGATGTGAAATGCTCTGTTCTAGAGAAACTTGGAACAGAGTTAGAATTGTTTATAGCAGTGGTGCTAATCTCACTTACAGAAAGCTGTTACGTGAATTGACAAGGTATATGATGCTTGACATGTGAGGCATTGTTTTATGACTTTAGTTTCATGATTTTATTTCATTTTAATCCATTTGTTGCAGATGCGAAATGCAAGCAATTGTACTCAAGGTACTCACAGTTAAATACTTCCTTTTAGGCCTCCACATGGATAAAAGTACTGAAGTATATGCTCTCAGTTGTACTAAAATTAACAGAGTAACAGTAGCATGATTTATTATGGCCCTAATGTCCTGTTATCATTTCTGGACCAAGACTCTTCATCAGCTCATTTTGGGTAAAGAGACTCTAGTGTCACTCTCCAATCTTTAACAGAAAACAGTGAACTGCTGTACCCTGATTGGTGGTCTCGCTTTAGCCTTCTTTCGTTTAGATGTTGTTCAGATTTTATGCTTTTATGCACAAGTAAGCCAAAAGGAAAGACAGGTTTGGCCGTAATGTAGTGGAGTAAAGTAAAGAGACCGACAGAAAGGAAACACTTCAGTACAGATAAACCAACACACTACTCACAGTACACTAACACACTACACTTACTGAGTTACTGTACACCAACACACTACTTACAGTACGCTAACACACTACACTTACTGAGTTACTGTACACCAACACACTACTTACAGTACACTAACACATTACACTTACTGAGTTACTGTACACCAACACACTACTTACAGTACACTAACACACTACACTTACCGAGTTACTGTACACCAACACACTACTTACAGTACGCTAACACACTACACTTACCGAGTTACTGTACACCAACACACTACTTACAGTACACTAACACACTACACTTACCGAGTTACTGTACACCAACACACTACTTACAGTACACTAACACATTACACTTACTGAGTTACTGTACACCAACACACTACTTACAGTACGCTAACACACTACACTTACTGAGTTACTGTACACCAACACACTACTTACAGTACACTAACACATTACACTTACTGAGCTACTGTACACCAACACACTACTTACAGTACACTAACACATTACACTTACTGAGTTACTGTACACCAACACACTACTTACAGTACGCTAACACGCTACACTTACTGAGTTACTGTACACCAACACACTACTTACAGTACGCTAACACACTACACTTACTGAGTTACTGTACACCAACGCACTACTTACAGTACACTAACACACTACACTTACTGAGTTACTGTACACCAACACACTACTTACAGTACGCTAACACACTACACTTACTGAGTTACTGTACACCAACACACTACTTACAGTACGCTAACACACTACATTTACTGAGCTACTGTACACCAACACACTACTTACAGTACACTAACACACTACACTTACTGAGTTACTGTACACCGACACACTACTTACAGTACACTAACACACTACACTTACTGAGCTACTGTACACCAACACACTACTTACAGCACACTAACACACTACACTTACTGAGTTACTGTACACCAACGCACTACTTACAGTACACTAACACACTACACTTACTGAGTTACTGTACACCAACACACTACTTACAGTACACTAACACAATACACTTACTGAGTTACTGTACACCAACACACTACTTACAGTACACTAACACACTACACTTACTGAGCTACTGTACACCAACACACTACTTACACTACACTAACACATTACGCCTTACACTTACCGACTGTACATTAACACACTATTACACACATAACGGTGACCCTTACTGAGTTACTGTATCACCAACCACCGTACAGTACACTAACAATCTAGACGTACTGAATTATTATACACCAGAGAACACTATTTCACAGTCCAGCCACTCAGAACACTTACTTTTTACTGTCTCAACACACTGAATTTACAGCAGAAATGACATGTATTACTTAGAAACAGTTACTGACCCCAACACCATGACTTACAATACACTAACGCCTTACACTTACCGACACATTAAGACACTAACACATGGTGACCCCTGGTTCTTATCACAACCACCGTAAAGAAATCAGAGTCTGAATTATTATCTACAGAGAACCATTTCACATCCAGCCACTCAGAATAAGTCTTTTTACGTCTCAAGGTCTGAATTATTCAGAAATGAGTCTTAGAAACATCACTGACTGGGAATATGAGCAATAAGCTAATTAGGTTTTCAGCACCTCAGACTCACACAGTTCAGTGCTAAACAAATTCACTATGGTAGTAGCTGGAAATGATTCAGGCCTGTTAAGAGCTGTATATGAAATAGAGGCCTATAACACCTCAGTCATAGCAACATACAGCTGGATATGCAGGGCCATTAAACTGAGAAACAGGCAGATGAAAAAAGGAGCAAGCTTAAACAGTATGAATAGAGACNACGCTACTCATCACATTTATACAATAGAGGTCAATTATATATGCATAAATAGTGAACATAGAATAACAACTCCAGACATGTAGGGGTTAAAATGAGAGAGAGAGAGAGAGAGAGAGAGAGAGAGAGAGAGAGTGAGAGAGAGAACATAGTGATATAAAGTGCATGAGTGTTCTCCTGGCTGTATCTGCTGGTCTTTCTGAAGTGGCCCCACCCAGCAGCATCTGATGGAGCGAGCGTGTGTGTGTGTGACAGAGTGATGGAGAGGGGTCTTCACCGGCAGCCAGAGCTGCCCTTCTAATTGGCCTTTATGAATATTTAATGAAATCAAGATGAAATTCAATCATGGCTTTTAAGTGCTGAATAGGGGAGATGCGGCGCAGGCTGTGGGGTTATTAGTTTCTGCGCTCTAATGCGGCGAAGCTTGGCCAAGGCTGCAGCCTCATGCAGGTGGCCTGGAAGACGTTTGGGGTCTGGAGGGAGCAGCCGCTCTCCTAAGGAATGAATCTTTTATTTGTTGGGCTGTATTTTTAAACCGAGGTTTCTCTGGTCACGCAACTGAGATGGCCTCAGCCAACCACACCAGCTCTCTCTCGGCGCTTGAGGAGAGAAGAGCCGGCTTGTGCCTCTGTGGGACAAACGAGGGAATTGCAGAAAGGGGTTTATATTCCTGGTTTTTATTCAAAGAAATCACTTTATACCCTGTAACTCCCAGCCTGATCCTTGCGTTTTCTGTTTGAAGCATGCTCCAAGACGTTAGATTTTGGCCTGATGGATGGAGATATAGCAGAACTGAGATGCTTATGTGTACGCAGACCGGTCCAATTTGAAAGTGATTTATTATTATTGAAATCCCATCACTCTTATCAATAGGAACCATTTTTAACAATCACTGTATGTGTGAAGTATTAAAAGATTGTATATGTGTATATGTATATGCATGTGTGTATGTATGTGTATGTAAATGTGTGTGTATGTATATTAAATTTCACGTATGTTTAGTTATTATTAGTAGTAGTAGTATTGCTCCTCCAATACAAATGTCAGCTGTCTGTCAATCACTTTGAGCTGCCAGGGGTCAGAAAGATGCTCTATAAATCAACATTTATTATTATTATTATTATTATTATTATTATTATTATTATTATTAATTAAAAATAAATTAAATAAATTAAATAATTATCAGAAATTTGCCATTGCCATGTTTGTCCAGAGAACAACTTCTTCTTTTCACTTGAGGTGGGCTGTGGTTGCCAGAGCTTATTATTATTATTAATATTATTAATATTATTATTAATGTGTTTATTTATTTATTTAGTTATTTATTTATTTTTTCCCCACATTGGGCAAAACAAAGTCAGAAGTTTTTTCTTCCACCTAATTTTCCCGTTCCACTTTAATGGAGTAGCGGTCGGACAGGTGTATGAATGTAACTGTGGCCCTATGTAGCTTGGAACAGAAAACTCGAGAGGCCAACTTCAAAGTCATATGTCTCATATGTGCACCGTCCCATGGACTTGTGCTTCTACTGCCAGGCACTGCTGGAATTTTGGAAGGTATTATGTTCATTCAGTACCAGCTGGTCTACGGCTGTTAGCACAGACTGTGCCATCCTCAGTGCCGTCTGATGTAGCTGACCGAGTGAGGCAGCTTCCCAGCCGGGCCTCATCTTTTTTGCGTCTATGTGAAGCTAAATTTATCCCCAGTAGGCCGGCAGTTCCTTTATGTCCCCTGTCTTGGAAACAAAGTGGACTACTTCATATGCAGCAGACTCGACCGTGGGGGATAAGGGGGCTCAGGTTAGTGAGGTTTGCACTGTTTGTATGTCACATTATTTACATTTACTTGTGGTGTGTGGATGTAACAGCTCAAAGCTCATACCTGAGGATAAATGACGAATGTAGCCCACTACTACCTCTGCTAAAGTGCCAAACTCTCACATGTTTAGTTCAGTTGTCTGGAATGCTGTGTCATATTGGTCCTGTGTTTCTGCAAATGCAGATAAATTATTAATACTTTAACATCAGTCACATATGACAGGCAACCCAGGCATGTAGCAGTTCCTTCTGTAAAAGAGTTCTCTACAGTGTACCATACAGAATAGCCCAACTTCTACCAAATAAAAGCTAAGAATCTCAGCTGATAACATCCACGTTCAGGTAGTTCCTGTTTATAGCCAGGCAGTGTATTTATGCCAGCCTGCCCAAACATGGACATACTCAGCACAACATAAAAACGCTGTACTGTTTTTCACAGTATTAAATAATTATCAGAAACAGAGGCCAAACACATGCATTGCCATGTTTGTCCAGAGAACTCCTTCTTCTCTTCACTTGAGGTGGGCTGTGGTTGCCAGAGCTGATTTATAGGTGGGGGGAATAAGGCAGGGGTTAAGTGGCTAGTCCCTGAGCTGTGCTGTGTGTTGGCCAGTGTGGGCTGTGTGTAAGGAGATACGCCCAGGAGAGCATGATCTCAGAGTGAGCTCATTTCTCACACTCTGAACACAGGGGAGCATGTTTGCTCCCGGGGAAGGGAGCGACTGGAAATTAGGGAGGGGATGGGTAAGAGATGAGTGTTTGTGTGTATGTGTGTGTGTGTGTGTGTGTGTGTGTGTGTGTGTGTGTGTGTGTTTGCGTTGTTATACATCTTAAGGACATAAATGCCCTGGATATGTAGGAACACCAGAGGAGAAACAGTGGTAAGCTGAAGTATGATTAAATCATTTCTTTTTGGTTACTGGGGTTAAAGTTAGGATAAAATGAGGAAGTTTCTTGTTACATATATAATACTGTGGAGATTTCTGAGACCATCCTTCTTCGTACATTGTGAATCAAAAAATTCAATTGAAAAATTGAAAAAAATTTAACAATTAAAAGTCAAAAATGACTTATTATGAGATATTTGTGAGGAGATATGCAAATGCCCAAAAAGAAGGTAAACAAAAAAAAAAAAAGAAACAGGACTTTTAAAGACTAATTCTTTCATATATAGAGATAACGGGACCCCAACAGCCAAACAAAACCTAATCTAGCACCAAAACCGTTACCCCCAGATAAACAGTACTTTATTTCTAAAAGATACAATAAAGCTCCACTGTTTCTGTAACTCCTTTCTTTGTGAGAAGACAACTCAACATCATGGGCCTGAACAGATGTTTAGCTATCATGAAGCCATTTCTGAGAAAAGGAAATAGTCAAAAAATAACATCTGCATATCAAACAAGGAAGTGGTTGGTGTTCGTAGCACAATTGACTGACCTGTGTGCCACTAAATGTGTTTGGTATTATGGATCATGAGAAGTAGAAAATGCAACCAACGTCCAACCCTGAACTTTGGAGGCGGGGAAAAAATACCCTTCAGACTTAATAAAGTCAAAGCAAATCTGCTGAAAGGCTTGGAATCTGTAATGAAGACAAAGAGTGGACTCACTAAATGCTGACAATATGCTGATATGGTGCAGTAAATTGATTGTCAGTGACTCTTTACTAGGGATGCACCCGTATGGAATCCATAGACCACTGGCCAATAATCACCATATATATTTATACACTATAATTTTTAACATTCAAAAACAAACTTACATTATAATCCATAAATAATAAGACATTCAGCTCCAAAGATTATTGATTTATTTTAATTTCTTATTAGAGTTCAGACTCCCTCTCTAGTGTTGATGCACAGAGAAAGTAAAATATATGTATAGAAAGAAAACTAAGAGTTAAATAAAAAAGAGTGCATTTCAGCAATCAGATTAGTGCCCACGTAAGTGCTTCACAAAGAGATGGATCTTCACAAGAGGGTCTGCTGTTCAGACAGTCATGTAAACGTTCTTTCCACCATCTGGGTGCCAGGACAAAGAAGAGTTGAAACCCTTGTCTTCTATGCATCTTGAAGGATGGCATGTCAAACTGAGCAGTACATGAAACTCAAAGGGGTGGGTGGTACAGATCAACTCTTGACCATTGCCATGGGGCCGGCGAGAGGCTGATTCATTCCTGTATGTATGGTTAAAGGCACAGGATGCCAGTATGTGAGGTGCAACAATGGAGTGACAGATGCAAAAGAAAGGAATACCAGACAAAAGCGAAGTAGTCAAGCCCTGAACTGATAAGAGACTGGATTAGCCCCTGGGTGGCCTCCTGAGAGAAAGATGGTCAGGTTACACCCACAACACCGCTAAATCAACTATGACAATAAATATAAAATGACATATAAAACGACACAATAAACCAGATGAAAGATGATGTCAGTGCACACCCAGGCTGAAAAGGGTGCTGAATTATTAGTGTATGTTTATTGGCTGTAATTTCAATCCCAGTATTATGGACTCCCCTAGTAGTTTTTATTTGTGCATGACCCCCACGTCCTGACAAGGTATGAAAACAAACATGCATGACACCGAGTGTGTGTTTGTGTGAATGTTTTGGGGGATAGCAGGGAAGTGTTGACCTGTGCTCATAAGGGTGTTTCCCTCCTTAAGATGAGGTGAGTCAGATTGTTGACTCATCTCTCTCTCACTCACTCTCTCTCTCCCTCCTCTGAGGGATCTGTTGGCGTCAGACTGAGGGGTCCTTGGAGGGTGGAGGCAAAGACAGTGAATCCCAATGCTGGGATGGAGGCAGGCGGCCTAAATAGCTCACGGCTAACTTCATCAAGCATGAAGAGCGTGTGTGTGTGTGTGTGTGTGTCAAGGAAAGAGGTTGTGTCCACTGTGGTCAGTAGTTGATGACATCTGTTGGGCCACAATTACATATAGTAATAGCAGGACTTGTGCTTTGTATAGGTGGTCCACGTCCTTGCAAGGCTAATGTAGCCTTCCCTTCAGTCCATGGCAGCTATATTCCCGTCAAATCATTTAGTCTGCTAGCTGCTACTATATGTATGTTGAAATTGATAGCTGGGGTGAAATGACTCAGGTTAATCTTTTAATATTGACCTTACATGAATGCGGAATGAGGCTCCAAATTGTTGGGCGGATTTTTTAAATAACCCTCCCCCCTTCCTTGTTTGCCCATCCGCATGATAATCATCAGCAAATATGAAAAGTAAATTCAGGAGGAAATATTGCAAATGGGCTTTGGGTAGATTGTGCATGAATATTTAATTTGGCCATAAGAAGTGAGGTTTAGTAAATGAATGGTTTTTCTGGCAAGGTTTTTTTTTTTCACCTTTCTCTCTCTCTCTCACTCTCCTCGTCTATCTGCTGACCAGCCGTCTTAATTACAGTCGTGCCGGTCTGCACCGAGACCAGATTAAGCTGCTATTGGAAAGGTACGCATCAGCCTGATAAGATTAATGGCATTTTTATGGAGAAAGTTTAGGACGTCTGGCCTATTTGGAGTTCTGGTCTGAATGTAGGGCAGCAAAGGCAAAGAAAAAGAAAAAAGAAAAGTTAGCAGGGCTAAGTCAGTGAGTAGATCTCAGTGTTGGGGATTATGCATGTATCAGTGCTCTCACTGACTCTGTCATTACGTTGTCAGCTAATCTGTTGCAGGGGCTGATAGTGAGTGAGTGGAAATAGTGGGTGGATTTACACATAAGCAGCCGGCGCATGCTGTGCTGTAAACATTGATGTCACTGGCACATAAAGAACCTGTCTTAAGGTGCTAGTGGAGGTCTGGCGTTACCTCAGTGATGGTGGTACAATTCAGGCGAAGGGTCTTTTGGCTAGAAGCTTTGGTTTCAGGCTCTGGGTGAAGGATAGTGGAGGTCCAGTGTGGGAATAAGCATCAAAATCCCTTTTTCATGCGCTAATAGCAACATCCTCCACACATGCTCTCAAACTTGTCTAGAAAACTTACACCAGGACCGGAGAACGGACATAGTCATTATACTTAAAGGAGCAACGTGTAAAATGCCACAACCAACCAGTCATATCCCAACATATGTTTTATTATTATTTATTAATTCTTCTGCTAATAAATGCAGTTGTTTATAGCAGGTGTAATGCAGAAACCTTCACCTTATACATGCATAGCTCATATTTCCCCTTCAGATTACCACTGTAGCATTGATGCTAGTTTCTGCTGTTGCCTCTATATAATTTCCAGTGCTATGTTAGCATCATTAGCTAACAGCGACATTCATTTTCCCACACTGGGTTTAAGACATGTGCCAGATCCACCAAAAGAAAGGCAGGATTGATTGGTAGAAATTATTAGCATAAGACATCAGCTAGTTATACTATTATGCATTTTATGTAGCTACTGTAGACTGGTTTTTGTTTATGACCTCATCGTATTATGATATAAGAAGTTGCGTTGCAGAATTACTGACAACACCTATTATATAAAGATGTATTTTCATAATAGTGATGTTATACCAATGTAATAACATTGTTCTCTATGTTAGATTGTACATTCATGCATAAGAGCTGGAACTGAGATGCAGCTTTAGTTCTAACAGGCATGGGGAAGCCCTTTGACACTGAGGGGCCTGGGACACTCAAGACTGCTCACGCTCCAGGCTGTGGCTGCTCTCTCTCTGGGTGGGGGATTCCCTGGCGTTTGATAAAGATTAATACAATCCTATTTTCATGCCCGGGATTGTCCTCCTAATGTCTCTCTCTCTCTCTCTGTCTCTCTCTCTCTGCGCTCCTGGAGAAACACTTATCCTTTCAGAGTGAGGAGTGACAGTTAGAGTGAGAGAGAGCAGCGCAGCCTGAGTGCTGTAATACTCTAATTAACCATAGATCCATTATCACAGGATGGGAATCAGCATTAAACCAAAGCTGCAATGCCTCATTGAGTGTTAATGAAAATCGCTCTCCTCCCTTTTTCCTCACCTTTTATTTTTATTTTGGGCTGCGGTCATACCTAGTTGTTTAATGAAAAAGCGAAAAAAAAAAGAGAAGCATTAAAAAAACATAATTGACTTACTCTGAGCATTTCCAGTGATGGAAATCATGTGCAGGAGGCATTTTAATCTGCTGACTTTAGACCTCCCAGAACTAATTTTATTAAGCCCAGTTCCCACCTTACCACCCAGCTGGCTAGACCATGTGGTTAATGACATATGGTTGTCTATTAAAATGGGCAGAAGTAGTAGCAGACAGAATTAGCCTGAAGTTTGTCTCTACTTGTGTCTGTATAATAGATCACAGTATCAGAAATAAAAAAAAATTAAAAAAAAGGTGTTATTTGGCGATGTGAATTTGAGGTTTGCTGGACACAGTTTGATGGTTTATAAACGCTTGACTGCTTTATTACATGTACAAGGCAATAACAAAGTAATACCTCCTCTACAGTCGACTAAGAGCTGAACGTTTTAGTGCACAATTACTTTAATTTAATTCATTTAATACAGAAAACAAATATATATAAAGCATAACTTGCTGTAACATTTCCAGTTTTGCTTTTTCTTGTGTTTTGCTGTGCTGCTAAATCATGAGTTCAACTTGCCATTTGTCAAAATTTGTATTCAACACCGAAGTGTTCCCGGGCACTGGTGTTCCAGCAATTTATCCCACCAGCAGTCCTACTTAGCATGCTCATACCATTAGTACTGTGTTGTGTTTCCAATGCTTCATTGTGTTAATGTACTGTAATCTAATGTACTATACAGCATTAAGGTTAATTCAGCACACACTCAGCTTAATGTACTACGTACCCCTGATAAACTGATTTAGGTTTTCCAAATATCCAAAAAGGACATTTGCCAGCTTCTTGTTGGAATTTGCCCGTTCTACCTTAAATGGTGCTGTGATTACAGTCTGCTGCCTGAAGCTTTATAATAACTGTGAAGGAGAAGCTAACCAGGAAAAGCTTATTTCTAGTCTATAGTGTTTATGAGGATAAGAATAAGCATAGGTATAGTATAATATAGTATAATATATATAATATATATATATTATATAGTATAATTCTACCTGGATAAAGTTTTGTACACGGAGCTCCTGGTAAATGTGCACAGTGGAGGGATTATTCTTCTTTCCACAGCTCCCAGCCGGTGCTCTAGCACCACCAAATTCAGTCTGTGAAAGGCTCTCCCTAAAACAAGTACGTTGGGGTGGCACTGTATATTGTTTCAGCATCATCATGCATGTGCACAATACTCATATTGCAGGACATGCAGTGTTAAGTATAACAAACTAAACATTATGCTATGACGTTTTTGCTGCTTGATATAAAAGAGAAACGTTCAGGGTTCCTCTGATTTAGGAGGTTTTGGATATCACAGAGTCACAGAGCTTACCTGCTTTTGTGTTTGGTGCACTGAATTCAAGGTTCACACTCACAAGAGTTTTTTTTTTTTAAAACAATCTCTTTATTTGATTTTCAGAATGACAGAAAACATTTGGAACAGTATTGTATAAAGAAAGTTTACAGCTTAGCAACATCACACACAAAAACGGGGAAAGAATAAAAAAAGGGAGAAGTATAATAAGGGTACGAAGTGCTCATAGTTCTCTCTCTGCAGAGTTGTTACACTTCAGCAATGTCCAGGTCTTTTGTGGTGTTTCTCTTTAGGCTTTTTCAGTTAGCAGGCTAGCTATATTTACATCATATCAAAGCGCCCGTACAAGTCATTCAATTATCAGTCATCAGAGTCAGCAAGCTCCCCTTTTCAAGAAAATTCAGGAAAACCTCCCAAATCTCTCTAAATTCCTTCATTTTACCCTTAATAAAATAGGTTATTTTTTCCAATGTGAGATTTGAAGTCACACTCACGAGTTAAAATAAATTCTCAGCTTCTTAGTATTTTAATTTTCAGCCAGATCATTTTACAATTAATAATGTTTTTAAATAAAGCTAAAGTTATCTGGTACAAAGAGTCTATATACCTAGCATACATATCACATATCGCAACATGTATCAAAGGGGAAAAATATTAGAATGATGTTTTTTTTTCCAATATCTTGCAGCCTACTGTGCGTGGTTTGTCCGTTCTGGACTACTGTAGCAACAATTGGTTGCTCTACATGGTAGCCTCAGTTGACGACCTGGTTTAGTTCCAGATTGTTTATGTTTACACTTCTGCTGGATTTCATCCACATGTTTATGGTTATTATTATATCCATTCTGCCTTGTTTTTCATTTTCCTTATATTTTCTGTATTAAACATCACATGATATATGATTTCAGGGTTTCTATAAGGAATATTAGAGGATAAATAACACGTGAATAACAGTTTACCGTTTGTTCCGGCAGTTCACACTACAAATAAATAAAACCTGACATACCATGGAGTATTCACATGTCTGTAGGTTAACCATTGCATAAACCAGAAGTAGCAACATTTATGGCTACACAGTAGCCTCCGTTGGAAGAGCCCGCTCCTATGTAGATTCTAAGCTAAAGGCACCATAATGATTTGTAGCTGCAGATCATTATACACCGGTGAAAACATAGTTTTGTATATTTTCTGCTTATAGAGCCCCCTAAAATTACACAGTTTTCTTGGTAGTCAGTTTGTTGTGGTTAAAGCATCAGCTTAAGCAGATACGTGCATTAAGTGTCTGTGTGACAATCAGAGGAGCTATTAGTTTTACAGATAAAGTGTTCACATAAAGTCATTTGCATTTCCCATCTGATGTGAGCATGGAACATCGGTGAGAGAGAGCCTAAAGCCTGAATGGACAGCAGCAGATGTAGGAAGCCACAGCCCATAGGTCCATTTGATTTCCCTGTGGGCTGATTTGCAGTGGGTGGGTAGCTGTGTTTGGAACTGCCAGGGAAGCGCTGTGCTGGGCTTCGTCCAGCCATTCCTAACCACAGCTCTGTGTCCGGCCCGCTCGGGGTCAGATTGGAGAGCTACCACCACTGGCCTTTTCCGCAGCCTCTAATTGGCGTGAAGGAGAGGGCTGCTCTGGGCAGTACCGGCCTGCTGCTGCGGCTGCTGCTGATGCTGCTGGCGGCCTTGGCTCACTGCCTTGTGGTCGGGTGAGGATGGAGGGGTCATGCTGAGTCACAGAAACAGCATGAATCAGGACAGATGTTTCACTTTCCTCCTGTCTAACACTATGCAATGTAATCATGTATGACTGTTTCAGACATCCTAGATCCAAAATGCCTATAATACAGGCGTACCTTTGGATTTTAAATATTTTCCTTTGAGCACTGCTTAGATTTTAACGTTACAGGCATTGCAAGCAGGGCTGAGGAAGGCTGACTGATACGCTGAGGGTCTGGGTTGCTTCTGTTGTAGCTGCAGAATGCAGCATGGCCAGCAGGGGGAGCCATGATAATGACACTCAGTTCATAAAGCTGGCACAGGACTAATTGGAATTAAGTTGATGCAGAACTTTTATCTAGGTTCAGTAGCAAATGCGTGCTGAGTGAAACTCTTGGTGTATTGAGTGTAATTACAGTGAGTGAATGCAGAATAAAGATTTGAAGATATATTGCATATTGTATTGTGCAGTGTTTCTTCACCCTGTGCATGTAGACACCCTGCCCTGCACATTTTAGTGCTTTCCCTGCTCCCAGCAAACCTGATTCAACATATCCACTCATTAACACACCCTTTCAGAGCTGCAGGGGGTGTGTCAAAGCAGGGAATCCACTTGTGGAGGACAGGGTGCCTCCAGTACCAGGGTTGAGAAACACTAGTACTGAATGTGTGTGAGGGAGTAGGGGAGTTCATACAGTACTCTGTATAAGGGCAGTAAACTGGATGGGTGAGTGCTCACACACGGATTGTATCTGTACATACATTTGCCAGATTCCATCCACATGTTTTAGTTATGCTTTATTATTTCTATTGTTCCCCGTTGTTTTGTCCTGTAATGGACATCATACAGTAAAGTATAGGTTTTCTATAAGGAATATTAAAGGTTAAATTTCATGTTCCAGTTTACTGTTTGTTCTGGCAGCGTGCACCACAAATAAATCCATGGCAACCTGTGGCGTGTTCACGCCTCTGTAGCCTCTGTAGGCTAACCGATGCATAAAAGATATGCATGGAAAAGCATATTTAATTGCTTATGGAAAGTAGCTGTAATTTAGAAATAATGGGTTGATTTCTATTTTTATCCTGAAACCAGATTTACTGTATCCTCTTTGCCCCTGTGCACACGCACAAGCTGTGGCTGCGGTACAAAACTGTATATTCAGAATTTGAATGGTAGCTTTGGTGATGTACTGATTTGATGTGCTGTTTAGTAAAGTATATGCATTTTGAGACACAGCTGCCCCATGCAAGTCAACATTACCAACCAGGCAGTGGTCCACACATTATTATGGCTCTAAATCAACTCATTTTTGGTACAGAGACTCTGGTGTCTCTCAGTCCACCAGTCTTTAAAGAAGCTTATTAATTAGCCTGACACTGACGTCTATTAGAATGAACAGTAAAGGAGAACAGTTTCCGTTAGCTAGAACTGAGTTAATATATATCAACACACTACTTACACTTCATTAACACCTCACACTTACTGAGTTACTGTACACCAACACACTACTTACACTAACACCTCATACTTACTGAGTTACTGTACACCAACACACTACTTACAGTACACTAACACATTACACTTACTGAGTTACTGTACACCAACACTACTTACACTAACACCTCACACTTACTGAGTTACTGTACACCAACACACTACTTACAGTACACTAACACATTACACTTACTGAGTTACTGTACACCAACACACTACTTACAGTACACTAACACATTACACTTACTGAGTTACTGTACACCAACACACTACTACTTACAGCCACACCTAACACATTACACCTTACTGAGTTAATTTATACCAACACGCTACTTACAGCACACTAACACATGACACTTACTGAGTTACTGTACACCAACACGCTACTTACACCACACTAACACATGTACACTTACTGAGATTACTGTAATACACCAACACACTACTTACTGTACACTAACACCTCACACTTACACTTGAGTTACTGTACCACCAACACACAACTACTTACAGTTACACTAACAACACATTACACTTACTGAGTTACTGTAACCAACACACACAACACCTACTGAGTTAACAGTACAGCACACTAACACATTACACTTACTGAGTTACTGTACACCAACACACTACTTACAGCACACTAACACATTACACTTACTGAGTTACTGTACACCAACACGCTACTTACACCACACTAACACATTACACTTACTGAGTTACTGTACACCAACACACTACTTACACTAACACCTCATACTTACTGAGTTACTGTACACCAACACACTACTTACACTAACACCTCATACTTACTGAGTTACTGTACACCAACACACTACTTACACTAACACCTCATACTTACTGAGTTACTGTACACCAACACACTACTTACAGTACACTAACACACTACACTTACTGAGTTACTGTACACTACTGCCGATACCAGACTCCATATAACAAGCACTGCACCTGTTTGGGCAGCACAACATTTACCTGGATGCAATATTTGCTCAAAATGCACCTTAAAGGAGCTGCTGACACGCTGAAATCACATCAGGAAACAAGGGTTAATGCATGGCGTTTATTGAGCCTCTGCTAAGAAAACACTTTGTGAAAAGATAACACATATTTTGCACCGTGTCTTCTTACATATGCAAACATGGTCCTCAGAGTTTACACAGTGTTATTCTGATGGTGTTATTCAGAGCCTGTTCCAGGCGTGTCTCCGTCTAACCACAGTGTCTGCTGCCTTTGTTAAAGCAAGGCTTTCAACAACACGTCTGAGATTCTAATGCAAATTGAAATATGTTTTTAAAAGACGGAGAAAAACGTGTTTCGTGTTCAGATTGTGTCTGGATAAACTTTGACTGGATTACATTTACATTTTTCACCAGATGAGATTCAGCTGTACTTTTCCAGTGTAAAAAGCACATCCACACAGCGACTGACTTTTACTGTTGTTTATTGTTTTGTGTATTTGCACCTGTTACATCACAGAATGTCTCTCATGTTCTAACAAGGCTCTGGGTTCGGTTTGGCACTATCCTCTCACCTGCTGGTCAGCGCTTAACAGCGTGTCTGTTGGTGTAAATTTAAATGGATATTGAAAGCACAGTCTGCTTATGCTGTAGTTGATCACCCTGCTCCTGCTGATCAGCTCAGAATGTGCTGGGATCTGACCACTGTGCATCCTGAAGGTGTTTACACACAGTAAGATCTGGGTCAGTAACATGAATCACTGAATCACTGAAAATGCAAGGTGTGAACAGGTCCTTCGATAAATCGAGTCAGCGGCACATGGAACATCTCCCCCGACTTCTGTGCAACCCTCCCATGTTTGCGCGGACCTCCCTCCAATGAATAAACATAAGGATAAGATCTAGATGTTGCATTTTACCACGTGCATGACCCATGGTCTACAAGTTTAGGCTCATGCACAGCGTGTCATGCACAGAACGCGTGGCCGGTACCCACAAGATTTATTTCTGATATTCCCACAAAAGTCTGAGTGCATCCGGACCCCCATGAGCTACCGGGCAACAGGTGTGTGTGTCTTATATCAGTCTACAGTCTCTTCTGAGCTATCTCTGAGTGGAGCCACTCATGTAGAAGGACCTGCAGTGATGTCAGCATCTGAGTGTAGCTCTTCAGATAACATCTTCTCAGAGTGTGTGTGCATGTGCGTGTGTGCTCTCCAGGCTGTGGCATGTCGATGAGGGCGGCGTCAGCCTTTGATTGGCCACTTATTGATCTGGAGTGTGACCTGTGAATTGCTGTAGCCCTTGTCACAAACACTCACCAGGAAACTACCCGCATACACTCCACCACGCCAATACATAACTAAAGAGCTGAGGAGGGGTCACACACACACATGCACGCACGCACTCAGACATTCCTCTCTCTCAGTTATCAGCGCGTGTCATGAGAGAGAGAGAAAAGAGAGGGAGTGTTTGTGCATGTGTGTGAAGAAAAGAGGGAGAAAGGTGTTGATTAGTGTCACCCTGAACAGACACCAGCTTGATCATTGAGAAAGAGAGAGGGATAGTGAGGAAGAGTGCCAGGAATGGAGAGAGGCAGTAAAAAAGGTGGAAAGGGGGATAAGAGGGAAGGGGGTAGAGGGGTAAAGATGAGAAAAAACAAAAAAAATAAAAAGAAAAAAAAAAAAAAAAAAAAAAAAAGAGGAAAATGGAATAGAGGGGGAGAGAATGAGAGGAATGCAATAGGAGAGAGAGAGAGAGAGAGAGAGAGAGAGAGAGAGAGAGAGTGGAAGGAAATAAGAAAGTAAAGAGTAACAGAATAAGAGCAGGGGCTGGAATGTAAGCGGGAGTAAAAGAATGAGAGAGAGATTGAGAGAGACTGTGAGAAAGAGAACAGTAGAGGTGGTGAAACATAGGAACCGAATTAGGAAGAGAGACAGAAGAAAGAGAGAGAGGAAAAGAGAAACAGGAACCGACAGGAAGACAGAAAGAAAAACAGAGAGAGGTATGCAGGGGCCCTCTAGAGAGGAATCGAATGAGTGAAAGAGAAAGACAGGAAAGGAGACAAATGGAATAGAGAGAGATACTGGAAAAGTAGGAATGGGGAAAAGGTGGCAAAGGCAGAAAACGAATGAGCCTAAGAAAGAACAGAGGAAGAAGAAGAAAATAGAATAAAGGAGGAGAAAATGAGAGAGAGAGAGAGAGAGAGAGAGAGAGATAAAGACGAGGAGAAGGGGAATGGAATGAGAGCCAGTGCCAGAGAGTGAATAGGAGAGATAGTGAAAGAGTGAGAGATACAGATAGAGAGAGGCAGTGAGAGAGTGCGGTAGAGGTAGGGAAAGACAGGAATAGAATTAGAGAGAGAGAATGTCAGTAGCAGAGAGAGCGAGGTGGCACCTCCTCTAGCCCCCTACTGTCAATCCCTTGGAAAGAAAGTGTGAGGTGTGAAAGTGGGTAACCTCTCACACCCTCCATTTCTCCATCTGTAGACACACACTCAGCTCTCCTGACAGCACAGAAACACACACACACACGCACACGCACACGCACACACACACACACACACACACACACGCACACACACACACACACACACACACACACACACACGCACAGATGGGTCAAAGCCAGTGTCAATGTAACTATCAGAGTCTCCAACTAAAACTGAGTCTGAGAGCTGTTTATGTTCAGGCTGTTTAAACTGCATGCCTGGAACTTATTTCCTGTGATGTTCGTTTTTGATCAGTATTTTTTTTTTTTTTTTTGCAGCAACAACGGCGGCTAGACCTGCTCACTATCACCAACCCAGGTAAGTACTATGTGTGCGTGTGTCAGCAAGAGCAGTCCACCACAGTACCTGCACTGTCTTACACACCATTGCTAATCATTACTGCAGCATCGACCTTCACAATACTGATATCACAGGAGGCTGCAATATGCAAATCAGCTACCTTCCCCATTCCTAAATGTTTTATCGTGAGCATCTTGACCACAGTTGTTCTTGAAGTGTTTGGATGACTTAATGTCTGACCCACACATAATGACATTTTCCACTGAGTCTCTTGTCCTTGATTGTTGGCAGCAAATCCCTACACTACACAGTCTGCCCAGAATGAAACAACACACTCCTGCAGGTTATGCACACAAACGAGAGTTCCAGCCAATGGTTCAGATTCTCAGAACCTTGTGGGAGTTTGTCAGGAACTGATACACCACGGGATTTCCCGCCAACTATCATGACTGCATATCTAAAGAAACATGGTGGATGACGGTAAGGCTGTTGCTATGCTGGTGGTGCGTGTTGTCTGCAACAGGATAAGCCAAGCAGTCTTCTCTGTGGTGGGTTTCTTTACAGCACACATTATACAGACCTTCACGCTGTTACCACAACTCAGCGGCCACCTTTATGCTTCTTCTCCATAGTCCACTTCTCAATTCATCCGCCATGCTCATAACCTCTTCCACATACACTGACCAGTTCTGTTCAGGTTGGCTTTTGTTGGCTGAGTTCATTTTCAGCTTTGGCTGACTTGAGGATAAGTGGGAACTGCCAAAGACAAACACTGCTGTCAGATCGGACACATTCTGTTGGAGTAAGCTCAAAACAATGGTGGATCTTGTGACATTTGCCTTTCTTGTTGCCAATAATCAGTCAAATAAGCATCATCCCCTTTAGATAACCATAGGAGATGAGGAACCTGAAGACAGAAAGTTAGAAAGTGCAGGATGACATACTTCCTCAGGAGAATTGTCCATAACTATACCATTCATTGACATGATAGATTTCTCTGTTCAAAATACAGTTATGAACAGGTATAAATATGCACCTTTCCTTTACGACCAACATGTTGGACCTTCAAACCACTGTTGTCCTGTTGATGGTACAGTGCATGTGACACACACACATATTTAGACAGCATTTGTCATCAGAGATTCCAGCCACTGAGGGTGATATTCTGACGGCACAAGGATTTGTTGTAGCGGATGGAGTGCCACTGCAGCACCTGACTTCCAAAGCTGGTTTGCTCCCATGAGATTTTAATGTCATGTGACGTGGTGTAAGACCCGGCATAAAAGAGTATTCCACATATGTGTCCGTATTTCTGTCTACATCATTCAGTTACTGAGATGTAAACAAAATCAGTCAGATAAATCCGGTGCAAAATGGTTCATTGTGGAGAAACTAGGTGGTAATAGACCCGGGGGTCACAGTCCCACCACTCTAATATAGACATGTACTGCTGTTGGGGATGGGCAGACCTAAATATCAATACTTCTGATCCTAATATTTATTTGTATTATTATTTGTGTATTTATAGTTATTTATTTCTCACAGAAGCCGCTGCTGTGAATGATGGTGTGGTATAGGAACTACTCTTCCTTCCGCCTTCTTCCACTGCAACTATTTAAGACGTCTATAACATCTATAAGCATCCATAATCCATAACGCACTACGTTACTGAATTATCAGTTGATATAAAGTACTAGAACTTTATTTTTGTTAGGCATGTTATTAAAAAAAGAACTTGATGAACTTGAGTTTCTGCACATTTATTTCATAGTCACAATTAATAATTAATATTAATATTTTATGTTACAATTTTGTTCACATTTGTCATTGATAAGAATCATATACAGGGGTTGGACAATGAAACTGAAACACCTGGTTTTAGACCACAATCATTTATTAGTATGGTGTAGGGCCTCCTTTTGCGGCCAATACAGCGTCAGTTCGTCTTGGGAATGACATATACTGCGTCCTGCACAGTGGTCAGAGGGATTTTAAGCCATTCTTCTTGCAGGATAGTGGCCAGGTCACTACGTGATGCTGGTGGAGGTTCATCCTTCTTGGTGGTATGCTGACATTACCCTGGATACCGTGGCTCTTGATACATCACAAAGACTTGCTGTCTTGGTCACAGATGCGCCAGCAAGACGTGCACCAACAATGTGTCCTCTTTTGAACTCTGGTATGTCTCCCATAATGTTGTGTGCATTGCAGTATTTTGAGCAGAACTGTGCTCTTACCTGCTAACTGAACCTTCACACTCTGCTCTTACTGGTGCAATGTGAAGATTAATGAAGATTGGCCACCAGGCTGGTCCAATTTAGCCATGAGACCTCCCACACTAAAATGACAGGTGTTTCAGTTTCATTGTCCAACCCCTGTACTTTGTATTGGTATCGGTTTCAGGATATTAAGCTCGCATTGGTATGGTATCGAATGGAAACTCAGTGGCTCATGCGTAGTTGCTATCCAGAAACGACCAATGAACCTCCAGATGTCCTCTGGGTTTTGCTGACGATGGTACAGTAGTGGTGAATCTATCTTTGAGTACTGTTTTACCACTCTGCGTTCAGCTCTCCATCAGGAGTGGATTCAGAAAATCCATTTTAGACCAAACCCAGAAGCTCATAAAGCAGTATCTCAGGCAGTGAATTCATTCCATGTAATGTACCTCTAGCCTTTCTCGCTCTCTATTTCTTATTTAAGACATCTCTCTAGAAGATCTGATAGCCTCCTATGTGGATCTCATTTGCCTCTAGAAGCATCTGGGTGATGGCAGTCGGAGCCCAAAGAGAGACAGATGGGGGAGCCTGGGAGAATGCAGTGGCCATATGTCTAAAATATCTGGCTGCTCTAATACGCTTTGATTAAAGTAATGTTAATAGGAGGCACACCGAGTGGGCTAATTTCCACACTTTCACGTGGCATCTGTTCCCCAAGCCCAGGTGAAAGTGTACTACTGACCTTCATCGCCTCACTAAAGGCAAGCATGCCACACTTTAGAGCATTGCTTCTCCGGGACTTAGCCTTTTTCTCAGATTTGGGACCTCACCTCACCTTTTCTGATTTCAGGTGACGCTTACATGCGGTTCATATCTGTAATGTGCTGTTTCTGTTCAGGACTGTAGGTTTGTAGTTGCTTTGCAGCTACTATTACATTAATTAATTAATTGTTATAAGTAACAATTATTTTGCCATTTAATTGGAAAGTGGGGTGAGGCTCAAGCCTCTAGGGACCCTCCCTAAGCAAATATGACAAAATAGTATAACAGAGTATCCAAGTTCATATCTGTATGTGTTAACCTGAGAGCCTGATCATGTAACAGGTGTAGTACAGACCACCATCTCTACATTCTCTACAATAGGGTCAAGGTTAGGGTTTGGGTTAAGGTTAAGGTTAGGGTCAAGATTAGGTTTTAAATTCAGGATCAATTTAGGGTTGAGATTAGGGTCATGCTATGGGTCAGGATTAGGTTTTGGGCCAGGGTTAGGGTTCTATTATGTTTTGGGTTGAGGTTAGGGCCAGGGTTATAATTAGGCTATGGGTTGAGGGCCAGGTTTATATTGGGTTTTGGGTTAAGGTTAGGGCCAGGATTAGGATTAGGTTTTTGGCTGAGGGTAGGGTTATGATTAGGAGGGCAGGGTCGAATTTAGGTTTTGGGTTAAGGTTAGGGTTAAGATTAGTACCAGGTTTGGGTTTTGGATTGGGGTTAGGGTTAGGTCCAGGATTTGGGTTTACGGTAAGGGGTGTGGGTTTTGCGTGAGATTAGGTTTTGTTTGAAGGAGGTAATGTATTAAGACTGCTTAATTTACATGTGAACAACACATCTACTTCTAAGGTAATTACATCTAGTTGTTACACCCAAGGTAATTAATGAATCAACAGTACATCTTCAAGAGTTTTACTCCAATGAGATGCTTCCGTCGCTTCACTACGGTTTCTTCACTAATATGTTAATGGTTTATTACCATCTGCAAAGCACCATTTGAAATAAAGTATTAACCAGCTGCCTTGATACACAACCCTGATAGTAATAGGACCTTGACGGTATGCAGCGTTTCTAACAGTACCACTACAAAATGAACTAAATACACAATTGTCCTTGAGTTTTGCCCTGATCATGATCCTAATGATCTCCATTTTGTTCCTGGACATCCTCTCCGCATAACAACTGCCCGACTTTCCACTATAGACTTTCGATATTGTTCCCCTCAGCTTGTCTGACCAAATTTGCACCCTTGATGATGGTCCTGCTATACATGATTCCCACTGGCTGGTCTATAATCAGATAGCCCTGCCCAAACCTCTGATCTTCAGTGAATGGCTTCATCACCTGACATCTGCAGGACTGATTACCTGTCAATAAGACAAATGAAGAATTTTACTGCTGAAGGTGAGAAGCGGTGAATGTGTCTCATTCCTTTTACCCCGTAGAGCATGTCTCTTTATAAACCGCCTTTATTTCTGCTTATTAGAATGCAGGATGCAGAGACTGTGTTTGTGGGTGTGGTGACCTTTGACCCAGATTTATCCATACTGAGTGTGAGGGAAGCTTGTTTTCCTGCTGTATGGAAAACAACTGGTGCACTGAGATGGCTCAGGCAGATTAACCAAGACCACGCAGGACACACTGACCTTCTGCCTGCATGTTATAGAAAACTCTTTGAAAGAGATTATTCTTGTTTATGTCTTTGTGTTGTTAGTTCACTTACCAAAAAGGAAGGAAGTTTTTGCAAAAGTGACATCCTGGTAAAATATCCAATATCCGCCTTGTGTGCTTCGAACTGGGGGTTTATCCCCCAACTGGGCTAACCCCCATTCTTACTCCAGTAAGGCTATGTTCAGTCTTCCAGCCAAAATCTGATATTTGGGATATCCAGATTGTATTAAGATTTATTTTTTATAGTCTGGACAACAAAGGAGTGGAAGTGGTTTAAACTGGAATTCCAACTGGATTTTTACAGATACATCTTACAGATTCAGTCTGGACGCTCATTCGCAACATGCCAAACAACAATGATGCGCTGGGATTCAAGGCGAATGCCAAAGAAGTCTGAACTGTGACCTGGCAAAGCGATTATTTGGAGGGCAAGATGAAGCACCCCCATCTCTCCTGCATCTCTATTTAAAACCCGCATTACCAGTTTAGCTACGTAGTTAGTGATGCCTACACTGTTACCACATCAACCCATGCAGACGATGTCTGGACACACAACAATTCTGATCACTAGCAACCTACTTTGCTTTTCAATTTAAGACTAAACACACCCCAAGACTCCTAACACTAGGAGCATTCCTCCTCTCCTTAGCCTTGGTCGATTCTCTCCCGTTAGCTAGGTACCCTCCTGTCCCACAATGCTACTTGGGTAGGGGGTGATTCGCCCTAGATGACGTCAACCAAAATATCATTAAACAGCTCAAATTCAAGACACGTGTCAAACTGCAAAGCTGTAAAACAAGCTTAAACAGACTGGCTGATGTGGTGTCTGACACTGTATTATGTGAAATCTGGTGATGTATCTGTGTATTTCTGTATGGCGTGATGTTCTATCATATGGTGTCAGAAACCACACAAGCACATCTGTTGCAATACTGCAACAACACAGTTTGAGGCAAGAGTTTCATGATTAAGGTGGCGGTCAGGTGACACCTTGTTGAATGAGAAATCTACCATGTCAAGACAAAGTGTTAATACATTAGATTAACACAAAACAAAACAGCAATTTGAGAAGTTTGGCAGGACTACATGCACACAGGCTGATATACTGACTGCCCCTAACACCACATCAACATCACCAAGGAATGAAATGGTGTTGAGCCACACTGTCATGGAATGACCTAAATTGGCAGCGAATCATCTTCAGTCTCGCTGTCTTGGTGGAGGTGACCAATGAATGCGTGTGTGGAGGCACCGTGGCAGCACTAAGATGAACGGTTTGTGTTCAGGCATCATGCATGTCCAGAAGAACTGGTGTTACTCCACTTCCACCCCCACCACAGTATCTGCAGAAACTGTGTGAGAATGTTCAAGCTGCATGGGAGAGATTATCACAGGACACCATTAAAAACCTCTACGACTCCATGGCAAGATGTCTGGCATGTTTTAGTAGCAAACATGGTGGACCGAAGCCATACTGAGACATGGCTTTCACCATTACAATGCTCATTAAACCACAACAGAAAGCAGCAGAGCAGGGGTAAGTTATCTGATGTGCATTAGGTTCCATAACTTGTTAGCTACATTAGCATTGTAGCTCTAGTACAACACTAAAGTAGCAACTTCAGACACCAGAGAAACCTCAGACACCACCTACACTGGCTTGGAAAAAGAGAGAAATTATATTTTCGTCAAGCTATCATTTTAATAGTAGCTAAAAAAGATCAAGCGATAATTGTCTTGCTTGCTTTTTGAAGGTCTTGGAGATGTTCAGACTGCCGCCCCCATGTCTCGCACCCCTCACCTCTACTGCCTTGCCCATGTCTCTCCTGCTCTGGCTATGGATCTGGGCGGTGAGGGGGCTCCGGAGCTCTGGCCCCTCATTAGCTCCTCCATGTGAAGTGCACTTCACCCCCCAGCCCCTTGGCAGCCCCCCTTTAATTGGACACTTGAGCGGCGCGATGTGCATCTGGCTCTATTGAAGCCTGACATTTCAAACTGCTGACCTTTCTAGCGCCCGGCGCAGCTAAATAATGATTAGCCCTGCACATTGTTCCTCCACAAAGCCATGGCCGAGGCGAACACCACGCACACAGGCTGAGGAAAAAGGGAGAAGAAAAAGGAGAAAAACGAGAGCGAAAGCAGAAGGGAAGAAAAAAAAAAATATATATATATATATATATATAAATTTTTGTTTTTTGCTGTAGAGGAGGTCCGAGAAGTTGCACAAGCCATGCTTTCACAGGTGGAGAGGGCTTAGGGAGTTGGCCACCACCAGAAAATTGGGTTCAGCCGTCTTTTTCGGTGAGCCTATTGTCAATCTATTGATTTGAATGCCCTTTTCATATCGGCAGGCGGCATGGCGATACTGTGTTGCTGGAAAATTAACTTCTCTTTGGTTTGTGTTTAGTCTCCCTCACCCCGCTCACTCGCCACTATTATAGAAAAAAAGGTCAATTACATTCATGAGAACTTGGGAGAGAGATGTGTGAACCCACTGGCCAGAACAGAGATAATACACAACCTCCATATCTCCTCTAATTCTCCAGCACTTTCTCTGTGGGTCTTCTCTCCTAACACACCCATAGAAACACACACGCCGCCTTGTGATGCTGTGGGCTGGGCTTTAGAACTTCAGTAAATGTGTTCGATTTCTCTCAGTTCCTCCTTATTTTCTCTCAATCTGATGATTTCCACGCTCGGCAAAGCTCGAAGCCAAACGCGCCTATAGAACATGTTTAGTAAAACCTTCAAGTTTTGTTTTCACTTGTTTCATTAGCCTCGCCCTTCCTTATGCCTATGAATTATCTTGTAATTAATATTCCCATACACATCTCCTGAAAAATTAATAACTTGTGCTCAATGGCCATTTTGCTTGGAAATTAAGTAAATGATGCTGTGGTCTCTGACTTCTGCACAGCACTGTATTTTTCAGGATTTTGTCCTCAGGGTACTCTACAGATCTGCTATTGTGTGATGAGTCATCAAGAAACAGATGCATCTCCCTAATTAATGGCTCATCCACGTTCTTTACATTTGTCCTACCGCCACTTCATCTGCCGGGAGCATTCTGAGCATTCTGTACCTGCCTGAGAGTTCCCCTGGCTGTGTGTATGTGTAGGTGCTGCATAGGGCTCCATTATGTGTCATATTTTATCGTCATTGTGATATGAGTTTCTGCAATAAGCATATTGCAAAGGGCTGCAATAATGGAATGGCCAAGATTCATAAAGTCTGAAAGTTGTATATACTGTAATAGCGCCACTCAAATTGCATTACCTGCACAGAGTGAAATCTTTCATAGCGTAGACTCGTGCATGTATGCGAACTACAGCGGCTAGATCTAGAGTCAGAAACGCTGGAAGGAGTTAGTGAGGATTTGTCCCATTGAAATTGTACACCGTTATTACATGCTCTCACTGCAATATCCAGCAATTTCATCTCACGTCTTATTTTTGTGCACATATATTGGTGCACCATGTGTACATGCATAGACTCACTGGCCATAGATTAGGAACACCTGTACACCTGGTTCATCAAGGAATTATCCAATCAGCCAATCATGCCAAAGCATAAAATGGGCCAAGAACTTCAATTAATGTTCATATGAAACAACAGAATTAGGCAGAAATTTGATCTTTGACAGTGTGTCATGGTTGTTGGTTCAAAGGAGGTTGATTTGAGTATCTCAGAAACAGCTGGTCTTCTGAGATTCTCCTGCAAGGTCAACACAGAATGATACAGTAGCAAAAACATTCAGTGAGAATCAGTTCTGTGGTCAGAAAGGCCTTGTTCATTAAAGTGGTCATTGGAGAATGGCTAGTAACTCATTACAACACTGGTGACACAACAAACTGGATAGGTGAAGAATTTGGAGTGAACCGCATGACTCCAGGTAGTAATAGAGTGGCCAGGGTTTTCTTGGCACACATTTCTTGGGCTTGCTAATGCCAATCATGCATTACGCTTGAATGCCATATCTTATTTACACTGTTGTCGAGCATGTGTCCCATTGTGGCTGTGACAATTTTTTCTAATGGCAACTTCCAGCAAAATAATATGCCTTGTCCAAAGCACAAGTCTTCTCAAACTGGCCCCAGGAACAAGACACTGTATTCAGAGTACTTTAACAGCCTCCCCAGCCTGCAGATATAAGTCCAGTAGAGCACCTTTGAGATGTGGTGGGAACAGGATATTCACATCTTACATGTGCAGCTGAGATGCAGTTGCTGGATCCGTTCCCTAAAGAATGCAGAATGTTCTGAAAGCAAATGGGGTCCTACCCAGTAGGGAATGTGGTCATTTATTAGAAACTCCATGCCTAAGATGGATTATTGTGTGGTAAACATGAATGGGATTTTCAAAAACTGCACTGCTGGAAACAGAAGTTTCATTCATACATTTTGTCCTACATACATTGTTTTCTCTGAATGTCACAGGATCCTCTGCTTTACAAAGTCATTAAGGAGTATGAATTTTACTACATGTGAGCTGTTTCCAGTAGGTTTTTGTGCAATTGCTGATTGTACCTGGAACAGCTTCCATTCTCCTGTGATCAACCATTAGCTCTGTTGTTTGCTATTGCTGCTACTGCAGAAATGCTTAACAAGCAAGGAGGAAGGTCTGCTATGACCTTTCCACCTACCCAACACATCCTTCTCATCATACATAATGTGACTGAGACTAGCACTGGGGTACTCATGCTTCAAACTCTGGAGATACAGTGTAGGCACCCCACGTCAAATTACATGTTGTTGATTTTCTGAGTGACAATATGTTAGTACATCCTGTACAGAGAACACAGTTCTGCACAGCTTAGTGCACAATGTCTGTTTATCTCCTGAATTTAACATAACAACCGAAACCGAAATGCGGCCTGTGCAAAAAGGGTTTGTATTTAATGTCGTGTTTTTCCCCCAATATAGTAATTGTTATGAATAAATGGAAATTGTGCACTATAATTTACAGAAAAATGCAACAATTTGTGTTCCCTGTAGGGGATGTGTTAAATATGTAATTGGACCAGGGGTGTTCAAATTGTACCATGCAACTATATTCTGAATGGAGCCAATTTTATGAAAGAGGGAATACATAAGAGAGAAAAACGGATGGGCCTGTGTGAAATTCACCACATATATAACCAGGTCTAATGTCGTGCATGAAAAACTGTCCCACTCTTGGCACGAAACCTTGTATTTTGTCTTGTCGTGTCAGGGCTGGGCAGTTGACCTCTAATGATTCTATCACAAATATATCAATACATGTATATGAACTACAAGGCTTCTCGGGCATGTGATCTTATTTGACCTGTGGGGGCGTGCAAGTATAGTCTAATGTAAACAATTAGGTTAACCTTAGCATGCTTAGAGAGCGTCACCTTGTTTGAGAAATAGCATTATCCATCTCCCTACAGCAGCCAGTAGCTGCTACCTAAATAGCGATAGTTTGTTTCAGTGTCCACATTTATTTTGGATTCACTGTAGGAAAAAAGAGAGAGAGAAGGGCTAACAGATTGTAATACAACACACAGGAGGCCATGATTCTACCAGGAGAAGTTCTCTACACAGAGTAGGAAACCATATACATAGAAACAAAACCAAGGAGGAAGTCACCATTAGCCACACACTTCACCCTGACAGTGACCAACCCCACAAACAAAACAGCCACACAACAGCCACACAGAGATTATCACATAAAACTCGCACACATATCGCTAACTAACAAACAGCAACACTAAATAACACCAGCAGCCCCTCTGTTGGAGGACATGCACCTACCATAAGCCTTTAGGTGTGGCTGTCTGCACAGGCACATATCCAGAGTCAGCGCTAGCCTGTAGCAGGTCACTGTAATATTGTCTATAAACCATTATCAGGGTGTTGGCTAAAGCATAGGTTGTAGGAAAACACTGTTATTGCCCTAATTATACCCTTTCACTGAGAATTTGCATAGTTTGCATGCAAAGACTTCATCACTAGTGGCACTAGGTTTAGAGAAGGCGCGCTGTGAGTGTGTGTGTCTGGGGCGGTGGGGGGACTAACAGAGAGAGAAAGGAAAGTGTCTGGCTATGCCATCGGCCACTCCACTATTTTCCAGCTGTGTTTTTGGAGGCATGCACAGAGAAGCGTGGCGAAAGGAGTGTGAGCGTATTAATGAAGAGAGAATCGACGCACTAATGCAGCGAGTTAATAGACAGGGTGTGTGTGTGTGTGTGTGTGTTTGGGAGGTTTCTAGTGCAGCAGAGAGAAGATATTTCTAAAATATGCATCATTAAAGCATTATTTAAAACATGTCTGGAGTCCAGGCCCCGAAGCTTTTGGACGACGGCTGCCTGCAGTTAATTCCCCCAGCCGCGCAAATATCACAATTTCACGCCTTCTTCACATAATCAGCCGTGTGTTTTCCATTCGCCGTGTGAAAAACAAAACAGCGCTCTAAAGATGCTAAATGAAAATGCATTGTGCTGCCGCTATTAACTTGTCTTTCCTCCTTTCGACAACGTGCGCGTGTGTGCGTGCTTGCGAGAGCAGAAGATATGTGAGAAAATGTAAACAACATTTTAACAGCCTATCTAGCATGACAGCCCAGACAGCGGTGACTATTTCTTTGTCACAGAGCCATTGCTGTTGCCGTGCGCCACAAATCCATAAAAAAAGTAATTTCAGGTCGAGGGGCCTTTTGTTATTTCCTGCTTGAGTGTGTGTAATAGAGGTGGATGCTGAGGGGGGCTTTGTAGTGGATTGAGTTAGCGGATGACGGAGGGGGTAAGGGTAGGGGAGAGAGAGGGAGGAAGAGGGGTTAAGGGAGAAGGAACGCAGGAGATGGTACAGAGAGAGAGAGAGAGAGAGGGGGAAAGGGAGAAGTTACACGCAGGAGATGGTACAGAGAGAGAGAGAGAGAGAGGGGGAAAGAAAGCAAGACACAGTTACACTGAGGATGAGAGAGACAGAAGAGCAAGAGACACAGGCAGAGAGAGAGAGAGAGAGAGAGAAAGCAAGACACAGGTGCACTGAGGGTGAGAGAGACAGAAGAGCAAGAGACACAGGCACAGAGAGAGAGAGCAAGACACAGGTGCACTGAGGGCGAGAGAGAGACAGAAGAGCAAGAGACAAAGGTGCATAGAGAGCAAGACACAGGTACACTGAGGGCAAGGTAGAAATACAGAAGAGCAAGACACAGGCACATAGAGAGAGAAAGTAAGACAGGTACACTTAGGATGAGAGAGACAGAAGAGAGAGAGGGAAAGCAAGACAGGTACGCTGAGGGTGAGAAAGACAGAATAAGAGACACAGACACACTGAGGATGAAAGAGAGACACAAGAACAAGAGATACAAGCACAAAGACAGAGAGCAATACACTGAGAAGAGCTGGCAACAGTGAGAGAGAGAAAGGGCAACACGTGGAACTGGGGGAAGAAGATATAAAGGGGTATAGAGAGGATGAGAGAGAGAATTACAAGACACAGGTGCACTTAGGAAGAGAAGGAGTAAAAAGGAGTGGTGGTTGGTGTAGCTCAGCGGATAACACCACTGCCCGTCAGAGAGCCACCACCACATGTGGGAGACTGGGGTTCGAATCCCAGTCTGGGTGCTACACCAATAAGAGTCCTTGGGCAAGACTCCTAACACTACATTGGCCTACCTGTAATATGATTAACCTTGTAAGTCGCTCTGGATAAGAGCGTCAGCTAAATACCATAAATGTAAATGTAAGAAAGGAAGAGAGGGAGAGAGAAGAACAAGAAAGAGAAAAGGACAGAGAAATGAGAGAAAGAAATGTAAAGAGGGAGAGAGAAACATGAGAGCAAAAAAGAAAGAAAGTAACAGATATAAGAGAAAGAAGTGAGAGAGGGAGAAAGAAAAATACAAAAAAGTAAGCTAGGGATATAAAGAGAGAAATAGAGAGAGAGAGAAGAAAAAGATAGCAAGACACAGCTATAAAGAGAGAGAGAGGAGGAGAAAACCATAGAGAGAAAGTAACCAAGAGAGAAAAGAAAGGAAGTGAGAAAGTAGGCAAGAGACACGAGAGTGGAATGAGAGAAAGAAAAAAGGAGGTACACATACAGAGAGAAAGCATGTGGCAGAGGTATATCATGAAAGAGAGAAGGGAACAGACGTGTGTATGTATGTATGTATGAGAGAGAATCTCATCACTGTGCTTCACTTCCTCCGGGGCTGAACGATCCTCTGGTGGCTGTATCTGCGCTGTGCCTGGACTCAGGCTAGGCTGCTGCTGCTGCTGGCTTTGTTAAAGTGGTGATATGGTTACCTAGTTACCGGCAGCTCTTGTTTGCAGGGTCACTTCATTAGCTTCTCGCTGCCTCTCCGCTGGAATGGCGCTGCGCCGCGCCGTGTGTGTTGGCTCAACAAAGAACGGCTAGCTGTCGCTCGCAGACTCCAGCTCCCTGCCGCACCTGCTTATCAGATCTGCCCACACACACACACACGCTTCGTACCCCAGAGATGCTAGTGTGTAGTAATGGGCAGTGATAAGCCTTGTTTTCCTGCTGTCATATTAACATACCTACTATATCTGGATGGGAAATTAGCTACTCTATGTAAACATGGTGTCATCTCTCATTATGGTGGAAGATGAAATAAGGCCATGTGGGGGGATATATGCAGAGATGACAGGAATGTGGTGGCTTATTAGTGTGTGTGTGTGTGTGTGTGTGTGTGTGTGTAATGCAATGCCATACGTTTTATCTTTCGCTGAACCAACATTAGGTAAAGAACAGCTGCAGTTAGAAGGAAACTAGAGCAGACCCTTATTCATGCAGACATTAGGGTAGGTGAAGAATCAGTAAGTGTTTATAGAAACCCATTTAGTTAGAATGATTGCACATATAACACTCTGCATATCATCACTCTTTATATATTTATTTATGTATTGTGTTTTCCATCTATTCATCTAACCCCCAGTATACACGTACAGAGTACGTTTCATGAATATTGTCCCAAAGTCTAATAAATGTTGTGTGTTTTGCTGTATTTCACCATATTTCTCTCATCTTGATGTAAACTGGGTGGTCCTAATCCCAAGTAATGATTCAGGAAGGACTTCCAAACCAATCACATGGTTGACATATTTTGCCCCACCCACACACAACAGTTTGGCCCAGCCATCGTTTGCACATCTCCATATGTTTGATAGGTTCATGTGTTGCTTTGTCCACCTATTTGTCAGTTCATTAGTCTGTTCATCCATTTCATCAAGTGAGGGTCACATAAAAGCTGGATAAAGTTCTTTATGATTGGCAGATCAGACTGCTCATTAGCCATTAGCCAGTTCTCAGATAAGTCTGACCAGCCATGTTTTACTGTAGGTCCATCATGCTTCATAAGCCTTTCATGACAGCTGACATAAACATTTATAAAGGCAGTAAGTGGCACGGTCATGAATGCTGTTTTTGTCAACTTTACTGTGAAGCTGATATTACTTCTATGTGTTTTCTATAGTTTTTTTTCTTCATCCATTTCACATGCAGTTTTAGTGTATTGTACTGAACAGGTTAATTTTAAGATTTTAATTTTATTTAAGATTTTAATCCCTTATTGATCCCACAGTGGGGAAATTTAGTCTCCGCATTTAACCCATCCGTGAAGTGAAACACCCACAAACACACTCACTAGTGAACACACACACTAGGGGGCAGTGAGCACACTTACCCGGAGCGGTGGGCAGCACTATCCACGGCGCCCGAGCAGTTGGGGGTTAGGTGCCTTGCTCAAGGGCACCTCAGTTGTTACTGTCAGTTCAGGGAATCGAACTGGCGACCCTCCGGTCACAAGGCTGCTTTCCAGCCCACGACTGCCCCGACACTACCCCGACATCCAGACACTGTTCCTAACCCGAGTTCCAAAGCTTACACAACTAGCCATTTTTGACCAAAAGCACCCTGGTTTCATAGAAGCTTGGTGCTATCCAGGGAACAAGTCTGCATTCCTTTTGGGTCCAGCTATCTATGTAGCTATGTTTTGATGATGAGGGTAGAACTTTTGTAAGTTTTCATATTACAGTGAGTTATACAAGGTTTAATTAAATCTAATGACCACTTGTATAACGCTCACTTTCCTCACAAATAATCTGACATCTTTAACTTAATCACCATTATGAGCTTGATTTACCAAAAACACACTGAGCTAATTAATAACTAAGCTAGTTTAAAGTTAATTCTCATAACATGTTGTGTGCTTTCACCCTAGAAAAGGAAACCGTGTCTGTCTTGCTCTTATTTATATCTATATCAGTTAAACATGATGATAAAAAATACCGTATACTATGTGGTGACAGTGAATATGTTTTATTGTCGGGGTAGTTTACAAAGTTCATGCAGGTAGGCACAGTTTAAATATAGAACCCTACAGGGGTTACCTGCTAGTTTGTTAGACAGATTTCGCAAGCTAGTTTGCTAGCTCGTGTGGATGACTTATGCTTGTTCCCGAAGTTAAAGATGGAAAACCTCTATCCTATTGTCTTTGTAAGCTTTGGTGTATCATTAAAAAGAAAATATGAAACTATTTTGAGCCAGTACGGTGTCGAACACCATTTTTCACTCGTACACAATGTTCCACACTAAAATCCTACAGGCATAACCTATTTCATAGCTTGGTAGATATCTTACTTAATTGCAGAGTTTTCTGCAGATGGATGATGTTGTTCAGGCACAGTGACAGCTCCCACTGGCAAATTCAGTGCTACCTACAGGAGAGAGAGAGAGAGAGAGAGAGAGAGAGAAAGATTGAAGTTTCTTGTTGACAGGTAGGGTTGCCAAACCACACAGTGGAAATGGATAAGCAGCCTAATCTACAGAACAAACAAAGCTTTGCTTGCATTACCCAGCTTGTAGTCACCTATAGCGCATGAGGGGCAGTAGAAGGCTAAACTAAGGTGCAAATGTGGACAACATGGATTGGCTGTGTCATGTACTGTAATCCTCAAAATTCAGTTCAATTGATCTATCCATGTTTTACCCACAATGCCTTTTTTGGAGCAACTGTTGCGAGTTTGGACACAAAACCTAAAGATACCCAAGAAGCCTAAATGACCTCACTCCTTTTTACCTCGTTTCATTCCGAAAGACTTTTTACTTTAACTCCACTATATTTCAAACTCCCATATCTTACTGTTTACTCCACTACATTATGGCCACATATCTCCTTCTCTTTGGCTTATGTGTACATAAAACCTAACATTTAGCCTGAAGAGAGCCCACCAATCAGGGTACAGTGGTCACTTTGTTTTGAACTAGTTTTGACCTGCTAATAGATATACAGTATCAGTGTCACACTACTTAATGACTTTCTATTAAAGACTGGTGGACTGAGAGACACTAGAGTCTCTGCACCTACACTGAGCTGATTAAAAGTCCTGTTCCAGAAATGAAAATAGGACATTACAGCCATACTAAATCATGCTCCTGTTACTCTCCATACTTCAGTACATCCGAAGGTAAATACTTTAGTACTATTACTCCAGTGAAGGTCTAAAGGGAGGAACTTCTACTTTTACTGGAGGAGTAGTTTACCTTGGGTATTTCTCCTATAACCCACCTCTGCAGTTTGGGTTTTGACCTAAATGTAAAGTCTGTTTCTGAATATTACCGGAGCCTCTTAGCTATATGCCCAACTTTCTATAGTGAGGACATAATATGGTAACCATATTTTGGTTTCCAAAAAGAGGGCACTGGTAGCAGGAGGGTGGATAGTGGGTTGACTGCAGAAAGCAAACGTCAACATGAGAGCAAAAACAAATGCTGGAAATTTTTTTTGGCAATTTACAATTCTCAGCCAGACACATTTTAGAGTTTGAAAAGAGGAACATGTCCTGAAAAAAGTGGAGTTATGGGCACTCTGCTTTACTCAGTCCTGCCCATCAGACACTGTGAAAGTATAAAGGATGGGTAGGTGGCCACGTTTGTTTGAATGGTGTGGAACACTTGTTCGATCACATGCCTTTCCCGAAAGGTGGCCAGTGGGTGTATATTTTAACTGGCAAGCATCTTTCAAGTAGCTATAGTACAGAGTAGGGTATTAGAAAATATGGATACACTTGAGATGGTTGGTGATGCTGTATCAGTTCTCAAAAGCACAGAATATTAAATGAATCATAAGAGTTGGTTTAAACCCCTGACTGCTAGCATACATCACTAGCATTAACATTAGCACATCTATGCATATGGTGGTTTTTCATACTGTGACAGCTGTAAATCGCTACATATATAGCGATTTGTATATCGCCTTGCCTACAGTATTGCCTTATATTGCAGTATAGAAACTCATAGCTGCTGTATCATTATCATAATACACACTTGCCAATACACAACCCCAGTACCAGGACTGGAATATGTTCTAATGACTGATCTATTTTTCCCACCTTGCTAACATTAGCTTATTAACACAGAGAACACTGCACTACAACTTTCTCACATGTTCATTTATCGCTCTTTTGAACGATTTAAAGTGAATAACACTAAATCAGGGTATTTTGTCTATGCTACTGTTTCTTATTAGTTAGAATGGAGCTTTTCCCAGCATACTGTGAGGTTTGTCGAAACACGCATCTACAGTAGAACTCGGACTGGGCGGAGCATGTGTAGGTCAAGTTTATAGTTCATTAGTATTATTCAGGTAATTAGTATGCGGGAGTCAGCTCAGAAATCCCATTTTACAACAGCTCTGCATCCTTTAATCAAACACATACTGCGGTTGTGAAATTTTTACTCAAAGCAATCAAACATTTGCAGTTCATTGTGTGCCCCCAACGAGGATAAATGAAGTGTCCGCACTTCTCGGAATTGCTACCATTTCAGCTGAGCAAAAAAAGCTCGGGCTTGTCTTTCACACTAACATGGCTCAGAAATCATATTTAGAGGCGTGGGGGGGGGGCGGTGGTGGCTGGTGGGGAGGAGCTCCCTGACCCGGCCAGATCGATAGCCCAGGCCCCGGAGTGAGGACGCACCGAGAGTGATCCTAACGAAGCGCACTGAACGGGCCTGGAGTTTGAGCACTGGTTCTGCAGCGCTCATTTGTTCATTTAAAGGAAGATCAATGGGCCCCCTGCCGCGTCACAGAAGATACACAGCAGGACGGCGCACCAGCAATGATACCCTTCTAAATATTTGATGTGGCTTGGTGGTGGGGTGGTGGTGGTGTTGCACGATATAGTTTTGCAGCTGCTCTCTCCGTCAGTTGTGCAGAGCGTCTCAGGGCAGATCCCATTAGTAATTGATGGCGCTCCGCAGTGGCCTGTTTTGAGGCCACTGTTCATTTCATGGGCTATCACTTTTTTTATTACCCTGCTGATGCCTTCACGGCCAATTAATTATTCATGATGCGCTAATTAAGGGACAAAATAAAGTAACGCAGTTAAGGCCGGTTCAATTAAACAAGAGAGTATCCCTGCCTGCTAAGTTGTTTATCAATATAAGATGAAGGTGCCAAATAGCTCCATCCTCGATTGACCCTGACTGTCTCGGCTCCCCGAACATACTGGACTCTTTATTTTAAAACATATTTCTAATGTTCTCTAAATGATCCTGCTGTCCCCTCTGCACTTCACAGAGTCTGGCAGAGGCAGCAGGCATCGAGCACGCCAGACATTTGGCTCCATACTTAGCCAGCCATCATACTCACACGCACAGTCACTTGTACACACACACCTGTGCAAGCGTCTGTCCGTCTCCCCGATTGGCACAGGTGCTGTGTTTTGATTGGCTGCGTGCTAATGGCTAATGTGTTCCCGGCTAATGTGCATGTCATAGCACCTCATATCCATCTCTCTCCATCATCATCATCACCCTCCTCATCTGGCAACCCGGAGCAGGCACAGCGCTGCCACCTCACCCGACACCCGGACGCTTTTCCATTCCAGTCACAGAGCAGCTACCTCCCTCTCTGGAGTCCAGCTCCATCAGCCACATCATTACAGAGATTATCCCATGTCTTTTATTTAATGATGGCTAATGTATCACCAATAAAGATGAATGAGAGGAGCTAGGAGGCTCTAATTGGAGGGACATGATGTCTGACTCTGTGTCGGCTACCGTGCCTACAGTGCCAAGCGCTTTACGAGTTGCCATCATGTGCCTTCATGTGAGCGACAAAACCAGCTGCATGAAAATTCACTCGTATTAAGTGTTTAGTCATTATGACCTTTGTAGCCGTTGGGGTGTCTGAAATGCCAGGGTCATTTTGAAATATGTGGATTCAAACTGTAATCAATTAATGTGATTTACAGAGAGTCAAACAGAATTTAAATGAAAGTGATTCAGAGTGTTTCTTGTGTATGTAAAATGGGGTCATCTATGGACATAAGTTGAAGTAAAAGAGCTTTTCTTCTGATTCTGGACTGATGCATTCGGTAAAATTAATTACCTAAGCAAAACAACCCTTCAAAAATAAAGGTTCTAAAGTGGTTCCTTGGTAATATGATTCATATAAAACCTTTAATTGGCAACCTTTGCTTCTTGTGCTTTTGAGGGTGCATTCCAGCCTAAAACTAAAATTATATGTTATGTTTTTGCTGATTGATATGATTCTGTATTTTACATCTAATATATTTTCACAATTTAACATGATGTTTTCTTTCTATCAATATTCTCCCATTACAATATCCAGCATACACTAGACAAGTATGTCACAGAACTACTGGGAATCCCTGTGATGCTAACCAGTAATGCCTAGCCACTGATCTATAGCCTAAAAAACCCAACCAAGCTAGCTGTAGTGTAATATACCTTGGCCAAGGTTGTCAGATGCTCCACTGATTTCAGTTTTCAGTGGTTTACGACGCGCTTCTGTTGTGAGTACTCTATTCTGTTCATTGTAATTATGGGTTAAAGACAACATATATACAGCTGCGTAATGGCATTTGGCCAACTAGCAGTAAGGTCAGCTATCTGCTGTTCTTCTAGATTATATTTAAATCTAAATATATATTTAGACGTTCTGAACACCTTCAATATACATGATTAGAAGAAGGGGTTTCCTAGTTAAACTAAAAGACTTCCATCTAAAAACACCTTTTGGTGTAAGTAGTCCTTTAAAAATTGTCCTCACAGTGCTCACATCTTATTTCTAAGACTTAACTAAAAGTAGATCCTTGAACTTAAGGTGGTTCTTCTATGGCATCACTACAAAGCACCCTGTTTGGCACACTTAGCTTTACAAGTGAAACGACAGAGTATGTTTCATTGCACATTTACTTGCACTCTGTTTCTTGGCAGCCTTATCTGTGGAAACTAAATTATGGAACAACCAGGCCCCTGTTGTGCAGTGTTTTCAGACTATTTATTGCACGGTTTAATCATTTGGTCATTTACAAGGTGCCGTGATTGATTCTGTGATCTCTCGCTTGGAAAGATCATTTAATTTTCTTTGATTAATGATTTTATGGTCAAGTGAAAAAGCGATACACTTGCATATATTAGACTGAATATTTTACTTTTTTGCAAAACTCTTTTTTCCAGGGCCCACACCTCTTGCTGCCCAGCCTAGAGACACCTTACTCAATTCCCAAAAGACAAAAAAAAAAAAAAAGCTGTCTACAGACTTGTTTACAGTCTCCTTTAACAGGCTCCTTCTCCAGGCTCAAAATGGACACTGGGTTCATTTTGCCTTGAGCTGGGGCCACTTGAACGCATCAGCAGTGGGATCTCAGTAGTCTTATTGGAGCAGACTTGGGCTGCAGGACAAGCCAGCCATTGAGGAGCAGATTAGATTAAGAGTAATCCTCCCACTATGTCCTGAGCCATGTCTGTGCAAAGTCCAGTGACTCAGTGCATCAGTCACTATACTCTACCCATCAACACGACCCAAGGCACCCACCAGCCTGGCTTGCGCTACCCTTAGCCCACAGCCACAGCTGAGGAGAATTTAGAAAGATGCTTCTCTTTGGTCAGAAAATTGAGCCGGCGTTTGGGGTTCTGGGAATTGACACAAACCTTTGTGTCGGACTGAAGGGTTTTTCGATGTTTCCCTTTATTATTGCTGCTAGCAACACACAAGTTTCACAGCTGAGTCCAAAAGTGTAGTCAAGAATAGAGCTGTGGAAGTCCAATGCCTTCATGGCACCGACCAAGTTAATCAAATGGCAGAGAGTATAAAATTCAACACCATGTTTAGACAGCCAGTAAATATGCTTGTTCCAAAATTCTAGACTGCTGATTGGGTGTTTTAATAACCTTATGAATGCATGTTATTAATCACAGCACTTCTAATTAGTCTGCAGTTCTATGCACTCAATAAATATTCCCAGCACTGCACTCTAAATTCTGGTTTAAACCACACACCCTTTCATTTCTCATGAGGAATGAGGCATCATGAAAGTTGTTAGTACAAAGCATCAAAAGAATTTTTTTTTTTAACTATACCCAGCCCTGATGAAATATGTTTTTGTCTGAACAAATTACAACTATATAATTTTGCTGATCAAAGAAAATTTGGTAACTTTAGAGTAGAAGGTAAAACCAGACTTCAGTTCAAATGGAAATAAATGTAAAAAACAATCAATCAATCAATCAATCAATCAATCAATGTTTATTTGTATAGCGCTTTTTACAACCAACGTTGTCCCAAAAGCAGCTTCACAGAAAATCAGTTTGTTATATATAAGAAAAGGAAAGAAAAAAAACCCCACAAAGTTCATGTACAGACATTTGATGGTGGGGGAAAAACTCCCGTGAGAAGGAAGAAACCTCGAGAGGAACCAGGCTCAAAGGCGGAACCCAACCTCCTTAGGTCGAACCCTAAAAAAATATTTTCTGCCAAGCAATTTTGGGCCATTTCTATTGATCAACTCATCACGAAATTTCCCACTATGTCAAAAGCAGCTGCTAAGCTCTAATGTTGTTTTATCAGTGTAAACTGTCCAAAAGTTTGTAGACAAACTTCTTACCTAAGGCTTAATGTGAAATCAGTTTTTGAGATTATTAAGTATTTATTCATCCTCTACTATACATTAGATATCGGAACACTGCTATGAGGATTTGACTTCCTTCAGCCACAAGTGCATTACTACAGTTAGGTGCTGATGTTGGATGATATGTTCTTTATAGCAACACCTTTAGATATTTTAATCACCATGAGATATTGGAACACTGCTATGAGGATTTGATTGCATTCAGCCACAAGGGCATTAGTAAGGTTAGGTGCTAATGTTGGATGATATGTTCAGTATTGCAACACTACTCCCCAATCCCATAGGTATTGGAGGTTGCTCTGTTACTCCCAGGGTGCAAAATAAAGTGGGCCCTGAGAGGGTTTGGGGCCTCCTAATTAATGTACACTGTAGCACATCTGTAAATCTGCAACCTTGGCCAATTTTCCCAAGAGACTGTTGGAAAGAGTAAACTGTCACTAATTACTAAAAGTAATGATCACCTAGAAAAGAGCATTTTGAGAAGATTTGTTAAACTAAACAATGTGTTGCCTTTGAAGCTAGAATCAGTGTAGTGGTGGTACCAGCCAACATGGAACCCCCTGACTTAGCACTTCAAAGAACACAGTTGATCTGCTTTATATGAGTTGGGTATGGTGTCCTCATAACAGCCTTGCCATTTCAGTTATCTGGCCATAATGATCTGACCCTTGTCAAAGTCACTCACTTCTTTGCTCATTTAACCAACATGCTGTCCTGAAGAACCGTCAGTTCAGGTACCATCTAATTTGTCCATCACCTTGAAATGTGCAGTTGGTACAAGATAATCAACAGTGTAAATAAGTATAACCATACTTTTTTTGGTGGGCTTTTTCTCCCTCCAGATGGTCTTTGAGAACCGCATCATTGTGGCCACATGAAAGCACAGGTTAGGACTCGATAGTCAATCTGAGTCAAACAATGACATGAAAAAAGGACTGCGCAAAGGAAGTAGCATCCAAAGTTCTGCCTCACTTGCTTTTCAATTACAGCAGACGAAGCAGAACGGAATTGTTAGTGCCATTTATCGAATGTGCTTCTCTCCGTATTAAAGTGCAAGTCGAGAAATCCATCCCCTTGTATAACAACCTGTCTGTTTTACAACAACAAAGAGATCCCTTTCTTGTCAGATAGCCTATGTCAGTTCATTAGAAACAAGGAAAGGAGAAAACGAGGAAAGAAAGAAGGCACTGACAAAGACACACTCCTCCACACATGTGAAGGCAGTGATGGCAGTCATCCTGAAGAATGCCTTCTCTCGGCTCTATGTATTCAGCTGGTGCAGAACAAAAGCAATAGCTGAATGAATTGATTATGATAATGATTGGTTGGTGTGAAGAGCTTTTCCCCCCCACTGAATGAAAGTGAGATGATGGATTATTGAAAAAGCATTAACAGAGATCTTTATGCATCACTAGTTACCCTCTTTCCCCAACATGGACAACTGCATTGTTCTTGGGCCTGCGCTTTTTATCTCTGACTGTAAACTTGCAAGCATGGTGTCGATTCAGGGTGGTATTTTAGGTTCTACATAAAGGATTACAATGATAAGACATTGCAAAAACAACCAGCTCTTTAAAAAGTGTGTGCTATTTATCTCAGGTTTTAAATCCCCATCTTCTTGGTGTGCATGAGACATTGGTATTCTACTGGCAGCTCTCCAGCAGGCTAAAGAAACATTTAACGTAACAAAGAAGCATTAATATGATGGAAACAGCAGCAATAAATGAAGCTAATATTCCCGAAATCAGTTCATCATTACTTTAGCTCAGTATTAATAGTTAATTATTTTACAGCAAAGATAATGAGTGGAATGACTGTGTGTGTGCATGACTACCACTTTCAGCATCCCAAACAGTAAACACAGACAGCTGTGTTTGGAAATGCAGAGCTTACTTTTCCAATTTCCTAATTTGCCTACTTAAGTCATTTTTTAGCATGAATGACTGAGAAGGTACATTTTCATTTTTAACTGAACTTGTGTTGGAATGCCTCATGCACAGCAGACTGCCATACTCCCACTTAAATAAAACTCTGAATGTAAACAGAGTCGAGACGTTTCATGTGTTGAAAAGTTCATTGTAGAGAAACCTACTGACTCTGATTTCTTTACATTGGTGGTGATAGAAACCAAGGGTTTTAAAATCTACAGAACATAAATAGACATTTTATTTACTATCCAGAATCTCCAGGGAACCCACACATGCCTTCTGAGGTTTACATGTAATGCTGATGATGGTAAAATAGCCTGCTTGTTATGCTGTGCATATAACAATAAAACTTTTGAATCTTGAATGCATTTGAAGAAAAAAAAAAAAAAGTAAGTATTAATTGGGGACTATTTTGCCCTGCCATGCCTTGCATGTTAAAAAAAAAAAAATAATAATATACATTTAAAGCTTTTAGAGCTTTTAGGACATTAGACTCTTTGGTTCTAATCACTACCAGTGTATCCATATCTGGTATGTCAAATTCCTCTAGAATGGAGCATTTTGCATTAAACCACTCTTAATTTATTTACCTCTTAACCATTAAACTAATGTTATTTTAAAATAAATAAATAAATAAATCTGTCCCCAGTCTTCCATCTGTAAATATATGATTTTTCTCTGAATATGTTAGAAAATGAAAAAGGTGAATAAAAGCAAACAAGTCTGCTCTTTAATAGGCACTGCATTATTGATGAATTAATAATCATTAATGTTGAAGTTTGAAAGATACTTATTAGCAGATTTGTTCCCTGGGTTTAATCAGCACTACATTTTGAGGATAAATCCTGAAGTACTTTTAAAAGTTGTGCTGCTGTTTCTCAGAATGATTAAACGTGTTCATTGATTAAACTGACCCTCGTTGAGCCGCTAAAATGGTAATTACAAAAGCAGTAGATTTGTTTTGTTTAAAAAATAAATAAAAAATACCAGTTTGTATTTCTCCATGCTTTCTCTTACTGAGCTCCCACAATGGCCTTCATAATTTCTGTCTTGATTAGTACAGTCTATGTGAGAGGGGGCGCTGTGGACCAGGCAGAAGTAGTCGATCTCAGAGGCATTTCCCTTTGTGTTTATATTTTTAATTCTTTTAGAGGGAAACTGTCAACCATATCCAAAGTGCTGGACCAAAGAGAAATAATGTATGCTTTTGTGAGGTTCTTTGAGGACGACATGTGCTATGCTTTACCCGTTTCAAATGTGAAAGATTTCAGACCTCGGCACAAAACAGATTTTGATAATCAGAAGGTGTATCTGGTTGTCAGAAGTGAAGAGAATGGTACAGGCCAGCCTGGCAAGGCGCAGATTCTCGCTCTCGCAGGTAAGTTGTGTGATCGCATGGGGCTTCATTATTTATTTCATTTCTCACCTTTCTCTGTTCTGACTCTCGTTCACTAATCAGTCAGGGAATATCGAAACGCTCCGCGGAAATCTCATGGCACTGTCGTTGTGTGGCGATAGGGTGCCTCTGTTTAAACAAGGTAACCGTGCGGGTTCGCCACTTCTGCTTCTTGGTCACTTGTTTATGTCGAGGGCGGCTTGTCTCGCTAGCTCAAATGTTAGCAAGCATGAAAGCTACTTGAACGTGTCAGTCGGCTTTTGACGCTAGCTTGTCGCAGGACTCGGTGATAGCCAGTTTTCGGGATAGATAAAGGTAACTTTTATTCCGGTAAAGGAGAAGAAAGAGCGTGCGCTTGAAATGGCGAGACAGCTAGCTAGGTGTTTCGTAAGTTAGCAGGCTAAAGGTGCTAGGTGTGTAGCTAGCCATTATGCTAACGTTAGCGCTGTACACAGATATTACACGTAATGAATCTGAGCTATAAATCAGGTTGTTGGGACTTCAGCTAAAAGAGGACTCGCTTTCATTCTGTGTTGTCTATATGTTTATTTAAACCCGTGTGCATTAAAGGTCCTGTTCGTTTAGCGCTTGTAGCATTTTGTCCCAGCAAAACAAGAAAACCCTGTCTAGAACTGGAAAGGCTGTTCGCCTGGCACAAGGCATACCATCATTTCACTGGCAGTCTGCTTGAGCTAGCTGGGTACTTAGCTAGATTACTAATCCTCATATGTTACTTAGCCCTGCGGTTGAAACCGAACAAAAGTACGACCCAGTTAAGAACCGACGTCTTTAAGGTGTAGGCGAGTTTTGCTGTACGGTTGGTATGTAGAGACCAGAGAGCGTTAGCATAGTGTTGTTACTTCACTGAGAGAAACACGTCTCAAGGATCTACAAAAACAGCCTGATCAGAAAGTGCATTAAACACCACATCACTGGGTGATGTGTAGAGTTCAACCTATTAACACATCCAGCGTCTGTCAGAAGTGAGCATGTTGTTATTTGAAAATAATCCTGTATGAATCCATCAAAGTTTTGCTGGAGTAGAGGATCAGACCCTGTCCAGACCCTGCCCTGTGCCTGAAAACTTTTAAATTAGTTCACTGTAAATTTTGTAATATATTACCCACAAGTACAGTGGTCGTGATCACTATATAGAGGCAGGCTGAAATGGTTTAAAATCATGTTACCACAGATGCCTTGAAATATATATAACTACTGGTAAACTTTCAGCAAGTTCTTAACTCGGTTAGGCAATAATATGATTGTTGATTTCTAATCTCAGACAGATGGTGCTTTTTCTAATGTTGTCTTGTTCTGTACACTGCTGACATTTTCTTGCTTCTTTTCCAGATAGCATTGAGGAATTTGAGAACAGTATTATGCAAAAGAAGATGAAAATTCCTAAAATGTCGACCAGGAATGCTGGACATGCAGTAGAAAACCACTTTGGTGAAGAAAGGATGCCCCTCAGACATAAAAAGGTACAGTGCACTTCCAGTACCCCTCATCAGACTGACCTTAGGTCAAAAAGAATGCTGCTAAGCATGCTCTTATAGTGGACTTCAGACTGTTTTCCCGCCAGCAGGCCGGATTAATTTGGAATTCATGCACAAATCGGGATTGGCTTAACATGGATTTTGCACTGATATTAATGTGCCTTAAATTCTAGGTAGAATTGGGGAAATGGAGTATATTAGATTTAGACCAAGGAAGCACAATTAAGAGTATTGTGATGAATTATACTGAGTAATATGACTAGTAGCAGCATGTTTACTAGTTTTCATGTTGCTTTTTGAAGGCTTAGGGAGAATTAGCCTATGGCAAATATTAGTCACCTTGAATTGTACTATGCTTGTGTGTGTGTGTAAAAACGCTGTGTGATTTATTTTTTGTGAGCTCAATATAATTACTACAGTGGTTTTCAACCTTGATCTTGAAGGCCCACTGCTCTGCACATTTGAGTGCAGTAAATACCCACTTCAGTACAGTAAGGGGTTGTTAATGAGCTGATTAGCTGAATCAGGTATGTTAGGAGTAGGGAAACACTAAAAAGTGCAGAACAGTGGCCCTCTAGGACAAGGTTTGCAAAACACTGAGCGAGTATGCTATGAATTAGAATATCAGTAATTCTTTGGCCTCTTTTCCACTGTCAAGCCAAATGGTTCTGAAAGCTGAACCTTTCTGTTCCAGAAAGATTTCTAAAAAGGACCCTATAACTGCTAATTGGCTAATCGGTACACATACAGCACCCACCACAAATAACCCAGATTCTTTATCCTCTAAATGGGTGTTATTTGAAATCAGTTACTGAGACTGAGTCTGTAGAGCGGTGGGCTGCACATGTAGCCAGCTAACTACCCTAAGTGCGTGTTTTTAAGCATGGGTTCACTGGAATCAGCTCTATGCTTTGGTGGAAAGCACTGTACGCTCTCGTTGGTTTAAAACACAACACAGCAGAACAGAACAAGCTGTGTTTTCACTCAGTCAATTTTACCCTAACGGATGTAATTTTTTTTTTTTGGTGGGGGGCGGGGGTGAATATCTGTGATGGCAGAGCACCAGTTGGTCGAAAGGGAACCTGTACTGGGGAGTTTGGAAGGTAGCTCGAAGAGGCCACAGAAACAGAACACTACAGAATAGGTTTAATTCCTGCTTTCTGTCCCTGCAGCATCAGCCACTGCACTTGTAATAGTTATATATATATATTTTTATTTTTTAGAGTTTAGCCTGCCAGACCGAGTGCCTGGAAAAGCCACCAGAACCGTTACCCTCCGTGCTCAGAATCGTTCAGCCCCACAGTGAGAAAAGAGGCCTTTTTCCATCAGTGTTGCTCAAACCAAGGGCCTCCTATAGCATGCCTGTAAGGTTACATATCCTGTCCATGCACAGAGGGCATAGATTGATGTTGTTTTTGTTGGCAGGCTGCTTTGCCTTGACATCATTGTTCGGCAAGCCTCCTGTCTCACTCTCGTTTACTAAAAGCAATATTTTCCCACCAGCCATATGGCACAGGTATTTGAGATTGTCAGGGAATTCACTATGTATGTAATTTTCACATGACACTCTTACTGCACTGATGTGTTACTGATCCTCATTAAAACATATTATATATTATATTACTGACCAGTGTGGAGCAGCAAATAGCAATATATAAGATTATGTTTATTAGGCTTTACCAAGTCCCACACGATGCTACATACTCTAAATCTGTATTCAGTCAAAGCCTTTTGTTTGTTATCCTAAGTCAGCTAGTGCCGTTTCCTGCTTTCTTTTACAGATAGCATCGAAGAGTCTTAAAATCCAAACTTTGCAAAAAAAAAAAAATACTTGGCTGTAGTGCCCTGTAGTAATAACTGGATTTTCTTCATATTAATTAATTAGTTGACTTTGCAACCCGAAACAGATTTAAAATAAAACAGAGACTGAAACAATAGAGGCTCCACCCCAAAGGTACATTTTCAGTGCATGAGTTTGCCAACTAGGTTTTTGAGTGAAACCCTCCACCTTGAAACTGTGTTGAAATGGGACAACTCTTCAAGAACCGGATACATCAATTTCTTACAGTCACTAGGGGGGAAAACCAGAATGTTCAAGTACAACAAAAAACTACATTACTTAATGAACAGGCTACTAGCGGTGCTCTGTAGGCGACCCTGCCAGTCTATAGTGATAGCAGAGGAGGGTAAAGTTAAGCTTTCACCGATTAAATACATTTAGGGCATCATATGTCTTCAAAGAGGGAGATGACAATTATTTGTTATCGCCACCAAGAATTCAACAAACCAAGAACTTCGGTGTTATGAAACTCAGCTTAGCTTTTCAATTGCCAGTTTAATTATTGAATTTCCTTGTTTCGCCTTAATCGGTGTGGCAACGTCCGGTACCAGAGAAGCTGCACCATTATAGGTGGGTTGGGTAATTTCGCTAGGTAGTGACGAGACATCAGCGTATTAGTAGCAATTTTTAACACGCGTTATGCAAAAAATAAAACGCTATTCCAATGGTTATCTTACAATACTGTGACTTTTTAACAGAGATGCTTGTGCAGCCATCTTCCCGATGATTCGCAGGGCATTCTGGGAATTTTCTCTTAACAATCTGTTTGGAATGTACCTCTGAAAAATCTCTGTTTAAAGGGTGTCACACCCCCACTTAAACCCCTACCCCTCCATCTCAACAACAACCGAAACTACCCTACCTCTAAACGTGATTGTTTAACCTGGGGAATAGGGCTAAATGTTAGGGACAAAGGGTGAAATAGGATTGGGCCTTAGTAGCATATCCTGGAACAACAGTCTGTCTATCTGTTTTGAACACCTGTTGTAGTACATGTAATTTATGTATACTAATGTGCAAAAGTTACTGGTGATATGAGTGATTTTTTATGCCATTAAAATGTCACGTAATATGTAATAATTTATACATAGAAGTTTTGATATTGTTTATTTAAATAGTATGAGCCAAATACTTTACTTTTAAAGTACAGTACTTTTAAAGGACTAATTTAGTATTTGGAAGGAAAGCCCAAACTTTTAAATGAATAGTGTACTGGATGTATCACTTTTAGTAAGCTTTGAGGTTTGAGCACCTACTACTGCTTGATGTTATACAGCATGCTTAGTAATTTTAATGTTCTCTGCAGCTGTTATATGTTTTTATGGCATCCTGCTAATTACTGGAAACCTTTGAAAATGCATATGACTAGCATCCGGCTCTTAGATGCTAGTTGGGTAACATGTACCTGTGGTCATGCTCCATTTTATTAGGTACCTTGGCATCACCTACTGCTGCTTTGCAGTGACATCTTCCACCAGTGACCAGTTATTATTTGGGCGGTGGTTCGTTCTCGAAGTAGCAGTGAAGCTGAAGATTGTAGTTCTGTTGCAGTGTTTTCGGAAACCCTGTGCACTGTCACTTGCCGCTATTTTACATATACCTACCTTGTTACTACACATCTTGTGTACGCTAAGTAGGTAGCACGTCTTTTCCTCGCTCTTGCCCCTCTTCAATAGTGAGTTTTTAAGGATCACTGTTGGCTGGATTCTGCTTTGGTTAGTGGACTGTTTTCAACTTGGCAGTATTTTAAAACTGGTTAGAGATGACTGGGAAATTATGAAGCAATATTTGATCGATTGATGTGTACGTGCCAAATGCACCTATGTGGTAGGTGTCCCTAATAAAGATGGCAGTGAGAGTGAAAGGTAGGTGCACTTAATAAACTGGCACCACTTTGTTAGTGTCATTTTTGTGGAGCTACAATAAAATTATACTGGAATTATGGTCTCCAAACTTTGTTACCGTGGTGCCTGCGTGTATTATGTATTATGTCACTGAGCGTCATTGTGTGTGCGGCAGGTGCAGTCTCAGGAGCAGCAGCGGGCTTCTTCCAACTCCTCCAAGAGCCTGGCTGCAGTGGTGGCACGGCTGGAGAGGAATGCCGTAAGCTCGAGTGCAGAGGGAGAGGAGCTAGAGCGGCTGGGTGAGGAAGAGGAGGAAGGTGAGGAGGAAGAGGAGGCCGTGGTGCCCCGCGTGCTGTACGAGGAGCTGGTGCACAGCTACAGGCAGCAGGAGGAGGAGGTGCGGCGGCTGCAGCAGGAACTGGAGCGCACACGCAGACAGCTGCTGCAGCAGGCCAAAAAACTGAAGGAGTACAGCAGCCTGCTGACTGAGGTCAAGGAGCTGCGCGACTTTAACCGCCGCCTTCAGGATGTGCTGCTCATGAGGCTGGGCAGCGGTAAGAGACGCTCGTACACGGGTCACATCTTACACTCTTACAAATAACTCATCCACCTGCTTTTTATTACAGCTGGCTCATAGTTGAGATAAAAGCCAGCATCAGCATGTCCTTCTCCATGTTGGATTTTTGGACTGCTTGGGTTTATGCTTGATGTTAATTGCTCAGTGTTTATTTTAGTTTTTTTTTTTAAAGCTAACCTTTAAATTCAAGGTCTATTTTAAGCTGATTCAGTAGCATGTTTATATGCTTTCAGACTCTGAAAGCACTGCTAGTACTGTTTTAGCTAAGTTATCAGAACGTTTTCATCAATGGACACTTGTTAGAACTGGTAAGTTATATATAAGACTGGAACATCACAGCAAAGGTTTTACCTTTATCTTTTTATTGATTAGTAGGCACCTTCAGTATGAATTGTGCAGAGCTGCATTTTGGATAAGTGAAAGATATTGAAAACTCTTGAGGAACTTAGTATTTGTTTATTCTGTTGCAGTGTGTGGCTGTTATTGGGGATATAAGCCTTACAGCCCTTAACTGTAAAATATATATGTTTTGACTAATACATATTTATTTATAAATAATTAATTTTAGTTATTTTAAGTTTATAAAAAAATATTTTTGGCAGCTTTATCATTTAAGCTGAGGAATGTTTTTGAATTGTGCAAATGATAGTGCAGTGGTCAATTGCTTCTGCTAGATTGGACCTCAAAAAAAATAATAATAAAAGAAGCACTCAACTTAAAATATTTTTTGTGAGCACTTTTCAAAAGGATGATGCCACAACTACAACAATCGGCCACTATCATCCACAGTCGATAAGACGAGTACTCTTTTGTCCATGTTTGCCAAAAGAAAATGTGATGCATGGTGGTTTGAGGAAATCACACATGGGTGTGCAGAATTATTTATATAATTATTATATTATATATATATAGAGAGAGAGAGAAGGTTTTGGATGAAATTGTGGTAAAGATAACTTTTAACATTTTGGATTACAGAGCTTGCAGGTATTCATCATTGTATATTCCAGTCAGCTTTTTAGGTTTTGGTTATACAGTCTTGAACATCTTATATTTTTGAGCACCTCAATTTAAACAAATCCAGGTACCTCAGGTATGATTAATTTTGCTTAATACAGTAGCTCATATACTCGCTTATGCCTGGCCTCATCCGTGAGTACAACATTCCATTTACTACATAAGTTATAAGTCGCTTAGTGCATTAATGCAGGATGTAGTTGTAGTGTGTCTGTATCACATATATAAAAATATCCATCACTTTTAAGATCTTTAAATATCTTGTTTGATTAGCATTTTGATGGGTTGCCTGGTTATAGGTTCATCAGTTGGTGATTAAACACTGGCTGCTGATGGTCAGGTTGTTAGTGAAAGTAATTTGCCAACCCCTAGTTCGCCTTCCACATTGTGCTATTTGCTCCTCTTGTGGATTTTCAAAGGACCATGATTACCCAATTCTGAATGCTGTGATGGTTACATGAAAGTTTTAAACTGGACCTGTGTAGCGTTCTTCTGAACCGGTGTAGCCCCATTGCTTTCAGTAGTGTGGGTGTGATTATATCTGAGATTTGAACTGCAGCGCCTGCTGCTTAAAGAGGACATGGTGTCCAGAGGTCTGAGGCCAGTGTCCCAGCCAGCTGCTCCGTCTGAACGTGTTCGCTTGTATGAGTTGAGAGAGGGAGCAGACCGAGGGATGGAAGAGAGCTGATGGTGAGGGCTAAAGATTAGACTGGCCAGGGTGCTTTGGGGTCAGGAATGCAGTACGCTGACCGATATTAAAACTCATCAGCTACATTAGAGCTTAGCGTGGCCAGCCACCAAGCCAGCTTACTGGGCTAAAATAACCCGGCTGTCTCGAGGCACAGGGGAAGCCGTGTTTTAGGCAGCTGCCCAAAGTGAGTCAGCCAGGACTCGGTACAGCCACGCTGGCTAGGATGAAACAAAGCTCTTGAGATGGACCGAGCGCACATGTGTGCTCCGTGCAGAACTGTTGCTTGTTCTTTTCCCTGCTTTGCTGCTTACTTTTATTCTGCTTTGTGGGCCAGCAGACTGGCATTCTAATTAACCTGTGGTCAAACGCTTTGCTCCCAACAGAGCCAATGCATGACAATGGCACTCAGACAATCAAAGCCGAGGTGGTGGAGCCAATTGCTGAGCCACAGGAAGTATGCAGAGAGGAAGCCAACACTAGCTCCACCCATTCCCCCTCTCCGAGGACTGTCTATACCTTCAATGATGGAAAAGTAAGAGGATGTGCATGTGTGGTTGTGTGTTTGTGTGGTTTTGAGGTGTCCAGTATGTTGTTTGTTAATCTTTTAGTAATGAGAAGCTTGTGTGTGAATCACTTATCACTGCAACCTTAAAATGATCCCTCTAACAGATCACTCTGGTTTCACTCTGCTGTAATTTTCCTGATTACCCTCAAGCATTCCAGACTCCTTTTCTGTAGGTTTTGATGACTCAAAAATATTTGTGATCCAACAAACTCACATGTTCTCGGTCTTAATGTTGGTCCAAGCACCCGTGTCAGTCATGCTTCAGTGAGGTTCAGGGGTTTTATTGGATCTGAATCACAGTATACATTTTTAAAAATGGAAATCAAGGCAGTACTTAAACCATGCGGCTGGTTAACGCTCTTGATTAAAAAGAGCATGCAATTAGCCCTGTTTAATTTGTTGCAAGGTGTGAATGACGCCCTTCCCTCTGCATTCTTTTGGAACTGACCACACATCGTTTACCCTCAGCATTCCTGCTTTAAGCTGTGTAGTCTTTTGTTCAGCCCTTTTAGTTTTCTCTAATTGGCTATGAATCCCCCATCCCAATAGGCATTTTAACCGGAGCACTTGCTGTGATATTGCTGAGCCCTGTTAGCAGACAGTGGGCCCGTGTTCGCCCTTATTTCCGCCTGCCTCCCATGACAGGAGGGAATTTGTGTTACACGCTGAAAGGGTTCTCAGATCAAGCGTGAAGAACAAAAGCAAATTAGGCCTTACACACCCGCACATTCCCCGTATTAATTATTTGTACCACAGGACTTGGGCTGAGTGACAGGTAGCTGGAGAAACGCAAATCTCTTCTATGTTAAGAGCAGTGAAAAGCTTGTCTGCTGGCCGGCAGCCTAAAGCACATTAGTTGCATTGGGGGGAAAAGCCTCTGGAAGCAAGCCTAAAGACTTCTCAGGGTGACAAAAGCAGCCGGCACATTACCTCACCTATAACTCACCAGTTGCCCATCAATCCACCTGATGGCTTGTTTGGCGTTGTCCTCCGCAATGTGACTTAAAAGTCAACACTGTGGTCTGGCGTCTGTCAAAACACATTACTCCGCCTGCTGAACCCGAGGACCTCAGCTCCTGAATGTATTTATGAAGCATCACTCAGATGGCTTCATCTTTGTACTGAGTCTCAGAGGATGGGTGGACAAGGTAAGATGTGGCCTGTAGATCAGCCCTTCCTATACCTGTGTCCTGTGTGGGCTTGATATTTGGATGTAAAGAACTGCTACCACACTGAATTTGAACACACTTTTTATACGTGAATTGTGAGTTCCCTGACTGAGTGTATTAGTTGGCTGCTTCCTGCAGTATGTCTAGCAATATATAGAAAGTGGGCGGGGGTAAATTTCTGAATGTGACCATGTTGGTATTGTGTAGTTAAACTCTTAACACTGGTTGGATCACCAGTAAGTGTTTCACGTAAAGTGAAGAATCACGTAAGTGTTTCTTCAAAATGCCCAAAAGAGTCTGGAAATCCTGTGATGGGTGATGGTGCTTATCAAGCACAATAGAAATATTTTTCAGTTCTACAGTTGGGTCCTTCATGTATTTCAAAGGCCAATGTTGTTATTAGTTATCCCATTTTTCAAGCCTTTATTTTGACCTGATGCTCATACCATTTGAGCTAAATGAACACTTAGCACATTAGCACTTCTTACTTCTTGTCAAGGTCACTCTATAAATTATATTGTTTGTTCTTTAAAGGGCCAGTTTAAATCTTTAAATAAAGGTTACATTTAAAAAGTAGTTGAATAGAGCTATGTGCTATGTGAATGTAAAAGCATCTGGCAATTCAGTGCAGTGTGAAATTCCACTTATGCTACAAAAGTTTGGCACAGGTGCATTCAAATACAAGTGCTTTTGCCTGGTTCACGTCATTTATGTCATTAAAATGTAAAGCAAATCGGCCAAAATGGACATTACAAATGGACCGATTGGTTTTAGCAGAAATCTGCTCATTCTGATTGTCTGATTGTAATCAGGTATCTTCAATTATGACGATAATAGTAATTCTTCCAATAAATATAGGAGGACACTTCAAACGCAAATTTCCTCATCTTTTGTTAAAGTAAAATGGCCAGTCTGAAGTGTTGTGTGCATACATATCCAGGTTTTTATTATGTATTAAAGCCTGTTTGTGTCTCTGTCCTCCAGGTACACCTTGGTGGAGGTATTTGGGTGGAAGAGGAGAAGTGGCATCAGCTACAACGTACACAGGGTGACTCCAAATTCACCAAAAACCTAGCTGTCATGATCTGGGGAACAGAAACGTTGAAAAATCGCAGTGTAACTGGCGTAGCCACCAAGAAGAAGAAAGATGCCCTACCTAAACCTCCTCTCTCTCCCAGCAAACTCAAAATCGTACGAGGTACATTTGCATAAGTACATTTGTTCTGTAACAGATGTTGCTATAATGATGTGGTATGATTTTGTAGGATTGGAATGGACCCTTAATGCATTTAGTATATTTGATTGGACTGTGCTCAGTGACTGTTTGGCGATTTTTGGTTTTGGGTGAGGAGAATCCGGTATATACACCCACCGATCATTTCATTAGGCCTGTTTAATTAGCTTTATATAACATGTAGACAGACTTCGTAGTTTTACAGTTATGTCCATCTGTTTAGCTGCATATTTTATTTAGCACTTGGTCTTTGCTACATTGCCAAGTAACTGGGAAAATCTTCCTTTAATATAAATCGTAGTCTGATTTTAAGTTTTCTGTTGCAGAGTGTCTGTATGACCGCGTGTCCCAGGAGACAGCCGACAGCGCTGAGATCACACAGCGGCTATCCAAAGTGAACAAATACATCTGTGAAAAGATCATGGATATCAACAAATCCATTAAGAACGAGGAGAGGAGAGAGTCCAAGCTTCTTATCCGGCAGGCGGTGAAAATGGAGAACTTCTCCTATGACGGCGTGTAGGGCCAGCGGAGTTGTCACCATAGCTCATTCTGCTCTTCATGGACAGCTGGGGGGAGAAGGGGGTTCACGTGATCACCTGCGCTGCCATTTGAGATTCTCACTGAAGCCCAAAGCGAGGCCTTTTTACCCTTTACTACCCCATAACACCTCACAGCCTAACCGTCAGCTTCACCCACGACCCACACAGCCTGCCATGAGCCATGAGTTTGTTGGTATGTGAACAATGAATGAATGTGGGCTTTGAGGAATTTTATAAGCTTTAAATGGGGAATTTAAGAGGGGAGGGGTGTGTGGTTGGATATCAAATGTGTGCGTTTTTGTCAGGAGCGATCCTATAAATCACATTAGAAAAGAATGTGTATGGCACATCGACTGGTGTTCTGTGTCAGAACATGTCTTTATGTCCTTAAGTGATCAAAGATTTCCCTTCAGAGGAGCAGTTCTGTTTTGAGAAGAACGTTCGGAAACGGTAAATGCTGGTTTGAGTCGTAGGTTAGTCTGCTTGCCGTTGGTACTTAACTTGAAGAGGCTTAAAAGTGCACCTTCAAACAGGGTCCGACCCTGCAGTGTCTTAATGAATCTTTTTAATCGGTCGGTTAACCAATCAGGCAGAGCCCCATTGTTAAGACTCTTTACGTTCAAGATGACTCCAACCTGCATATTTCTATTCCTGATTTTTCCGTGTAGATTTGATGGAGCTAATGATGGGACAAGCTCCCCGGCGTCCTCAGATGGTTAGCTAAATAGTCTAAACAGTATGAGGTCACTCTGGTTAACATCTTGTTCGTATGAATATGGTCAGATGTTAGCAATACAGTTCAGTTAGGTCTCCGTCCTTATCCTCTTTTAGGTGACTTCTCTAAACCTTTGCTCAAAGAAAAGGAGGTAGATCTGTTTTAACAATGATCCGTCACTTCATAGGCTAGTCAGAGACGTTTTTTCATTGCATGTAATGTAATGCCTTTGCGCAATCTACAAGTGTGAGCGAAAACTATATTCCGGGTAGGGCTTTTTTCCTTTCTTTCTTGGATTTGGCAATCATTGGGAACTGTGTTCTCAGTTTTTTATATCAAGCTGTGATTGTAATACGAGCTGATATTACTTAAACTGCACTTTGGGGTGTGAGTGTGGCGAAGCGGCAGGCGCTGTGTGTGGCCGAGGGTAAAGCTGTCGGCAGCGCTTGGTGTTAAACGTGTTGGTCTCTTCCTTCAGACCAGACAAACGGCAGGGTCCTCACTCTGAACGAAATTAGTGGGGATAAAATAAGGTATAGTGACAACTTCCAGTGAGCCATGCCATCCATGCTTTCTCCCCTCCCCCCTCCCATTCTCTTTCAACTTTTCATCTCTCCCTGCTCTCTTACGTCTTTTTGTTTTGCTTTCCACCAATGGTTTGTGTAGCTGTTTCCTTGTTTTTTTTTTTAAAGGCCTCCTTGCTGCAGGTTTGAGTTTTCGACTGTGATGACATAACGCTAACTGTGAATCAACCGCAAGTCTGCCTCTCAAGTCTGCCTCTTTCTCCTCATTTTTGCTTCTGACCTTTCTGTTGCGTTGTCTTTTTTTTTTTTTTTTTTTAAATCTCTTCTCCTCATCAAATCATGTATTTTCTTAGTTTTGTTGGGGGAACTTGTTGTATATCTGGATATATATTTGGATCATATCATATTATGAAAATCATTTTTATCCATGCTGCACCTTATTCTCCTCATTTAAAAACAAGTCCATCAATTTATATCGTAATTCCAAAAGTCTTGTACCTTTTGCCTATTCATGCCTAGTCAAATCGTTTTCACTTTTAGTTGTGTGCGTCTTCTCTTAAGAATAGATCATGTCTAAAAGAAAGCAGGGCTCGTCACAAATGCATTATCGCTAATGGAGTGCTGTCAAAGAAAGCAAACCATATCTTCAATTAGGATTGCTAATTTCTAGCTGTCAGAGTCATCACAGTGCATATAAGAGCTCGATCGAGTCATTTGTTAAAGAGTATAATTTGACTTTTTGTTTCATTTTCCCTGTTTTCTGGAAGTGTGCATATAATTGAAGCAGGCGCAGTCACCGTATCAGACAGCACTTTAATCTTAAGAAAAACTATATCATAATGATAGGCAAAAAAATGGGTCCTTAATGGTAGAAATAATTACACGGATATGTTAAGTACCGCATCAATATCGTGATTTTTAAGTTACGGGTTGCTTTTGGGTAGAGAATAATTTGTCAAGTCTATTTCCATGCTAATGGAAAGGGTTTTTTTTTTTTTTCCTTCAAATAACAAAACAAAGTTTAGCACTTTTCTACCACTCCATAGATGGGGAGAAATCCTGTTTTTGCTTGATACGTCTGTGAAAGATACATTTATCTTAACTGTTTTCTAAAAGTAACTTACCTCCAATATGTCGAAAACTAACAGAACATACAGTTGGTGACTCAAGCTTCTAACTTTCGGTGGAATTTAATTTTCCTCTTTTTTTTATGTAGGTATATCGTGTGCTGTGTGCTATATATTGGCCCGCTATATTCTATAATGGCGATGGGTATGTGGGTACACTGGAAAACACCAGCTTTGGTTAAGCTGATGTTGAATGACAGACAAAAGAAACTGTCCATCCTTGTGATCGTCTTTTAATATGAGATTGAGATTTTGTTGCCTTGAAAAGGAGGAAAACTTTATAAGTAATTCCTTTTTTTTTTGACAGCCACTCAGTGAGTGAATTTGGGCTGGACAGCTTTCACATGCAATATGGCTGGGAAAAAAAAGTAATGTCCCTTCAGTTGTGAACCCTAACAGGGAAAAAAAAAAAAAGTGTGACTGTGAAATATTTACATTTACTATATATGGCCATGATGAACTGTAGTCGTCAGTTGCTTAAAAAGCTATAAAAGCGAACCAGTACACCTCTCGGAAACTCTAACTGTTCTCTGGTCTGCACTAGTGAAATTCATCTGTCCTCATGTTTGTGCCCATGCTTTTGAGTGGCTGCATCACAGTGGTGCTTAGCTTTTGAGCTGCTTAGCTCCCTAAGGATCCAAAACAATGGATGCCAAGAAGACCAGTGTAAAGTGTCTATGCGGAATCATTGCGTCAGATGCGTCACGCTTGGCGTTTTAAATCGAGGCGCGTTTGATGATGCTGCGGTGTCCTTTAGCGGGGTTTATACGCTTATATGTGAATGTGTGTAGGTGTTGGGTATCGTAACACGTCCGGGTGGTGGGTTGAATATAAGCCAAAGTGGATTGTGGAGTGGAAAAGCTGGTAATCGGTCAGCTTGATATGAACTTGCACAAAAATGGCCCTTGCCAAGGTTATTGTCCAGAGTTAACTAAGCTCAAAAAAACAGAGGCTAAATATATTTTTGTTTAAATTGTCTTTGGAAGTATGAGATGTTACTATACTCCAGTTTTCCATAGAGATTGCCATGGTCCTGTTGCGCTCTGTTTCATATCAAAAGAGCATTAAGCTTTTGATGGCGTGTTTGTGCATACTGTTGTTTTAAATGGAATTTATCATATTTTATTCAATCTTTTTTTTTTCTTTTGTCATCCTTTGATTGTTTTTGTTTATTTTTGATGCCAAAAAAAGGGGAACGGGAAGAATACTTAAAATAATAATAATGATAGTAATAAAAAAGGCAAAAAACAAAAAAAAAAAACTAACAAAAAAAAAAAAAACAAGCTGACCTACATGTATAAAGCGTAGTACTGCTTTCGGCCTGCTTTCTAAACCAACATAGAGAGATTGTCAGTCAGCTGCTGAGGACCTATTCACATGTTACGCAAAGCTGCCCAGTACTCCACTGTAACACTTGTGTCATTATACTCACCTAGCGGGTCACGCTTCCTGTCGGGTATCACTGCTATCAACCCACGTTAAAGTTATTCAGGGCCCAGCTCAGAGCAATCCATGTTAAACTCAGCTTTACCGTAATGAAAAGTATTTTTGATAAAGAAAACTAGTTCTAGGTAATCAGTCAGTTCAGGTGATTCTTAGGCAGTAACGATACGTGTACTATCACAATCCTACCTCATCGCTTTTCATGTCTCTAGTCGTGTGCGCCGTTCATAGGACCTCACTCAACAGATACGTGCACAGATTTGTAGATGCGTCAGTCTGTATTGCACATTTCGTTTAGTAGAATCCTATTGGTGTGTGATCTTTGGAATGAATGGTGTACTGACGATTACTTTAGAGCCTCCTTTCGGTCTGCCTGACTTGTGTAGGATCGTATCCTCTAGCCATGCTAATTCTGTGATTCTGTCGATTCCAGTTGTGCAGTAAACGACTTTTGATTTCTTTGTTCATCCTGTGTTGCTTTTGGTTTTCTCTCTAGTTGATGGTGCTACCAGCACACGTGTGTCATTTACCTCAAACGGTGCTACTTTTTACTGTGGTGGATGTCATTCGGTGTCACATGATCAAAAGCCAGTTCTTTCTATTCGATATCAGATGAAATCAGGACACAAATGTATCTTGCTAATCACATCACATGCGTCATATAACCTTGTCTATTACTAGCTAGGTGCAGGACATTGTTAAAACGTGTTGAATCGCTGTTCTATAGTATATGCAGTTTATTCCGGATCATTGTTCAGTAACGGCAGAATCGAATGCTGTAGTACGTTAGCCAATCCACACAGTCTACCTACCTGAATCGTACTGGGCAGTCATGTCTTAGAGTAACGTGGTCCTCAGCAATGAACCGATCCAGTTCCACTATAGTTACCTCCTCAGAACGACAATGTGAGAATGATTGATTGATTGATTATATTGAGAATATATTTTAGGTATCTCAATACTCTGCAGTGTATTGTAGAGGGTTTGTATAACTTACCAAAGTGGTTCCCTCCCAAAGACAGTGTATCTCTTAAAAAATGTTTGATGACAAAATGATAAAAGGTTTGCTTCTCAATTCTCATATTATAAGTCTTTATCTAACTAACTTTCTGTAAATATTAGTTTGATTGGCCGACTTTGCATTTCCATAGACCAGATAGCAAAATGCGGTGTTCTCCCAGCAACACCACCAATAATAGGATAAAACTGAAATTCTGGGTTTACATGAGACTTGAAAGCTAATCTAATTTTCGTTTTTACCAAACGTTTTCAAGATGTCAGGTCAGGATAACCTCTTTTTATATCAGGTGATATGACCGAAATGTATCCTGAACGTAATGAATTGACCTCAGAACAATTCTTGTTTGGAATCGGCCATGTTGCATTTAACTCTCCGTCCTGTCATTTCACATTTCGTCTCTTTCGTCATCTTTATTCTTGCTGCTGAATAAATATCTAGAAATCTATGTACATGTACTTACCGATATTTTTCAGGAAGACATCCGCCGCGAATGTCTTCTCAAATAACTGTGAACATGCTTTCTCTTCAGGTGGCGGGTTTTGTGGGTTTCCCTGCTTTTGCAGGATCCTTATTTTCAGATAAAGGAGAGCACGTGGTCAGTGTCCTGGCCTTCGAGTTGTTTTTACTTCTACAATCCAAAGGCGAGGACTGACAGTTCCGCCTGGTTTCTCTGACCTAGACTGAGCTTCAGGTTCTTGATTGGAAAATGCACTTAGTTTGATCAGAGAGCCTCTATCTGAACTTTTGGTGTGTAACTGTAGGCTTAACCTGGGTGTGATAAACCAGGCCCCTCGTGTTTTGCTTCCTTCCAAGCTTAGACAACCAGAAAAGAAAACCATTTCCTCACTGACCAGTCTCACTCCTCTCCGGTGCGCGACTGGCGTTGCCGGTCAGCATTAGTTTGTTGTGTATGTGCTGCAGTCCAAGTACTCTTGTCCTATGTACAGATCAACAGAATAAATTCAAACTTTTATTCTACAAATAAATAAAAGAACCCTTTGGGAGTCATCCAGTCCTGTCTTTCTTCTCTGTGTCTGCATGTTTCATTCAGATATATAAATCTCAGATATTGTTCTCCGTCTTTGGTGGCTCGTATCTGTGTAAAGTGGCAGGAGCCTATGCTCAAATGATTGAGCTTTTTCTGATATTACCTAAAAGTGGTTGTTTTATCCAGTGTGGCTGCAGGTTTTCACTTTAAACAAGCTGAAGCACACTCCACTACTTGTTTAATCACTTCGCCTCAGTTTTCAAACTACCGGTCTCTTGCTGTATCGGTCTGAAAACCAAAATACATCGATAACCAAAGGGTCAATGCTTGTGCAGTAACCGAACCTACCAGAACAAATCTGGGACCAACACTTTTGTTTTTTGTTTTTTCAGTAACTTGCTTTAAATGTACATGAACTGCAGCTGTTGTACTATTTGCTGTCATAAACAGGTCGTAGGTGATGAGTTTGGCTTTCTTTTGTTTTTAGAGCTGCTTCTATGTATCTTGGAATGATGGCTGTTGTTCTAGAAGATCCCTTCTGGTATTAAATTGAGTAGAGTGGTCTTTATCAAGAAAAGCCGGATCCCTATGTTAAAATATTAGATGTCAAAGAAATGAAGTAACCTTCTAGAGAGGCCTCACTGAAGTACTAAAACAAGTGCCAACACAAGGAACTGAAAAATACTATATAAATGTGTTGGCTTGTGAGTAAAATTGAGCATTGGTAAGCCAAACCATTCACCAGAACTCTCCAGAATGTTCCTCAAACCAGTTCAGGACAGCTTAGGCCTGATAACATGATGCATTGTCCTGCTGAAATATCCCGTCATTATGGGATATATAAAGCCTGCAAATGGTCACTAAGCAGTGAAATGTGGCCCAAGTCGATGGGTTTAGGTGGTCCGCTGGACCCAAACTATACCATGAGAGCACACCCCACACCAGTAGGGAACCACCTACAGCCTACAGAGCACCTTGTTGACAAGTTTGATCCATGGCTTTATGGGCTATACGCCACATACACACAACAATCAGCCTGAAACAGCTGGTACTGTGACTCATCAGATCTTGTCACATTTAGCATCCCTGTGAGCCCAGGCTATGTCTAGTGTTGTGGTTTTGAGAGGTTCTGTGGAGGGTCTTCTGCCCATATTTCCCATGCAAGCTATAAGACGCTGCGCTGATCTGCAGGATATGTGTGTGAGGCCTCCTGCATAGGATGTGGGTGTGATTTCAGAAGATTTTCATACAGAAGTAGTGTTTCTCAGTACGGCGCCAGGCCGCCACGTTTACTAACATAAAATCCGTTCCTCTCAGCATGGAGTTGTAGAGGTTCCTGCAGATTTTGCAGTAGGGGAGGAGGCAGAGTTACACCAGGTCTTCTGGACACATCATGCATGAAAACAAATAGTCTCTCTTGGTGCTGACCACGGTTCCTCCACACATGGATTTGTTGGTCATCTCCACCAAGACAAAAGTTGGACTCTTCACTGAAGATGACCCGCTACCATTGTGAGTCTCTCCATGACAGTCTGGCACAACACCATGGCAGTCTTTGGTGATGTTGATGTAGTGTTAAGGCTGTTGTAACATTCCGCGGGAGAGAGCCATTCCATGGCTGTTGGTTCACTCAGGTATAGCAATAAGGGCCGTCCTTGCTTACGTCATGAGCTGAGTGGCAAACTTGAATCATTCGTATGTCTCATAATGTCAAACCTACACACCAAGTTTTATTCCTGTCTGTTGATTACTTCTAGGTGCAACTATTCTTTTGATGATGAGTGTATATACATACATTTTTAGGGGTGGGTAGATAGGTAGACAGGTGGAGAGATAGATAGATAGATAGATAGATAGATAGATAGTCAGCCTATTACCAGCCATTTAGTGAGACAAAGTGACTTTGTTCTAGTACGCGGTGCTAATTTCTTGTATAAGACAAGTTAATGCTACCTTATGGGTGGGTGTGTGTGCATGTGTGTGTGAATTCCTCTACAAAGTGGTTCAGTTAACACACATGTCAAGTTTTCGATATCTAAACTGTCTAAAGTGCTCTGAAAGGCTTATAGACATCAGTCTGCTGGGGAAATCCACTGCTATGAATGTGAGTGTTCCAAGGTATATGACCATTTCAGACTGTAATGCTTTCTGAAAGCAATGAACGAGCCTTTTTGAGACAGCACTGGCATCCTTGAAGTGTGTGCGTGCGTTCTGCCGTCATGCCAGTTCCCAGTTCCTAATGCTTTCAAATCCAACTGCAACCTTGTAAAGACAATATAGGACTTGAATGATCTACCACCCTTCTGTCCACTCTATCATTTACAAACCAACGTGTGAGCATGCTTAATAGCGTACGAGCTGGCTTCAGACAGCCCTCTGTGTATTTACTTATTTGGGGGGCATTATGAGGAGGATCAGTTCTCCCTCGTCCTGCGGCTTTGACTTTGGATTGGACGCACACGCTCAGGCTGCGGTGAGCGAGATGGTGTGTGTGTTTGATGTGTGGCGTCGAGGCGAGGCACAGTGCGAGAGGGCTCGGGATTAAAAGCTAGATTGATCTGAGTGTCAAAGAGAGATAAGCACACTGGGCTGTCTGATTTATTGGGGAGGCAGGGAGTTAATATCAGACCACCCAGCCGCTTACACACACACACACACACACACACACACACGCAGCCACTGAGTGGCCTTATAATGTACCATAATGTCAAACATCCTTTGTAAATAAGGAGTTGTATAAGATGGCTGAATAAGAAACGGATAAAGGATGATGAGGAGCTTGCTGGAACGTAAATATAAGATTATTAAAAATCAGCTCCTTAGTTCTCCACATGTATGTTGTAATAATGATGATGATGATAATAATAATAATAATAATAATTAATTCATATATCTTCTAAACTTAAAATGTGTCCATCAGGTTCACAGTGAGGTGCTGAAGCTAATCCCAGCAGTCACTGGGCAGAAGCCAGGAACCTCCCTGGACAGGCCTCTAGTACAACAAAGTAGCCACCAGTGCAGGATAATAATAATAATAATAATAATAATATAATAATAATAACCAACATTCCTTATTAGCATATTATGGGAACTAAGCTAAAGTTACACAGACTGTGACTTATATAAAAGAAGAGATGGAAACTATTTTTGATTATTGATTAATCTGAACTTATAGCATGAGTGTAAAATCGATTTCTAACTAAGAGCCTGTTTAATAAAAACAAGCTGCTGTGCAGCAAAAGCCGCAAAATTAGATTTTTAATTTATGCATATTTCAATTTATTTCAATTTAGTTTACCCAGAAACCCAGAGGGGCAAAACTAGTCCCTTTCAAGCAGTGGGCGGTATTCCAGTCCAAATTCTTTCTCAGATACCAGTTTTATCAGACCTATTCTGGAGATACGCCACAAATTACCACAGAGATTGAGATGCTAACGTGCTCACATTAGCCCCTGTATGGGTGAGCCAGCCAGGGATGTTTGTACTGTTTCACATGAAGAAGAAAGCTCAGTAACCCCTCAGTCACCTCCAGCGGTCTGGTCTGCTGCCTCAATAGTCCACCTTATAAAGGCATGGCCAGTAACTGCGTGAGTGAAGCAGCTCCTCAGGAAGGCCTCACCGCTGCAACTGCGTGAGTGAAGCAGCTCCTCAGGAAGGCCTCACTGCTGCAACTGCGTGAGTGTAGCAGCTCCTCAGGAAGGCCTCACTGCTGCAACTGCGTGAGTGAAGCAGCTCCTCAGGAAGGCCTCACCGCTGCAACTGCGTGAGTGAAGCAGCTCCTCAGCATGGCCTCACTGCTGCAACTGCGTGAGTGTAGCAGCTCCTCAGCATGGCCTCACTGCTGCAACTGCGTGAGTGTAGCAGCTCCTCAGGAAGGCCTCACTGCTGCAACTGCGTGAGTGAAGCAGCTCCTCAGGAAGGCCTCACTGCTGCAACTGCGTGAGTAAAGCAGCTCCTCAGGAAGGCCTCACTGCTGCAACTGCGTGAGTGAAGCAGCTCCTCAGGAAGGCCACCGCTGAGTGAAGCAGCTCCTCAGCATGGCCTCACTGCTGCAACTGCGTGAGTGAAGCAGCTCCTCAGGAAGGCCTCACTGCTGCAACTGTGTGAGTGAAGCAGCTCCTCAGGAAGGCCTCACCGCTGCAACTGCGTGAGTGTAGCAGCTCCTCAGGAAGGCCTCACTGCTGCAACTGCGTGAGTGAAGCAGCTCCTCAGGAAGGCCTTACCGCTGCAACTGCGTGAGTGAAGCAGCTCCTCAGCATGGCCTCACTGCTGCAACTGCGTGAGTGAAGCAGGAAGGCCTCACTGCTCAAACTGCGTGAGTGAAGCAGCTCCTCAGGAAGGCCTCCTGCTGCAACTGCGTGAGTGACGCAGCTGGAAGGCCTCACTGGAGTGAAGCAGCTCCTCAGCATGGCCTCACTGCTGCAACTGCGTGAGTGTAGCAGCTCCTCAGGAAGGCCTCACTGCTGCAACTGCGTGAGTGAAGCAGCTCCTCAGGAAGGCCTCACTGCTGCAACTGCGTGAGTGAAGCAGCTCCTGAAGGCCTCAGCAAACTCTCCTCAGGAAGGCCTCACTGCTGCAACTGCGTGAGTGTGCGTCAGGAGCCTCACTGCTGCAAGCGTGAGTGAAGCAGCTCCTCAGGAAGGCCTCACTGCTGCAACTGCTGCAGGAAACTGCGTGAGTGAAGCAGCTCCTCAGGAAGGCCTCACTGCTGCAACTGCGTGAGTAAAGCAGCTCCTCAGGCAGCACTGCTGCAACTGCAGGAAGGCCTCAGGAAGGCCTCACTGCTGCAACTGCGTGAGTGAAGCAGCTCCTCAGCATGGCCTCACTGCTGCAACTGCGTGAGTGAAGCAGCTCCTCCTCAGCATGGCCCCTCCTTGCTGCCTGAGTGCAGCATGCCTCACTGCTGAAACTGCGTGAGTGCTCCTCAGCAGCAGCTCCTCAGGAAGGCCTCAGGCCTCACTGCTGCAACTGCGTGAGTGTAGCAGCTCCTCAGGAAGGCCTCCACCGCTCCTCAGGAAGCAGCTCCTCCTCACTGCTGCAACTGCGTGAGTGAAGCAACTGCTGCAAAACTGAGTGCAGCAGCTCCTCAGGAAGGCCTCACTGCTGCAACTGCGTGAGTGTAGCAGCTCCTCAGGAAGGCCTCACTGCTGCAACTGCGTGAGTGAAGCAGCTCCTCAGGAAGGCCTCACTGCTGCAACTGCGTGAGTGTAGCAGCTCAGCAAGGCCTCACTGCTGCAACTGCGTGAGTGAAGCAGCTCCTCAGGAAGGCCTCACTGCTGCAACTGCGTGAGTGTAGCAGCTCCTCAGGAAGGCCTCACTGCTGCAACTGCGTGAGTGAAGCAGCTCCTCAGGAAGGCCTCACTGCTGCAACTGCGTGAGTGAAGCAGCTCCTCAGGAAGGCCTCACCGCTGCAACTGCGTGAGTGAAGCAGCTCCTCAGGAAGGCCTCACCGCTGCAACTGCGTGAGTGAAGCAGCTCCTCAGGAAGGCCTCACCGCTGCAACTGCGTGAGTGAAGCAGCTCCTCAGGAAGGCCTCACTGCTGCAACTGCGTGAGTGAAGCAGCTCCTCAGGAAGGCCTCACTGCTGCAACTGCGTGAGTGAAGCAGCTCCTCAGGAAGGCCTCACTGCTGCAACTGCGTGAGTGAAGCAGCTCCTCAGGAAGGCCTCACTGCTGCAACTGCGTGAGTGAAGCAGCTCCTCAGGAAGGCCTCACTGCTGCAACTGCGTGAGTGAAGCAGCTCCTCAGGAAGGCCTCACCGCTGCAACTGCGTGAGTGAAGCAGGTCCACTTCATGGGCTCTCTGCTGCAACTTCTTGAGTTACGCAGCTCCTCAGGAAGGCCTCACCGCTGCAACTGCGTGAGTGAAGCGTGAGTGAAGCGTGAGTGAAGCAGCTCCTCAGGAAGGCCTCACTGCTGCAACTGCGTGAGTGAAGCAGCTCCTCAGGAAGGCCTCACCGCTGCAACTGCGTGAGTGTAGCAGCTCCTCAGGAAGGCCTCACCGCTGCAACTGCGTGAGTGAAGCAGCTCCTCAGGAAGGCCTCACCGCTGCAACTGCGTGAGTGAAGCAGCTCCTCAGGAAGGCCTCGCTTGCATATACGTTGCGTATACGTTGTCTGACAGTGGAGGCACCAGTATATGGGATTTATCTATGAGGGGAAAAAATGACATGACAAATTGGACTGTGCTAATTCCAATGTACTGGTTCACCTTGACATTCAGGTACATTCAGGCACATGTGCAGGTGCTAGAACATAACTGTCACTCCATTTAAGGTGGAGCGGAAAATTCTAACCCAAAGAAGCAAACTTCAGCCTTGTAGAAATTCAGACAGGAAGCAACCGGTAGCCCTATTCCCACTAGGCCTGGTAGCAGTATCGACAAGTTTACCTAAACATGATTTTGATCATTTTGATTTTACTATTTTGTACAGTAAAAACAGTTTAGGTTTATTTAGGCTGTTAAAATGTTTTCTAACAAAACGTGAAGGAGCATTTCAAAATACCTTTCGGATTAGACTGACTAATTATTAAAATTGTGGTGGCTTTATTTAACGTCTATAAAAATACCGTCAACAGTCAGTATTTTTAATTGTACCATGATTGTGGGCTGTGTTGAACACTAGTACAACACTCAGTATCACTGATGCAAAGCACCACTCTTATGAAACCAAGAGCGCTATGACACTTCTTATGTAAAATCATCAGCCTGTTAAATGCCAGTGAGTGAGTTACTTGATTGATACATACGTCCTTATGTACATGAGGTACTTCACCTCTAAACATAAAGGTTCCTCAATGCTTCTTGGCCTGAACAACCTCTAATAGCCATACAGACTTTTGATTAGGTGGTGCTTTCCGAAACTTAAAAGTTGAGGCTCTTCAAACTTAACATCTATATTACGACAGTGTTTCGCTGCATGGACTATACCTTTGCAGAGTCTATGTTTTTTTCCTCCCTCCCTCTCTCTCTCTCTCTCTCTCTCTCTCTCTCTCGCTCTATCGTTCTCTCTCTGCCCAAGGGGACTGCTGAATGTCATTAGCACTAACAGTGTCCACATGGCGGTAATGTATTGCAGTGAGGGATATTGACAGGGAGATGATTCAGTATAGTAATGATGGATGAAGCCGGCGCTGTGGGCCAGCACACGCAGGGCCATACGTGCTGAGAGAGAGAGAGAGAGAGAGAGAGAGAGAGAGGGACAGAAAGCCTGCTCAGAACACTCTGTTCCTCTGCAGCACTGCCACCATATCCGCATCCATTCCGTTAAGTTTAGCCTGAAATGCTTTAACTGTTTATACAGGGATGCTTTTTTCCTTTTCTCGTGAAATGCCATGAAGGTCGCAAAAGATGCGGCTTTATTTGCAGCATTTTCTATTCTCCTTTTAATAGCATTGTTTCTTCGCTGTAGAACCCCATTGCTTCTCAAGGTCCTTTGTGCTGAAGAGCGCATTTAAATTGAGTGGAAAGAATGGCAGGGGAACTTTTCTTTCTCATTGCACCAGTCAATCAGGGGGTCTTCATTGTCTCCTGACTTTATGTGCATCAGAAAAGGCACGTATAGTCATCACCTTCCCCTGGGGTGGTGGGACTGGCGTGCATTAGATGAGAGATCTGCTACAATACAGTCGGTTACTATTAAAATGCGAAGAAATGGCCGATTTTACGCAGACCATTACTGTTATTACTGCCGGATGTTTTCAGCTGTGACTTCCCCCGGGTCCGATTCTCATGACTGAAAAGCGCTATTACCTTTACAAAAGTGTGGGAGAGCAGAAGAGGAAAAAGAGACGGATGAATTGGAGGAGTAAGAGATTGCGGTGAGGGATGTATCCAAGTGGTCCTGAAAAAAAAAAAAACCTTTAAAATCCCCCTGCAACCCTGAGCTCTATTTTTCAGCATCTTACTAAAGCCAGATATGTGCTGAACACGGGGTGTCTTTAATCTCACCCTTCTCCCAGCCCTGCGTCCATCAGGCAGCCGCTGCAGACAGCAAAGGGAGGGGGATCGGGGGACTTCACATATCATCCTGTAAGGTAGAAGCAACACAACTTGCACATCATCTTCCCATGGAGGTCTTTCAATGGGGTTGGGTCTGATTGGGTGTCTGCTGGGACAGTCAGCCCAAACAATAAAATGCCCTCCCTGAAAAAGTTCCTCTAAACTATAGAGGTACTATAAGGAGCGTACGGGTGCCTCCCCCACCAGCTTAGCTTAAAGCACTGACAGGTATGGAAGCCCATTCCCACCACTTAAAGATAAAGAAAGAAGAGTTAGTAAGTCATAATTATGAGATAGTAAATCATAGGTATGAGATGCTACCAAATGCTACTTCAGCTGGGAGCCCCCTCTTTAAATTGTAGTAATGTTGGAGATGCATCCATTTATCCAGTAGCAGTTCTAGACACTTTCAGGACATGATGGCATTAACATGCATCTGGACAGTTAGACGTACAGTTGAAACCAAAAGTTTACATACACTATATAAAAAGACACATATGCATTTTTTTCTCACTGTCTGACATGAAATCAGAATAAACTTTTCCTTTTTAGGTCAGTTAGGATTACCACAATTATTTCTATTTGCTAAATGTTAAAATAATGAGAGAGGAATTTTATTAAGGCAATTTTTATTACTTTCTTCAAGCTCAAAAGTTTAATACATTTCATTAGTATTTGGTACTATTGCCCTTAAACTGTATGACTTGGGTCAAACGTTTTGGATATCCTTCCACAAGCTTTTCACAATAGTGGGCAGGAATTTTGGCCCATTCCTCCTGACAGAACTGGTGTAACTGAGCCATGTTTGTAGGCCGCCTTGCTCACACATGCCGTTTCAGCTTCACCCTTAAATTTTCAATAGGATTGAGATCAGGGCTTTGTGATGGCCACTCCAAAACATTAACTTTGTTATCCTTAAGCCACTTTGTAACCAGTTTGGCAGTATGCTTTGGGTCATTGTCCATTTGGAAGATCCATTTGCGCCCAAGCTTTAACTTCCTGGCTGATGTCTTGAGATGTTGCTTCAGTATTTCCACATAATGTTCTTTCCTCATGATGCCATCTATTTTGTGAAGTGCTCCAGTCCCACCTGCAGCCAAACAACCCCACAACATGATGCTGCCACCCCCTTGTTTCACAGTTGGGATGGTGTTCTTAGGTTTGCAAGCTTCCCCCTTTTTCCTCCAAACGTAACGATGGTCATTATGGCCAAACAGTTCAATTTTGGTTTCGTCAGACCACAGGACATGTCTCCAAAAATTAAGGTCTTTTTCATTTGCAAATTTTTTGTGCATTTGCAAACATTGATCTGGCTTTTTTATGTTTCGTTTGGAGTAATGGCTTCTTCCTGGCAGAGTGGCCAATTTGCCACACCTACTCCAGCTAATAAACCTTCCTGATTGGCTGGATCAGATGTTATTAGAGGTAAGTAAGGAATGGGGAAGCTTATTGGATACGGAAGGATGCTCAGCAGGAAGGTAGCACTGAGGGGCTGGGGTTAGAGACTACTGCATCAGCTCATGCATCCCTGACCATCTCGGTAGGTACATGGTAATTAGACTGATCAGATGGCAACCTGTTTCCGGGATGAACTGTGCTCTGTTCAACACCTGGACATAGTGCTGTCTGCTTATGAACTCATCACACAGGATGCATGTTAATGCCAGGGGTTTTACAGAGCCTTAGTTGGGTAGCTAGCTCAGGGGCGTAGCCAGCTTCCCTGCTGTCACTGTAAACTGCAGGGTCTGTTCACAAAGTGAAGTGTGCAGCTGGCACAGTGACTTTACCACTGTATATTTTATTGGTATTTTAAGTGTCAAGTTGACTCATGCAAATTTTGTCTTATACAGTATAATTTTTGATATACTATTTCACATTTATCATAGAGTGGCTTCTAGAGCCTTAAAACACACGTGCGGAGCTTCGGAGTGTAGCTTATTGCTTTCCAGAAAACCTCCATATGTCTAGCACCATTCATTTCAGACCATGCTAATACAGTGGGGTGTGAAAGTTTGGGCAGCGTTGTTAATTTTCCTGATTTACCTTTATAAAGCATTGACTGTTTGGATAAAAAAATTGCGTTAAATATATCATATAGGGGACAAACACAGTGATATTTGAGAAGTGAAATGAAGTTTATATGATTTACAGAAAGTGTGCAATAATTGGTTAAACAAAAGTAGGCAGGTGCATAAAATTGGGCACTGTTGTCATTTTATTGATTTCAAAACCTTTAGAACTAATTATTGGAACTCAGATTTGGTTTGGTAAGTTCAGTGACCCTTGACCTCCATACACAGGTGACTCCCATTATGAGAAAGGGTATTTAAGGGGGGCAATTGTAAGTTGTTCTCCTCTTCGCATCTTCTCTGAAGAGTCGCAGCATGGGAGTCTCAAAACAACTTTCAAATGACCTGAAAACAAAGATTGTTCACCGTCATGGTTTAGGGGAAGGATACAGAAAGCTATCTCAGAGATTTCAGCTTTCAGTCTCCACTGTGAGAAACATCGTGAGAAAATGGAAGACCACAGGCACAGTTCAAGTCAAGGCTCGAAGTGGCAGACCAAGAAAAATCTCGAATAAACAGAAGCGAAGGATGTTGAGAACAGTCAGAGTCAACCCACAGACCAGCACCAAAGACCTACAACATGATCTTGCTGCTGATGGAGTCACCGTGCATCGTTGAATTAGACCACACTAGTGTAGTTAATTCATTTGCTGCAGCTGTTACGATAGAGTTGGCTATTGGGAACCACCTGTGAGCAGCTAATTAAATGGACTAATCCAGTAAAAGGTTAGAGTTAAATACACCAACCTTCTTATTGACCACTTTCATCGATGACCCAGGTAGGCTGAATTTATAACACAGCCTCAACCATGCTTTCTTCTCCAGCCGGCGAATCAGGAACATTATGCGGGATCGTTACGACGACGGCTACTGTGACAATATTTGTTAGGGTATTGCATCAATAACAAATTGAATTGAGTCACTTACAGCCTGTTTCGGTCCCGGAGCCATATGGAAGTGACTGTGCACTTGTGTTGAGGTTTAATTTGAGTGGGATTCTGAATGTTTTAGACTTTGTGGGGTATCAAATGACCCATCTAACCAATCCTTGGATTAACCCCTCTAGCTAGAGTAATTTATAGTTGGTCACGAGTTGGTACGAGCTATCCTAGCTTTGTTTCAGGGTCTGTTCTGCTGTGTTCATTGGGTTTGGAGGGGTAGTAGTGATAAATTTTATGGTTTATGGTCATAAATTACAAACCATTTAATATAATGAACTGCTTGGGCTTTGCTAGTTGAGGTATTAGTAGTAGTAGGCCATGTAACCACAACCTTAACCCTAACTACCACAGCATGTTCTGAAAGCGTAGGTCTGTAAGTGTTGATGAGCTTGATCTCTACGAGTCTGCAGGTAGTTGATGTTGGTTGGAGGGAAGGGGGTGGTCTAGTGGTGCTGGAAGAGAACACGAGATTGATAGAGGCTGCACAGTTGGTGTGGGGGTGGTGGGCGTTGGGGGACGAGGAAATGAATAAGATCACGGGACGCTACTTAAAATTCCATGCGTCAAGATGCCAGCACATAATAAACTGTTGGGCTCTTCCAGAGTGGTGCCACAGTAGGGAGTGTGCTTGTATGTGTGTGGCAAAGTCAGCCGAGCAGTTAATACAATGAAGTATAAGGGCAGATTGTAATTGGCAGCTTACACGCACGCGCTTATGCATTCTGATATACACACATGAAATTTATACATGGAAACCCTGAGGCGACAAAACGCGCCTTTCCGGTCCAAAGCTTTGCTGAAGTGTGTTCCTGGCCGTCGACACACCCCGCATTGCACCGAAACCGATTTCTTCTCAATGACAAGTTCGAAGGAATCGATATTTTATCTTCTCCCCTCGTGGACTGCGACGCCGCGGCCGATAGTCGGCGGTGCTTTACTGTTTCTCGTCGTGTTCCTCCGTTGTTGTAGTAATTATCTTTTAAGGAAGGTCGTTTGCTCTCAGCACGAAGAGGCCGGTAAATGCCATTAACCTGTACGCACCCTCGCCAGCAGTGCTGCTCCATCGTCCCGAGACTAATCAATGGCAGAAATCTGCTTGGGGTAAATTGTTTTTTTATGGCTATGGTATATTGATGCAAGCACATTGATTCGGTCCGGCCCTCAATGTGAAAGAGGTTAAATACTTACTTTTGAAGAGAAGAAGAAGAAGAAGAAAAGGAAGAAGAAGAAGAAGAAGAAGAAAAAGAAGAAGAAGAAGAAAAGGAAGAAGAATAAGAAAAGGAATAAGAAGAAAAAGAAGAAGAAGAGGAAAAGGAATAAGAAAAAGAAGAAAAAGAAGAAGAAGAAGAAGAAAAAAGGAAGAAGAAGAAGAAAAAGAAGAAGAAAAGGAAGAAGAAGAAAAAGAAGAAGAAGAAGGAAAGGCAGAAGAAAAGGAAGAAGAAGAATAAGAAGAAAAAGAAGAAGAAGAAGAAAAGGAAGAAGAAGAAGAAAAAGAAGAAGAAGAAGAGGAAAAGGAATAAGAAAAAGAAGAAAAAGAAGAAAAGGAAGAAGAAGAAGAAAAGGAAGAAGAAGAAAAAGAAGAAGAAGAAGGAAAGGCAGAAGAAAAGGAAGAAGAAGAATAAGAAGAAAAAGAAGAAGAAGAAGAAAAGGAAGAAGAAAAAGAAGAAGAAGAAGAAAAGGAAGAAGATAAGGAAAAAGAAGAAGAAAAAGGAAAGGCAGAAGAATAAGAAGAAAAGGAAGAAGAAGAAGAAGAATAAAGAGGAAACGTAAAGGGGAAAAGCCGCAGACTCTATCAGTGCAATCTTTTTTTTTTTTTACTCTCATTATCTCTCTCTCTCTCACTCTCTCTCTCTTTCTCTCTCTCTTTCTCTCTCCCTCTGTCCTTCTCTCTCTCTTCCTCTCTCTTCTTCTCTCTCTCTCTTCTTCTTCTCTCTCTCTCTGATTAAGTCTTTTTCTGATGTTTCATTTGTCAGACCCGTGCTTTAAAAGGCACTGAGAATGCTCTAAAGATTTTCTGGCCCTTCTTTGAAGTCATTAGATCTCCATCAGTCTGGGATGCATACCCGAATGGCCTTATAACTCAGCTCCTTAGTTTGATTAATAACCTCCATTTACCCAAACACGTTTCATTTAGAAGTAGCGTGTGATGCAGGTTTATGGAGTTGTGGGCTTGTTTGTTAGCAGTGTTGTTAGGTTATTACCCATGACAGCCTCGTGTTTTCCTCTCCGCTCTTGTTATGGGCTGATATCAGTGCATTGACAGGGCTTGATTGAGTTGTGTTATATTCTGGCATATTTGGGTTTATTAGAATTAACTGCTTGCTGCAAAGGAAATGGGTTAGCAGGCTGATCTCTCTCTCTCTCTCTCTCTCTCTCTCTCTCTCTCGCTCTCTCTCTCGCTCTCTCTGTCTGTCTGGAGCAGAAGGCTTTCTAAATGACTTCGATTAATGCAGAATGCTCCCTCAATTAAAAAATCCAAAGCTATCATGAATTTTTCATACTCGGAGCGTTTAAGCTAATTATGGCACAAATGGGGCACTTTGCACCAAGGCACCGCTGAGCAGGCTGACATTGACGGCTAATGTCACTGTCACAGGACCTCGCTTTGCAGCCATGCTAATCAACACACCTTCTTAGTATTCCATGATAGAATACCCTCCCAATGCACCCTCCCCTCCCCACTCATACACACATACCATCCACCCTTTCCCAGGCGTGCGCTGTGTTGTGTGTATGTGTATCAAACTGCTAATACAGCAATATCATCGGTCAAGAGTTAATTTGTCAGAATATGTTTCTTTCTGCATGAAAGAATTATTTCCCCGTTAAAACCTCAGTTGACTGATCTGCGGAAGCCCGCTCCTGCCATGAACAGAGTAAAGTCAATATCATTTCCCCTTTTGTTCTTGCAATATTGACTTAGCGTCTTGAAATAATGACTTATTTATTCAAAATATATTTTTCTTGAGGTTTTTTGAATACTATGTCAAAATTATGTAATATGAAATTTCAGGAAAGTAAGTGCTTACATATTTCTAGATATGGAGTCATTGTTTCTACATAGTAATTCAATGTGTTGAGAAAATAACGACATTATAACTTAATAGCGTCGCTGCCCAAAGAAAAACAAGTATCTCCAAAATGGCAACTTTACAGGAGAGGCCAAAAACCACATTAAATCTGAATGCAAGTCAATGGAACCAGACGTCTTTCCAAACACATTTGGGCCATTTCTGTTGGTCCATTCATCATGCAATTCTCACACAGTGGAAAAGGCAGCTGCTGTTTTCAAATGATGTATAAAGGTCAAAATGCACAAAATTGGAGATACATGTTTTTAATTGGACAGCGACGATATGATGGATAATTATACAAGAACCGAAGCTATTGTCTCACTGTAAGTCATTCATTTACCATAATAAGTAAATAAGAAGGACTAATAACAAAAATCATAATAAATTGTTTCAGACAATGTTTACACATACTGCTCCCAGAGGTACTAGGAGATAACAGGAATAGGAGGGAAAGGCAGGATTAGACTTCTGGTCTATTTGTTTAGGTTTGATGTATAATGCACCTTGGTTTAGTCTTGTTCTCAAAACTATCTCAGAACTCCACAGCACTCATGCAGTTGACCATGCCACTATTTTCCTTCTCATTGTTTTCTCATTCCAGTCTATGTACATGTCACACTCACATAGGTGATTCATTCCTGGCATGCAAAATCCTACATACAGCAACCATTATCCATCTGTGCCAAAGGAAAAAGCCACATTAGTCTTATAGAAGACAAGATATCACTTGTGATGTCTGTGAAGTGTCAACAGAGAGGAGACACTAGATGTACTGTTCCCCACACAGATTTTAAAAGAGTATTCCTCATGATTGACAGGCGTGATGCTATAATATTTTTATATAATATATTAAATGTATTTTTGTGGGATAGCATTATGCTCTGTGTGGCATGGTGGTGCACAGCTGTCGCCTTACAGCAAGAACGGCTCAGTTGCTGGCTGGAGCATCTGGGGCTCTTTCTTTTTAAAGATCTCCCCAAGTCTGTGTGGGTTTCCGCTGGGTACTCTGGTTTCCCCCCCACCATCCAAAGACAGTCAAGTGATTTGGTGATGCTAAATTACCCCCTAGGTGTGTGTATGTGAGTGCATGCGAATGTCTGGGTGCCGGCCCTGTGAGGGACTGTCCTGTCCAGGGTGTTTCCTGTCTTCTGAACATTGAGATCTGGGGTAGGCTCCAGCACCCCTTGCCACCCAGAAAGATAAGTGGCTTAGAAGATGGAAGATGGAACGAACGAACGAACGGTTGTGGCCGGCAGCAGAGTGTAGTAATTCTGATTTTTAACCATATACTTATTGAAATACAATGATCAAAGAATTCCCCCCATATGGTGACTTTGTGTGCTTTGATGTATGTAGCTTAAGTTTGGAGTGTTTACAGTCATGTGCCACTGTTGGAGGGATTCCACTGGGAGCATGTAGACTGGAATTACTGTTCAAGAACTGGATCTGGATCTAAATGATTGCAAAAAAATGTTAAGTCATTGTTTGGCAAGACCCAAATTAGCACAATTTCCCGATTACTCCAGATATGATCAATCTGCCAAGACATGTTTGGTATCTGTCAGTCAGTAGTCTCCAATAGATTTGCTAATCTGGTGTCATCTCTTTATGACACACTCTTATCTGTAGGACTGAAAACAATAGTGCTAAGCATCATAAAGCCTGACTTTTCATTTGTACCTTTTTTTAGAGAACAGTATAGGATACAAGGACTGCATGGTGCTAATTGATGGGTATAAGCTCCTATTACTTGTTAGCTACATTAGCCGTGTAGCTATAGTGCAGATTAAAAGAAGCTAACTCCAGCAGCAAATATGTCTTAGCTGGTTGGCTACACTGGATAGTGTGGATTAGATCTCTGGCCAAACCCAAGGCCTCCAAAATAGGGGATGTAAGGGGCATTCTGTACAGAGCCATATGCTTATAGGCTTGAGCCAGGCTTTATTTTATTAAACAAAGCTGTTCAAATATAGGTAATCATATTTAGCCTTAATTATAGCTAGTTAAAATGACTGACAGCTCGTCTCAGGTTTAACGACTAAATAATAAAAAAAGGCTCCTATTAAAAAAAGCAGAGGTGCATGGAACCTAAAGGTGCTGCTACACGGAGGCCCCTGATGAGATTAGTTTAAACAGTGTGGGTCTCCCAAGACTGTGTCAGAATTAGCATAGCCTCTCTAAAGGGAGAAAGGAAGCGAAGGCTTTTAAATACTTTATTGAGTTTGAAGATTCAGATCAGATGAAATATTCATTGCTACTGATTATGCTGAAATTATGACTGACGGCTCATCCGAAGTGATGAGGATCATAGCATGTAAATAACGCATACTTTCCATAGACAAAAAAACACATCTGATTGTTCTGTGAAATGAAAAAGGAGGAGGTTGCTCTATAATTAAAAGCTGATTGGTTGATTGAAATGCTGGTTTATTCTTTCCAGTGAAACCGGATCTCCTTGGGGAACAACCCCGCCCCATTTTGATTTGAACTCTGGATGGATGGAGGGAGAGAAACAGCATTCTTAAACTTGCCCTAAAAGTGGGCAGCGGTCATTTAGCGGGCTGTTTTATTTAAATGGTAATGCAGTTGGGGGGAGTTAAACAGGCGTGGCGAAAGGCGCGGAGCTGAGAGAGGACTTCAAATAAGCCGCGGCGGCGTCCACGCTTAAAGAAGACCGCAGGAGTTTATCTCTGGCCGTCTCTGCGTTTAAACCGTGCTGCAAACTTAGGAGCTTCTCATGGAGATGACATCTTCCCCCCCGTTACTGAGAATAATTAATTAGACATGATGAATTATTCCATTCTCAATCCACCGCCAACGATCACCATCACACACACACATACACACACTTATGGCCTTTTGTGCGTGTCAAATGAGTATTAAAATTTCAGAGCCCGCGTGATTAGTATGCTATGAGTCGGTTGGCGTTGCTCTGAAGCTTCTGGTGGACAAAAGCCGCTAAGTGTCAGCCATGACTCTGTCTGAGGATGTGAACTTTAATTTACTGAGACCTGGAGCTGTCAGTGCTGGCTGGAGAAAGTAGTGCTTTTTCGGCCGAGCGGAGAAACACAAAAGCTTCATATTAGGCCAAAGCGGCCTCATTTGCCCCGCCGCCAACTCCCTTTGAGCTCCGTCTTAGGCATGAGATTGGCCTGACTGTACGCTAGACGTGCCAGAAAAATGCCCCACACAGGCAGGGCTCACCCCCAACTTCTAGAAGGAAATGGAAGCTGATGGGTTTTAAGCTCAGCTTTATAGTCATGCTTTCCCCCGTTAAGCTCTCTTTGTTTGCGTGATGGCTGAATGTGTTGGAGGCAGGATCTCTTTACTCGTTAAGTTATGCAGTGAATGTTAGCATGGATATTAACACTAGAGCACAGTGCAAGGCCAAGGGCAAAGACCACCCTTCACTGATTTAGTTTCCAGTCAAACCAGCCATTACAGGAGGTTATTCATTTCTCAGCATCTGGGGAAAAGTAGAGAACATATACAGTGTTGGGCTGGAAATTACTAGGGGTGGTAATCGCCAAAAATCCAATCATACGGTGTCATGATGTAGTCACTATATGATATTATTACAATTTTCCACACATTGTGATGTGCTGAGTATTGGGATAACATACCAGCTATTAATCAAACAGTCAACCTTTATTTATAATCTGAGTACATAAAGAGTGACCCTCATTTACAACATAGCCAAGTATTACAAAAAACAACGTACATTTATAATTATACTTTTAAAAGATAACAACAATTATGATTCATAATAAAGGTGATGTAAAATAAATGGATAATGAAAAACAAACCATTCAACCAGTACACAAATAATAAAGTAACGAAATGTAGATAATCATAATAATAATAATAATAATAATAATAATAACCAACTAAACCATAAACTACCAGTCAAAAGTGTAGCCACGACTGCTTATAGAAGGATTCCTTATTCATTGCTTAATGCAGTCCTGTAGAATAACAGTGAAGACATCAAACTATAAAATAGCCCTCATGGAATTATACAGTCCACCTTAAACATCTCCAGAATGGAACTTAACAGGAGGATGAACCAGCTTTCTTAACTTGTAGTGGTGGCTGATATAACAAGATTCGTGTTGGACCAATTCCCTTGATTCCTTCCTCTTGAATATTCACTAAACTAGAGATTTACACAGTGCAACACACAGAGTCACTCCATGACAGTGTGGCACAGCACCATTGCAGTCTTTGGTGACACTGACGTGGTGTTAGGGTAAGTCATCACAGCGGTATGCGTGCATGGTATTACAGGTGGGTGATAATGTAATGCTGTGATACATTAAAGGTTTATGTAAAGGTTTACACATTGAAAGTTGATGTAATCCTTTCTGCTGTACTTTAAGCTGCACTAATTACATGTCTGGGTTTCACTGTTTTGAGGATGTAAGAAGAACCTTTATTTTCAACAGTGCTATATGGTCACAGGTCTTCACACATGGTGTACTGTGGACTGTAGCTTTGTACACGTAAGTGTGTCCAGCGTTTGGTTTTTGAGTACAGCTGATACAGGGGTTGGACAATGAAACTGAAACACCTGGTTTTAGACCACAATCATTTATTAGTATGGTGTAGGGCCTCCTTTTGCGGCCAATACAGCATCAGTTGGTCTTGGGAATGACATATACTGCGTCCTGCACAGTGGTCAGAGGGATTTTAAGCCATTCTTCTTGCAGGATAGTGGCCAGGTCACTACGTGATGCTGGTGGAGGTTCGTCCTTCTTGGTGGTATGCTGACATTACCCTGGATACCGTGGCTCTTGATACATCACAAAGACTTGCTGTCTTGGTCACAGATGCGCCAGCAAGACGTGCACCAACAGTTTGTCCTCTTTTGAACTCTGGTATGTCACCCATAATGTTGTGTGCATTGCAGTATTTTGAGCAGAACTGAGCTCTTACCTGCTAACTGAACCTTCACACTCTGCTCTTACTGGTGCAATGTGCAATTAATGAAGATTGGCCACCAGGCTGGTCCAATTTAGCCATGAGACCTCCCACACTAAAATGACAGGTGTTTCAGTTTCATTGTCCAACCCCTGTATATGCTGTTGGCGTTTGCTTCATAAAACTTTCTGTTCCATCTGCACCATTTAAGGTGGAACAGAAAAAAGATTCTAACCACAAAGCTGGTCAATACAAAGCCAACTTTAACACATTGTTTGCCATTGTTGCATTAATTCCTTTCCCCTCAGTTTTTCACATTGGCCCTCATAAAATCAGCATGCACATTTATGCATCATGGAAACAACACAAAAAGGCTCAAAAAACACATTTCCAAAAAACAGCGCTATTTATGTATTTGACTGAAAAAGCCGTTAATTCTGGTGCCAGAGAGATTTATTTAAAATGTTGAATTTGAAATTGAAACAATATAATGAGCTCAGTGGACAAAAAAAAGTCACCTGTGACTGAGACGTACCTAATAGGGTATAATACCTCCACAGGCACAAATAACAGCTGCTATTCAATTTGGCATTGATTGGACAGGTTTCTGGATGGAGGCCACATCAATGTTCAGACACTCTTGCATCAAAGACTTTGTCAGATTTGGTGGATGCCGTGCCTGGCACAGTTCTGAGGAGAATTTCCTGTAGACTGGGATTTTAGCCACTGCTGGTAGTAAGACCGTATGCTTCCATACACCTGCAGATTCAGCTACTTCCTTTACATTATGGTCTTTGGCCACGCCCACATGCAGTCACTCTTGTTGGCCAATCATTAACATCTGCTTTGGAGCCATTTTCCACACATGGAACGAGACATTCACTTCACTGCACCACCTCTTCTCAAAAGTGTCAACTACTAAATACATGAGGTCGAGGTTTGGAGGGAGATGTAGGGGAATGGCCTGTTCTCTGGTCACCTGTGCCTTCTTTATTTCATTTTCAGTTTTTCTCAGTGAGGAGCTTCTTGATAGCTACACCTCCTTTTAGACCCACAGTGTTGAGGTGTTTTCTCACAGTAGAAGCATGGAGGGAAGCAGCTTTAAATGTTTTTCCTTTGACTTTCCCATGCGAGTGGCTTATGTTATAGCTATCGTGCTCCCAAATAGAACTCGTATTGAATGGCTGGTTGGACAGGAAATGAACCAAAAGAAGGATGGCCTCTGACTTGCACACAGTACTGTACATATTTTAGTAGTGTGTGTTGGCAGTGTTGGTGTGATGGGAGTTGGAGCCCGTTGGACTGTCCGTCACTGGCCTCCCTGAGGGGTGAGGAAATGAGAGGGAAGAAAAAGATGGACTGGGAGATGGGAAAAGGAGGGGCACACAGGTAGGAGATCAGAAACGGCAGCGGAATGAAGACAGAAGGGAGACAGAAAGGGGTCAAGTAGAGAAAGGAAGGGAATGAGTGGCAGAGGGAAAGAGGAGATAAAAAGAAAGACTGAATGCCTAATAGGCTTCCTAATCCTTAATACAGTGCAGTACATGCACTGTCCTTCAGAGGTTTGGAATCACATGTCATGTTCCGACAATGCATATCAATATACAGTAATAACTAGATACGTTTTGAATATGAATTTTATGGCTATTTTTTTTAATTAATTTTTGATCATTTACGGCTTTATGATGATTTAGAATGACCTACAGCTGGTAAATATGAAGTTGTTTATGGCTAGTATATTAGAATTATTTCACACGCATATCTTCAGCCACAGTCTTTTGAATGAACACATGAATTGGCGGGTTTCATTGCCCAACGTGGACAAGAATTGACTTGACCGGCAATGAAAAACAAGATCCAAGACTTGACTGACGTGCAGAATAACCAGTCAAAGAGTGGCGTTAATCTGGGACATATAGCAGCAAGCAGTTATCTGTCCGGTGCTACAACAAAAACAGACCCACATGCAACATTGTGGTCAGCAAACACAAGAGGACACCTAGTTCGCCTGCCTCTAACTGCTTCAACCAAAGCTCTTGCTTAACTTTTAAAGATGGGATGGTGCGAACTTTCCATACCAGAGCTCTCTCGCTCCAGAAAGATCAGTGTTGCTGCAGTGTGCAGTGCAGGCTGAGTGATTAGAGACTCAGACGTAGCGTTAAGTTTGTTTTGTCTCACTTTCTGGTCTGGAGCTGTAGGTTTAAGCCATTCGTGCAGGAATGCTTGTAGCGTGAACGTAACAATGTATTGTCTCTGTCCAAAGAAAAACATGCATCTCCACTTCTGTTGGTTTTATCGTTTATGCATAATTTGAGCTGCAGCTGCAGTTTACTATGTGTCTAATTATCTAGCTAGAATGAAGTAGGCCAAATAGTGGTGGTCATGCTCGCTGAAGTAACACAATGCCATTGTGAGCATAGCGTATATCGCTGCTGACAGGAACAAAGCTGTGTATCTCAAATTATGCTGTTCTTCAGTTTTTGACATGATAATTTGAAACTACCTGTTGTCCTTTATGTTATGTGTACTGTTTATGATGAACAGACCGAAAGAAATGGCCCAAGTCTGCATGGTAAAGGCCTGGTTCCATTGGTTTACTTTACTCAGTGAGGTTTTTGCCCTCTCCTGTGAAGTTGCCATTTTGTGGATACTTGCTCTTCTTTAGACAGCGACAACAGTGGTCACACACATTCAGTCCTACGGGGGTCCTGATCACTGAGGACCAGTGTGAAAGGTGTGCAGAGAAAGAGATGGACTACACAGCCTGTAAATGAAGAGCTACAAAGTCAACCTACATGGTGCTCTTTTTTCTTTCTCACTCTTGTCCAGTCTTTCTTCTCTCTTTCACTTCTCTCTCTCCTGTTGTGTCTGTTTACCTTCCTGTGTCTTCCTTCTCTTTTCTTTCTTCTGTTTCTCACTATTTGTCTCACTTTATGTCTGCCATTTACTTTTCTGCCTTGATCTTTACTTTTTCTTCCTTATATGCCTTTTATTTTCTTTTACTTCTCGCCCTCATGCTCAATCCTGCTGTTTTCTCTCCATCTCATTTTCCATCTCAGTCTCATATTGTCTTACTTCTGTCTCACTGTATTTAAGTCTGTCTCTAGCCTTTCTCTCTCTTTCTCTCTCTCTCTCTCTTTCTAAGTTTGGTAAGGGCGATACAGACCGCTGTAGTAGGACAACAGGATTCATAGTACTGCCAATTGGATTTGACACATTATCAGTAGGGTATCCGGAGGCTGGTTTGGAGTGATGGCCGAAGTCTGCATGGTAAAGGCCTGGTTCCATTGGTTTACTTTACTTAGTGAGGTTTTTGCCCTCTCCTGTGAAGTTGCCATTTTGTGGATACTTGCTCTTCTTTAGACAGCGACAATACACATCAGGACACATGAAAGGGAACGCTGTGCACATGACTGATGATTTTCACATTTGGGCATATCCCGACTACAGCACGTCAGAGATGTATAGCTGTGGCCGTCTAAGCGTACAGATTACATCCAATGATGCATGTCCCTCAGTGGGTGGAGCGTCTAAAGCTGAGAGCAGTCATGAAATAACTGCTTCTATGGCTAAAAGGCTGAGACTGCTCACGAAATAGCAGCTTCTGCATCTAAATAGTGCACAATGTGTCCAATAGTGAAGCCATTTGGGATTGAGGCGGAGAGTTAGGACAGTGAGTGAGAGAGAAGCAGTGGCAGCAGTGTGACTTCCTGCTGGTCTCCTGGACGTCTGTCAGCTCGGCTCTGTCCTCTCGGGACGCTGCAGAAACGCTGCCTGTCACCTCCCGTCTCATCACGCATACACTCGCTCAGCTCTCTCACGCCAAAACACGCTCCAGGTACGTCTCCCAGAAGGCTAGGCCGAGCTGAGCCCTGTGCGGAAGCCTGTCACAGAGTGCTGTGTTCTGCAGCCGTCTGAAGCTTTCTGCCTCCTGCCTGTGCTCTCCTGTTGATCAGGGCTGCCCTTCTCTGTTGACTAGCACACACTTCGCTTGGTTCCCTGCTGAAGCCTGCTGTCTGCTCTCTGGACTTCGCTGGGCGGAGTGTGAACGGCGTGACAGTAAGAGCGCGTTCTGTTCAAGCGGAGATGCTAGTGGGTTCACGGCGAGAGCAAAGCTGTCTTCAAGCACCAAGAGCGAGGAGAGAAAGAGTCGTGGTGTGTGTAAGCAGTGGGAGGTTTGATGGGAAGTGAAGGCAGTGTGAACACACTCCACACACTCCAGCAGTCTGCCCGCCAGCCCTGCACCTGCATACAATGAGAAGTTCTCTCAGCTCTGCACTGTAATGATGGTGTTTGGGTACAGTGCTGCTGGTGAATTGAAATCTGGTTATTTGTCTGTGAGTCAGACCTGCAGAAGATGTTGCACACATTCAGTCCTACGTTTTATCATACGGGGGTCCTGATCACTAAGGAGCAGTGTGAAAGGCAAGCAGAGAAAGAGATGAACTAGACAGTCTGTAAAAGAAGAGCTACAAAGTCAACCTACATGGTGCTCCTTTTTCTTTCTCACTCTTGTCCAGTCTGTTTACCTCTCTGTGTCTTCCTTCTCTTTTCTTTCTTCTGTTTCTCACTATTTGTCTCACTTCTCTTGCCATTTCTTTTCTGCCTGTTTCTCTCCTTTGTCTTCTTTATGTCTGCCTTTTATTTTCTGCCTACTGATCGCTCCTCATGCTCAATCCTGCTGTTCTCTTTCCATCTCATTTTACATCTCTCCCTCATTGCTCTTCCTTCTGTTCTCACTGTAATCTCAATCTGTCTCTAGCCATATTGTCTTACTTCTGTCTCACTGTAATTCAATCTGTCTCTCTAGCCTCTCTCTCTCTCTCGCTCTCTCTCAGTTTGGTAAGGGCGATACAGACCGCTGTAGTAGGACAACAGGATTCATAGTACTGCCAATTGGATTTGACACATTATCAGTAGGGTAGCCGGAGGCTGGTTTGGAGTGAGAGTAGCGTTGCGCTGTGATCGTGCTGCTCTTTAAGAGCTCTCCACTCCTCTGCCAGATCAGGGCTGCTGTTGAGGCCTCATTAATACGATGTGTGAAGAACGCACAATTATTGCCTCCAGATACACGTGGCCCATGTGTTAGCGCTGTTAGCGGGTGTGCGGGAGAGTGTTTGGATACTGAAAGCCCACCCTTCCCTGGAGCCCTACGCTGAGGAGACTGCAGGGAGACTGCTGATCGTGTAGAGCACATTGGGAGAGGGCAGTAGAGTAGAACAGTGTGGATCACAGCTGCTTCTGTCCGCCATGGAGAAGAAAAGGAAGTGGTGTGTCCTGGTGGATGACTGCTACATGACACGAGGTCTAGGATATCTATCTATCTATCTATCTATCTATCTATCTATCTATCTATCTATCTATCTATCTATCTATCTGTCTATCTGTCTCTATGTCTGTCTGTCTGTCTGTCTATCTATCTATCTATCTATCTATCTATCTATCTAATCCATCTGTCCGTCCCTCCGTCCGTCCATCCATCTATCTATCTAATCCATCCATCCATCCATCCATCCATCTATCTAATCCATCCATCCATCTATCTATCTATCTATCTATCTATCTATCTATCTATCTATCTATCTATCTATCTATCTATCTATCTATCTATCTATCTATCTATCTATCTATCTCAGTTATTCTCACTCATTCTCACCCTTCATCTTTCTCTCATTTTCTCACTCTCATCATCTCTCTGTTTCACTGTTGCTCTCTCATTCTTTTACTGTCTCTCTCTCTCTTACTCCTTTACTGTCTCTCTCTCACTGTCTCTCACTCTGTCTCTTGTCTGACAGTAAAGGTCAGAGGCTTCCTCCCCTGTCTCTGTCTCTCCCTCCATTCTCTACTCTGTTGACAGGTGCTCCTGTGGGAACAGACCTGGGCTCCACTCTCTGACACACAACTCTAATAATTCATATTTCATTAGTGTTTTCCTGCGGCTCCTAATGCAGACCCCAGTCTCCAGGCCCGGTGCAGGCCGATGGCTTCCAGCACAGATACTGAACTCATCCAGACCAAAGTCAGGTCCTCAGGCATCAGACTGCCCGCAGTCCTGCACATTAGACTCTCTGTCTCTCAGTGGGTGGTAGGTCTTTAAGTGCTATAGCCCTAAACTTTGGAATTCCCTTCCCTGATCTGTCAGAGTCTTTGCTCTTTATACATCATGTCTCTTCTAGACCTTAAAGGATAGGTTTCTTTGTAAAGTGCGTTTGTTTGGACCCGTTTATTATTATTATTATTATTATTATTATTAAGTTTGGTACATTATTGTATTATAATGGTATATTATTGTATCATGCATGCGCACTTGTCGTATTCGCTTTACGTATATAGTGAGGGACCACCCTTCATTTCCAGTGAAAGCAGCTGTTAAAGCGGACTTATTTTAAAACCCACTTTCAGTTATTGTGCATCTGAAGTTTGGATGTCTGAAGTCCTAAACTGAGCGTTCTGAACACGGCTGTGTAAACAGGGTGAGAAGGGTCCTGTGATGGACTTTTCATTGTGACAGTATAGAACTGTGCTAACTTGTGATAAAGAGGGTTGTAACATGCCCCCTTTGAGAACAAGTTCTGATTTAACCTGTACCAGAGGAAAAACATAAAAGATACACAGTCGAGTCACATTATTATGACCACTTCCTACTTTCAACTGCTTTTCCATGGCATTCTCTGGGCCTACTCTTCCATCTGGAAGGCACTGTCAACCGATTTGAGTGTAACTCCATCCTTGTAGATACAGCCATACCTGCTGATTGCCTTCCCTGGAGCGAATAAGATCTTCCAGCAAGACAATGTGACATGTCACATGACTAGAAATGTCTGGCATTGGTTGAAAGAGCATGACCAAGACTTCCAATACTGCCCTGGCCTCCTAATTTCCCATGCTTAACCCCAATTAAGCATCTGTGGGACCACCTCGATCATTGTGTTTGCTCTATGGAACCTCCCCCACTCGTCAGCATGGCTCCAGATACCAGTGACAACCTACCAGGACCTTATTGAGTCAGTCCCAGCCCTAGCAGCTGTGTGTGCTGCACACGGGGGTTACAATAGATATTAGGTGGTGGTCATAATAATGTTCCTCGACTGTGTGTGTGTGTCTGTATGTGTGTGTGTGTGTGTGTGTGTATATATATATATATATATAATATTGTACACACTGTATGCTGCCATTCTGTGAAATGAGTTTTGTGGGACATTCCATTTCCAATGTAGGCATTTAACATTCCTGGATTCACAGTGTCACGTGTGTTCTGGAAATACATCATAGAAGGTATTAACACCCTCAGTGGACAGTGCAGTAACCGCCCATGGATGCTTAATGATCGTGACTGCCGGCATCTGGCTAGAACTGTTCATCGAACAGACAAATGACTCTTGCAGAACTCACATCCATATTCAACGCAGGAGGCCCCACGCACACATCGCGCAGGTCAATGCAGCAATCTTTAGTTTCCATGGCATATGTTAACGCAGTGACACTGGGCAGAGCTGGGCTTGCCATCTGGACCCTAGACAACTGAGAACATGTGATGTGGTCTGATGAGTTACCAGTTGTTTTGGACTGATGGTGTGTGTGTGTCATCTTTGTCATGAACCTCAGTTGTCAATAGGGCACTGCGCATACTGGTGGTGGTTCCATACTGGTGCGGGGTGTGTTCTCGTGCCATGGGTTGGGCCACTAATTAGCCTGACCAGTGCCTGACCAGTGCCTATTATGTTTCACTTGATGATCATTTACAGCCCTTCATAGACTCAATGTACTCCCACAATGTGATTTTTAATCAGGGAAATACATTGCGCCATCAGACACAAGCTGTCCAGAACCGGCGAGAGGAGTATTCTCTCGAGTGGTGTGGCATGCAAATTCGGCCAGTTGAGCATTTATGGCATGTGGTGGAAATGTTAATTTACCATGGAGTTGTGGGTGGCTATCCAGATGGCATGGCTCAGTATTCCCTCCAGACATTATCTGTACACTTATGGAATCGATGGCACATTGAGTTGCTGCACTTTGCTGGGTTGGTACACCCCATAGACAAGGGCATTCAAACTGAGTGTTCTGAACACAGCTGTGTAAACAGGGTGAGAAGGGTCCTGTGATGGACTTTTCATTGTGACAGTATAGAACTGTGCTAACTTGTGCTAAAGGGTTGTAACATGCCCCCTTTGAGGACAAGTTACTGATTAACCTGTACCTGAGGAAAAAAATTTAAGGTACACAGTCGAGTCACATTATTATGACCATGGCATTCTCTGGGCCCACTCTTCCATCTGGAAGGCACTGTCAACCGATTGGAGTGTAAATCCATCCTTGTAGATACAGCCATACCTGCTGATTGCCTTCCCTGGAGCGAATGAGATCTTCCAGCAAGACAATGCGACATGTCACATGACTAGAAATGTCTGGCACTGGTTGAAAGAGCATGACCAAGACTTCCAATACTGCCCTGGCCTCCTAATTTCCCATACTTAACCCCAATTAAGCATCTGCGGGACCACCTCGATCATTGTGTTTGCTCTATGGATCCTCCCCCACTCGTCAGCATGGCTCCAGATACCTGTGACAACCTACCAGGACCTTATTGAGTCAGTCCCAGCCCTAGCAGCTGTGCGTGCTGTACACGGGGGTTACAATAGATATTAGGTGGTGGTCATAATAATGTTCCTCGACTGTGTGTGTGTGTGTATATATATATAATTTGGTACACACTGTATGCTGCCATCCAACCAAGGCAAGCAGGCAAAACATTCAAGAGAAGAAGTAATAATGTTATTTGCTCTCAGATAATCCTGGAATGACTTTGTGTCTCTGAAAATGTGGTTGGTGTTTTTAAGCTTGCCAACACTGCCTGACATAATTGCAAATGTTCCATAGCCTTCACCGCCCCATAGATTATGAATCGTTCTATGAAGTGTACCACAAGTGTCTGAATAGCTGTAAATCCCTTGGTTATGAATCCTTTTTGTCTGACAGTGCCCGGCCCCCTCTTTACCCCGTTCACCTTTTTGCCTTTGCAGACTTTTGAAGGTTTATTTTCCATCAAGTTTTGCTGGGCAGAGAGCTGGGCAAATAAGCGCGAGCAGTGAGAGGGGTTTAGAGGGGCAGATGAGGAGGCAGGCGTTTGGAGTTGTAAGTAGAGCGTGTCTGCACTGGAGCTGATTATGTTAAACGCTGAGACATTGGAGGCATTAATAATACATTAGCCTATCTGATGCTCCTGCTATGCAACCAAAACCCCAATCTCTCCCATTCCCCACAGATCCGTCCGACACGCTGGCCCAGGGAAGCAGAGGGAGGGGAAGACTAATATAGCCCTCTTTATTGACTTGAAGAGTGGAGGAGAGAGTCACCCACTGCTTATTGTAAAGGGGGACCTCAATTAAGTTTGCTTTGGGGAGATCAGAAGTGAAGGGGCTACTAAATACTTCAGCACTGTAATCTCTGGCTCTTTGCATTGGTTTCATGTCTGTGTGCCTGTCTTCCAAGCATTTCTAGCATGCTGGTCAGCAAAAAGCAGAACTGCTGTAAATCTGTCTACTACACTTGGACAATAGCACAAGCTATCGGGACAGGTAGCGGGGTTAGCCAGCTAACTACGCTCATTGGCCAATTTATAAGGTTCTACACTCTGTCCATATAGGAGCACAATTACAGACAGTTGTCCCTCTGCTGGACTGAGAATAGTCCATTTACCAAAGCATCTGACCAGCTGCATCATGTGTACAGCCCCACTGATGAAGAACTAGAGGATTACCAACACAAACTCAATAGCAGCAGATGAGCTATTGTCTCTGACTTTACATCTGCCTGGTGGACAAGCTAGGTAGGAGTGTCTAATAGAGTGGACAGTGAGTGGACACAGTGTTTGAACACTCCTGCATCACTCACACCAGCACAACACACACTAACACACCTCCAGCATGTCAGTGTCACCGCAGTGCTGAGAATGGTGCACCACCCATATAATACCTGCTCTGTGGTGGTCCTGTGGTGGTCCTGACCAATGAAGAACATCATAAAGGAGGGCTAACAAAGTACACAGAGAAACAGATGGACCACAGCCTGTAACTGTAGAACTACACAGTGTTCTTATGTGTTCAGTAGAGCTGATAAAATGGACAGAGTATAGATACAATGAAGTGTACCTAATGAGGTGGCCAGCGGGAGTATTGTCAATGGAGAATTTGTGGAGAGTGATAAAGGCTGTTTGAGGAAAACAACACAGAATAAATTATATATTAAAAAAAGGACTTTGTGCATTGTGGATCTGGTCTGCATGTCTAATATCAGATTCTAAAAATCTAAAAAAGTTATTACTTTCATTTTGCTAATTAGGTCACATTTCCATTCCATTTTCAGTATATTAATAGGCTTGAAGAAAAACATGGCCAAAAATGTAAAGTTTTTTTAGTTGTTGTATTACCAAGAATAACTTTTCATCAAATTCAAATTAAAATAAAGTTTACCCTTCATAAACATTAAATATATACTGAACACAAACATGATATTGATTGAAAGCTCACAATCTGCACTATCAACACAATTCCTCCAGTAACTGTAATGAGAGAAAAGTGAGAAATAGTTCATATAAAATCACAATATGATGTAGTTGTCATTGACTTGATCTCCCACAGAACAGAGTAAAATATTACAAATGTAGGTATGAGATTAAACTTGAGTGTTATATTAAACATCCAGCAGAGCTTAAATGAAAAATATGGGCTATAAATATGATAAACACAACTTAGAAATTGCTGATCAGACCTATCTGAGAACTGTGTGGACTAGTGAGCAGCTCGTTGGACTCCTAGGTGTCTCTGTCTCTTATACAGTACTGAAAACATTAGGCAGCTTTTATGTGACCGGATGAAAAAGTCATGGAAAAACATGACAGATGGACAGACGGACAAAGCAATGCGTAAATAAACAGATAAATAAATGTGCAGGCAGAGAGACAGATAAACAAACAGACTAATAAACAGACAGATGAGCAAATGGATGGCCAAAGCAAAGAATGAATAAAAGAATGGACAAACAAACAGTGTTGATGTATGGATAACAAATGAATGGGTGCATGTGGTGGTGTAGCTTGCTAGTTTTTGAGTATGCTAGGTTCACTTTAGCTCTGAGTGTTTTGTGTGGGCGAGGCTAAGTACGTTTGAAATACTTTTGGAAGCATTGCTGACGTTCAGTACGTTAACTATTTGCATGCAGGAACAAGAATAATGAAATTAAAAATCAAATTTAGGATTAGGTTTAGAGTCTTTAAAATATCCTGCCGTTGTCTTGTATGCTGTGTTTTCGTTCTTTTGAGTGCCAGTATATGTATAGGCTCATCAACAAAATACCAGTCACCTTGCATGTTTAAGGTGGTAGTAATGGAGGACGATGGGGCTACAAATACCTGCGGGATGTGAGTGATGGGATTCATAGATTGAGAAGAGGTGGTGCAGTGCAGTGAATGTCTCGTTCCATGTGTTGTAAAAGGCTCCAAAGCAGATGTTATTGATTGGCTAAAGGGAGTGACTGCCTTTGACTGCATGCGGGTCTACCAGTGGTGGCTAAAATCCCAGTCTACAGGAAACTCTCCTTGGAATTGTACCAGGGAAAGCATCCACCAAATCTGGCCCAACTGTGCAATGCTTTGATGTAAGAGTGTCTGAACATTGATGTGGCCTAGAAATCTGTCCAGTTCATGCCTAATCCCATTGGAGCTTTTATTTAAGCTCATGGTGTTACAGCCTGTAAGGTAACTTTCATATAACAGGTGACTCATTTTTTGTCCACCAAGGTATGTGTATAGGTGTTGATTTTTTAATGACATCACAGCTTAGTTTACATACAAGATCTGGGCTGGAAGGGAGTGGTATTTTTTTTAAAGGAATGAGTTTTACATAATACATAGTTGTTTATTCCAAAAAGTGTAGAATTTTGATTTTCTATGATGCTTTTCTTTTCTTCAGTCTCCGAATGCTATGTGAAAATTGAAAACTGAGCTTCAGCAAAGCATAGAATAATGATTAATGATCATCAGTATCAGCTGATATAGAATTATAGACAATAATACGATTTTTGACTGTGTTGCCCAAAGCTGCGGTCTGTATTAGTCTCAGTAACTGTAGAGCAGTCTCAGAGTGAAGCCTATAGCTGGGGGCGTCTGCTTTCTCTTCAGTTCTGAATTCACAGCCCTGCGCTCAGCAGAACGAGTGAGTGAGTGAGTGACCTCTGTTTGGGACTTGCTAGTGATCAGTTTTGTGTGTTAGAGTGAGTGATGTGATGTGCAGTGAGCATAGGTGTGGTGTTGTGGAGTACGTGGGATGTGGCTGGTTGACACCAGGGAAAGAGAGAGAAGGGCATTTGTTTGAGTCAGTGTCGTTCGCCCCCACCCCTGGGCACTCTGTGGCCCCCGCTGTTCTCTCCTGTCCTGCTCTGGTCCAGCACAGGCCTCGCTCTCTGCAGCAGCATGATGGAGGAGGCTGGGGGCTCTGAGCCACAAACACACTGCTAAAGTGCTTCCGTCGCCCCCACTCAGCTCTAATGGGTTTACAGGGGCTACTCTGTGGGTACAGGGACAAACGCACATGTACACACACTCTTCTAATCACTTGCTGAACACACACCCACACACAGTTGGTATTAAACATTTCACTGCACTTCACCTTTCTCTTACATTTACAGACACATATACATACACAGTATTTTGTCATGTGTGAGCCCAGTATAGGAAAGATACCTGGAGTACAGACCAGCGCTGGACATTTGAGAATAGGAATAGAGGAAGTTTGGAAATGATGGATTATACATACGAAGGAGAGGCAGAGAAGGCAGGGAAGAGATGAAAGGGAGTAAACAGTAAAATAAGCGATGCTAAAAAGGTAATATGTCGGTGTACATCAGTGGCATATCATTTCATTCAGTAGAGCTGGCTATGCATTGTGTTCCATTATATATAAAACACTGCTGGCAAAAGCCTGTCTCTCCACAAAGATAACTTTACAGGAGAAGCAAAAAACATACTTTACTTTTAATGTAAGTCAATGGAACCAGACTTTCTTTCCACATAGTTTTAGGCCATTTCTTTTGGTCCCTTCATTATAAAATGTACACACAAAATAAGGATAATCAGGTACTTTGAAATTATGTCAAAAACAGATGTCAAAAGCAGCTAAATTTAACATACAGTGGGGTGCGAAAGTTTGGGCAGCGTTGTTAATTTTCCTGATTTACCTTTATAAAGCATTGATTGTTTGGATAAAAAAAGTGTGTTAAATATATCATATAGGGGACAAACACAGTGATATTTGGGAAGTGAAATGAAGTTTATATGATTTACAGAAAGTGTGCAATAATTGTCTAAACAAAAGTAGGCAGGTGGATACATTTGGGCACCAAAAAACAACCTTAACTCAATATTTAGTAGATCCTCCTTTCGCAGAAATACCAGCCTCTAAACGCTTCCTATAGCTTCTAATGAGAGTCTGGATTGTGGCTGAAGGTGTTTTAGACCATTCTTTACAAAACATCTCTAGTTCATTCAGGTTTGATGGTTTCCGAGTGTGCCAAATAGTTAGATGATGCACAGTGACTACCTCAGCAGCAAGATCATGTTGTAGGTCTTTGGTGCTGGTCTGTGGGTTGACTCTGACTGTTCTCAACATCCTTCGCTTCTGTTTATTCGAGATTTTTCTTGGTCTGCCACTTCGAGCCTTCACTTGAACTGTGCCTGTGGTCTTCCATTTTCTCACAATGTTTCTCACAGTGGAGACTGAAAGCTGAAATCTCTGAGATAGCTTTCTGTATCCTTCCCCTAAACCATGACGCTGAACAATCTTTGTTTTCAGGTCATTTGAAATTTGTTTTGAGACTCCCATGCTGCGACTCTTCAGAGAAGATGCAAAGAGGAGAAAAACTTACAACTGCCCCCCTTAAATACCCTTTCCCATAATTGGAGTCACCTGTGTATGGAGGTCAAAGGTCACTAATCTTACCAAACCAAATTTGAGTTCCAATAATTAGTACTGTATTACTGTATATGGCTTTCCTCCAACAGCAATGATATACGCCATGCTAACTATAGCAGTATTCCACTTTAGTGAGCATGAGAAAAATGAATAGGCCTGCTGTATCCTAGCTATGTCATTAAAAAATATGACCATGATGAGGAGCAATCAGGCCATTTAGAAGCTGTATGTGAATAAGAGTCCTACAATTGTGGAACCTGTCATTGCATCTTACAGTGTTTAAGCAGCTGGGTTTCATCTGGCAAAGTTACAAATGCTTACAAGGGTCAATAAGGGAAAAGTTACCAGGTAGCTCCTGCAGATTTTGCAGTAGGGATGGTGGTGGAGTGACACCAGGCCTTCTGGACGTCTGATGTTTGACAACAAACTGTTCATCTTGATGCTGATTCGTTGGTTGTCTAGCTGGACCGGCACTCATCACTGAAGATGACCCACTACCATTTGGAGTCACTCCTTAACAGTCTGCCACGACACCATTGCAGTCTTTAGTGATGTTGAGGTGGTGTTATGGGTAGTCCTTCTAATGGTCTTTGTGCATGTCATCCAGCGTCATGCAGCTGTCTGCAAACAGGATGTCTCATGGAGGGCATAATGTCCACAGTCATGGCCGTTGTATCAGTCATGTACAGCGATCAGGCCTGTCCTTGTTTACGTCACATGCACACCCGGAGGGTGATACTTGAATCATTCACATGTCCCACAATGTCAAACCTACTGACCAAGTTTCCTGTCGGTTGATTACTTCTAGGTACAACTATTTGTGCCTGTGATGAGTGTATGTTGGTGATGGGTCCAGATGTAGACTCTATCAGGAGCTCAGGTGGTGGTAAATGTCTTGTTTGCACTAGACGATGTCAGAACAGAGAACAGTCTCTTTGTTAGTCTCCCACTCTGTCTCGCCATCCCTAGCCCTCACTGTGTCTCTCCCCTCTCTACCCCACCACCCCCGTAATCTACATAAAAGAGGGTCTGATTATGGGTTTGAAGAGCTGCCGGTCATGCTGGATTTTTATGTCTTTTTAAAGATGCCTTAAAGACACGACTATATTGGGCAGATAGCTAATCTCTCAGAAGTCCTGTTTGTTCTTCAGGTTTGCCCCCACTACAAACATTTTCCTGATCAAAGCGCTATGAAAGGCCCCAGCGCTTCAAACATTGGGCCCCATTCCTCCACGTTCGGCTCGACCCGCTAATCGCCATGGCAACGACATAATCCCCCACCACCGCCACTGCCATTTCAGGTAGCAAAGGAGAGACGGAGGGAGCCTCATTTGAATAGACTCAACCTTAAAGTCATGTCCCACGCTGATTATGCGGAACGCTCGCCGGTTTGCTTTCTGCATGCGAGAATTCACTTTTTTTCATCAAAGATGAAGCATGACCTGGCACTCTCTTTTCCTCTAGTGGATTGTTAACTTGGGCACTGGATGTCTTCCAGCTCTCTGAGTGGTCGTGTAACCAACCAGAGCTCAAAACCAAAACTGGAAAATTAGATTTTGCCAAAATACCAAAAATGCAGTTGTGCTTAGCAGTTCAGGAACAGAATTGGAATATGAAATCTCTGTTAGCAGTTAGAAATACTGCTTTTCCTCTGGTGTATGCCACAGCTAACCTGGAACCTGAGGAACCTGTTTTGTCGTGCCATACAAGACTCATGAATGTCTTTGACTCAGCATGTCTTGTGTACTTTCATTTAATGAGCATTTTTGCTGTAGCCGGTTGTTAATAATTGAAGAAGGTAGTTAGCTAGTGGAGATATATATATATATATATATTTATAGGCCTCCAATTGATGGCGCAGTTTGTTTGGTCTCAAAGTTCTATTTAAAAAAAGAGACAGTGGCTGTTTCACTTGTACACTCCAATTCAAACTAAACAGGCCGAGCCCAACAAGGAAAAATGTTCCGTATCATTAAGAAAGCAGATAAATAACTTAAGATAAAGTAAAGTAAGATTTTTCTCTTTCATTTCTTTTCATTCTTTCATTTAGTGCAGTTTTGTGGGTGAAGTTGCAAACTGCCTTTTAGAGAAATAAAAGTCAGTTTGATGGATTCAAACTGATGAAAATAATGCCAGCTTAGTTTGTGCATAATACAGTAGTTTGTGTTCTCTCAAAAGTTCTCTCTAAAACTGAGCAAATCCATCATATATATATATATACTATATTATTTACATATACATATATAGCCTTAGCATAGGCTGTATGTATTGAAATGCATTATTTGCAGTTACACTGAGCTTAACTTTCCTGCCTTGAAAATAGCTAGGTAGTGCACTTCTGCTGTATTTCAATGTTTATTTTTTATTTGTATAGCGCTTTTTACAACCAACGTTGTCTCAAAAAAGCTTCACAGGAAATCAGTTTGTTGTATATAAGAAAAGGAAAAAAAAAAAAAAACACAAAGTTAATGTACAGACATTTGAGGGTGGGGGGAAGGTGGGGAAAAACCAGGTCCAAGCCCCCCTTGAGCAAGCCTCGAGAGGAACCAGGCTCAAGGGCGGAACCCAACCTCCTTAGGTCGAACCCGGATGAGACGAGAGAGATGTTCCTCTCCAGAACTAACAGGAGAGGAACATCTATTAGATCAGTCTGATTAGTCCAGGAGGGTGCAAGGTGGAGCCGACCCAGAGATAGAGTTCATCAGAGCCAGACGCAGGTCAGTGAAAAAAGTTTGTGGTCATGCCCGGGCGATGAAACAGGGCAGGAGACCCACGGTGGCGCTGATGCTCAGGTGCCTGTATTTACCTCTGTATTCATCTTTCTAGGTCTTTTCTAGCCTCACCTAAACCTACTGGTGAGCTTAGACTCACCTAAACCTGCTGGTGAGCTTAGTCTCAACCTACTTGTACTAACTAGGAAGCGTTCTCAGACTGAACACTTAACACTAAGTCGCTCTGGATAAAAGCTTCTGCTAAACACCATAAACGTGAATGTAAAATGTAAATATCTGTGTTATCAAAACCACCTCTGATAATGAATTGTGTTCTATCTGAAATACATGCCACATACTGGAGCATATTTTCATAAACACTGGAACTGCATAGCATTCTGTGTGACACGTCGATACACAACTGCCAGATCTAACAGCTTTCCAAGCCAACCTTTTTTTTAATTACGTTAACCTATACAGCCGATGTGGAAGGAACAGAAGTGACTACTTTTTATTTTGCTCTATTTCTGAACATACTGTTGATGTTAAGGCACAATAAGGGCAATGCTAACACATTCACTCCATTTCCTTTTATTCTGCTGTGACTCGTCTCTAGTATGTGAACACGCCAGTGCTTTGCGTCAAATTGGCAGCGCCCTATGTGTTGTTCCATATGGTATTTTTATTGTCCTTAATGCATATTCATGGGGATGATTGAAAGTGTCGTCCAATCATTTGTGCAAAGAGAACAATCAGCTAATAGCCTTTTCCCAGTGGGAGTGAAAAAAAACTCTCTGAACAAAAATCCCAACTGGGCAATTATTACACGGCACAGGAGGAGCACACACATCTCTATCCCATCTCTTCTTTCTTCTTATAAGCTCATTTGAGAGGAGCCTGTGCAGTTTAGCGGAGGGAAACGCGCACACACAGATTCCATATCACAGTGATATCGATATTGGTTTTTATCAGCGCATTACAAGAACAGTGGGCTTTAAGATGTATTTGATGCCTTTCAAGTAAAGTCACAAAGAAGGGATTAAAATCCTGACTGGCTTCACTGCGTGGGGAGTTTACATTGAGGCTCATTTGTCAAAGGAAAGGCGGAATAAAACTTTTCTTTCTCTTTTAATCTGTCTCCACAAATCCACGAGAATTTCATTTTTTCGCTCACTCGTCATTTATCACCCTTATGGCCCGCTGTGACTTTTCTTTCCCATTTTTTGCCCTAAAATAAGCTTTTGCGTCTCTGGTGTCGGCGCTGACAAAGCCCCATGCCTTGCGTTTTGCGGTGGTACGTTTGTGCTGATGTGGTGGGGAACACATGTGGTTACCCTATTTTAGTGAAACCGAGAGAAGTGTGTATACAGCCATGCCTAAACCATCACACGCCTGCCTCCAATGTGTCACATCGTGGGGTAGTCTTAAATAGACTTGCTTATGAGGTTTCTGTCACTGTGTAATGTACTGTTATCTACAAGAGTTGGAAACCTCAACTCCAATAAAGAGACAGTATGTGAAGTGCTAATGAAAGAAGGCATTGGTCAGTTTGGTTAGACCTCTGCTGCATTGTAAACAGTGCTATTGCAAAATATTGGATGTTTTATCTTGTTGTTTCTTGTACATAAATGACCATTCCAGATATGATGCCTGCAATATGTTCCAGAAAGTTGGGACAGGAGTGTGTTTACCAATGTGTTATTAGCTTAGCAGACAAAAAACTAGTCACCTATGACTGAAATGCACCTAACAGTGTGCAAAACAAACAGCTGTGACCCGATTTGGCATGAACTGGACCTGGATTATGGTTCTTGGATGGAGGTCACAGCAAAGTTTGGCATAAAAACAATTATGCAGTTGGGCCAGATTTGGTGGATGCTTTCCCTTGCACAATTCTGAGGATTTGAGCCACTGCTGGTAGACCCGTATGACCGTACGCTTCCATACACCTGCAGATTCAGCTACTTCCTTCACACTATGGTCTTTTGGCACACCCAAATGCAGTCACTCCCTTTCAGCCAATTATTAACATCTGCTTTGGAGCCATTTTCCACACATGCAACAAGACTTTCACTGCACTGTGCCACCTCTTCCCAATTTATGGATGCTGTCACTCACACCCCACATGGCCCTATCATCCTTGTGCAGCACCATCTGCAGGAGCACTGAAGTTACTACCACCTTAAACACACCAGGTGACAATTTTTTTGTCTAGTGAGCATATTACCTTTCTTTTACCAACACTTAATAATCAGCTGGGGACTGAAGACACCGACTGATATGATTGGCTAAGTATTCAGCTGCCCAGTCTTGCAGAGCCTTAGGTGTTGTGTTTTGGACTTCATAATAGGGGCCAAATTTTCAATGGGACAGTAGTCTGGACCGCATGCAGGTCAGTTCAGCACATGCACTGAACTTGCCGCCCATGCTGCTGTAACGGGACTGCTTTAAGCCCTCTTCTTTAATTCTCATCTCTCTTTTTTAGACAGACCTGCCTCTGCCAACACATTTTAGAGACCTGCTCTTCTCTGGCCAACATACCAGTCTTTCTTCAGTTCCCCATCTTCTTCCTTTCCTTAAAGCAAGAGCTCTCTGTAGAGTTGTCTCAGTGTGAAAGCGCTGCTCAGTGCCTCACGTAGCTGTTGTAATGGTTTTCATGCCTCTGCGTTCCATATGCAGAAAGGTAAGCAGCTCGATGGTGTAAAGTGAGAGACACAGCGTGTAATTCCGAGCCGGTCCGGCGTACTCCGCCAGTCACCTCGCCATCAATCACCTCCCAGGCTTTAAGTGACACCAGCGGTGAAATTGCACCTCCTTTCAACAAGCCAATCAGGATCCCCCTCAATTACCTGACATTTCATTAATCTCTATCAAAGTCGAGCTAACCGCATCCCACACTACCGGGGCTGCAGTAAGCCCTGGAGGCCATTATTAAATTTGCCTGTATCATTGTAAAGGAAATGGCAAACGCATTGGACTTAAAGGGCACCCAGCATCTGTCTCTTTAAGACCGAAATCAGCTAAATTAAAAGTGCACAGTTGGACATGCCAAGAACAAACCACGTCCATGCCCTTTACAACAGGGCTTGATCAATTCTTAATGCGTCTAGCCAAACATTTTCCTTTAAAGTAAACACTTACTGCCCTTTAAGAAGAAGACTAAATACCTTGTGTGGAAAAACAGGTGGGCGCGTTGCCATTTGTGACTAGGATTGAACACCGTATTTCCAGGTTTTAATGACACATTGCGAAATGGCTTGTGCTGTACCGGAGCTCTTATTATGCAGTGAAACATTTACATACATCAAACGTGCACACAGAGCATGGTGCCATAGTACTCCATGCACTGGCCTGTAAACTGAAAACATGTCTGTGCAGGTGCAAATGTACAGTAACGTAGGTGCTGACCAGCCTATGAACTATACTATAGCTCCTGAGTTTATGGGTGTATTTGTGCGGAAGGTTTGGAGTCCAAAGGAGTGATTTCACCTTGCGATTGCGAGCGTGGTGTACTTCTGCTGTTTATCTTTTGGAGCTAATTACAAAACAAATAGGGAATTTCCCTAGAAAGTGATTAATCTCCACTTTCAAACACTACCACATTCAAATCAGTTGCAAATGTAATTCAATACAGAGCAAGCATTCATAATGTAAATATGTTATTATATTTCAATATGGATGCAGAAGAACAACATTAATAACTTGAGAGTTGTAATGGATAAGCTAAGCCAGGGACTGAGCAGTTGGAACTCATGACTGAAGCGTACTCTACCACTGAAGGCCTGGGGCACCAATTCAATGGAATGAACCAGAAAGTGTTCTAGTAAATGGAAATTCCGAGTGGACTAAGAACACCAGTTCCACACTGACCCACTCCAAACTGCTTGGACTCCTCATGTATTATGTTGACCATAATACAGCTGAATACTGGATAAGCAAAATAACTATCTAGGAGCTGCCCAACCATACTCCTGGAGACCTATGCAAACTGTAGTACCATCCCTAACTACACATCCACAACTTATGCTCACAAGTCATTGACCTCTTTGATTACGTGGACCAGGTCTTGGATATCGGACCTTGTTGGGTGTGAAGATTACCAGGAGCAGGCAGATCTGGGCTGTCCTAATCGAGGACACAGTAACTACTATCTGCATGAGAAGAAGTCTCTGTAGAATGTAGAGCCTCTTGTGAGCAGGGCTGCAACCAATTGTAATTCTATAATATTTAAAATAAAGAAATGTACTGTATGTTTACTGTATTTAGGATTTTTGCATCTATTCTAATGATATCTGGTGATTTTACAAGCAAAGATTTTAAAGGATGTGCTATGCAGCAAGAGCATAGCCCTGGGTAGGCCCGGATAGGCCAGGTCTAGCAAGATTGATTAAAGGCCTACACAATCAAATGACCAAATAATACTTTTACAGCGCTAGGTTGTAAGATATTGTAATTTCATTTGTTTTCTGTGTGTTTCTGAGAGCTGTCCCTGTGTTATGGTATCACACGCTCTCCCCAGCTCTGGCTTGTTTTCTTATATTTACATTTATGGCATTTAGCTGACGCTCTTATCCAGAGTGACTTACAAGGTTTTACAGGGAGGCCAACGTAGTGTTAGGAGTCTTGCCCAAGGACTCTTATTGGTGTAGCAGAGCATAGTCACGTAGACTGGGAACCCCAGTCTCCCACATGTGGTGTTGGCTCTGGGCGGGTAGTGGTCTTATCCGCTGAGCTACACCAACCTCTATTCACTGCACAGTAACCTCTGCTATCCACCAGTACCTAAGGCCTTCGGGTACTTGGTTGCAGCTATTGGCAGTTTGAAAATGTAACTGGGGACGATTTAAATTGAGATTCTGATTCTTCTGAGTATGAGGATTTCATACACGTCCGGTTTTATGTCAGTGTTGATTGTGCTACAAAGGCTGAAATGATCTAACTTCACAAGAATCAAAGGTAAGATGATATGACTGAACCATTTAACCAGTTGTAGGGTGTGCTGTTTGGCTTTAGATTGGATTTTAAACAGGCACCTCAACAAGCCCCAAAAACCCCCAGCCCACTTTTACCCCAGCACAAAACACAGGGAGGGGGTAATGCGGGAGGACATGAGGTCTGAGGAGAGTACGGCTCTCAGGCGTTTTATACCATTACAGCGTGGTAAGCAGATGCATGCCGTCTATCTTGCTGGGCTCCAGCTGGGCTCCACTGCTGAGCCTTGCCACGCGACCTGTCAAGTAGGGGGCAGATGTAACACTTCCTCCGGCCTATGTTCTCTTTGCTGCCTGTCTTTGAGGTTGTTGATGAACCTCTTGACTTCTCCTGCTCCTGACACCACTGTAGCATCAGCTCAGAAAAAGACATGGAACACACTGTACATACAGGCAAATGCCCCTCTGATGTGAACGCCACTTGAACAGACAGCAAGAACAGCCCACCCCAGCGCCACCTCAACCACTAAACCACCCAACAGCAACAGTCACAACAAAGTGACCCATTGCAGTGGGCATATGGGGCACCTTTCATTTTGTATTTTGAATTTTCAGTCAAAAGAGCCATTAAGTATTCTAGTGGTCCAGTGCTGTTTTCGAGGGGAGTCTTGAAGAACGTGGGCAGTGGTGTTGTTGTAGCGGGCTGTTGGACAGCAGGTTCTGAGAGTAAGTGTTAGCGGGTGTTAACAGCGGAGGTTTAGCGGTGTTTTTAAATAGCAGAAGCCCATTAGTGTGTTATTAACGGTGTGATGAGCTGTTACTAAACTGTTGAGTGACATTCCACCCTCTAATGTCTCTATGCTGCTCATGTGCATGCAGAGAGAAACAGGGGGAAGTAGAGAGTGAGAGAAAAGAAAGAGTCTGGATGATTTCAATCCTGTAGGTCCATTGCTTTTGGAATAATGAGACACCACCCTTTAGTTATCCAACTGCCACTCCGTACGGAAGTTAGTACATTGTAAGGTGGTATTTCTGTCCGCCCTTCCAAGCAACATAGTATTCTAAATAGTGTGGCGCATTAATAGAAACAGACGGCACAGCCTGTTGTGTTCAGCACCTCACAGCAAGTAGATTTGATTACCACTCTGTGTGGAGTTTGCAGCTTCTCCCCGCATGGATTTGCTCCGGGTGATCCAGCTTCCTCCCACAGTCCAAAGACATGCAGTCAGGTTAACTGGAGATGCTAAATTGCCCCTATGTGTATGCCTGTGTGTCTACCCTGTGTCTACCAGTGGGCCTTCCGCCCACTGAATGCTGGGATAGCTTTCCAGAAACCCCACCCCATGACCCAGAAGGATGAAGCGGTTTAGAAGAGGAGTGAGTGAGTGATTGATTAATAGATAATAAAACACTACCTGGCCAAAATAAAGATAATAAAGAAAATAAGATTCTGATTATCCAATCAAATTCATGCCTTTAACTGGACAGCTGCTGCAGTGATTAATATGATTCAGCAGGCCACCGTTCAAACGATGCAGTGAATGACTTCTCATTTCTCAAACAATTATAAAGAAGGGGTTTCAGGAGGGTCAGATTACTGGGCTGCTCTGATGGAGGGCATCACTGCTTGTTGAATGTCCAAAGTCATGGCTGTTGGGTCAGTCAGTTACAGTGTTAAGGCCCGTCTCGTGCAGAAACGTAAATCATTTGCATGTCTCATAATGTCAAACCTACCCACCATGTTTCATTCCTGTCGGTGATTTTTTTTTATTAGTGCAGCTGTTGTTTTGATGATGAGGGTTATAAGCGTGGACTATAAGGGGTTAAGTTCTGTATTGAAGCCTGCCTGAGTAGTACAGCCAAACAGGCCCAAGCTTATCCTTATTCTGTCCATTGACGTGTCTGAAGTGGCTCCGTTCAGTTTGAACACTCCTTCTCCTCTGATTAGAGTGGAGAGGGCATCAAACCAGCCGCTATCCTCACTGCTTAATCAATATACTGCCAACAACTGGGAGAGAGAGGGAGAGAGGGAGAGAGAATGAAAGAAAGTGAACTCTCGAGAAAATAGTTTGCCATCCGCAATTGCAGCCCAGGGCTAAAAGTGAAGCTTGCGTGTGAATATATTTTTAGGGAGTATGATGGAGATTGACAGAGAGAGTGTGGCTGTAAATTGAGTGTCAGAGATCTCACTCCATGTGGTAAGAATAGGAGAGATAGAAAGAGAGAGCGAGAGAAGGTGGGGGGGGGAGGTGAAGGAAGGAGAAAAAAAGATGAAAGAAATTAAACCTTGGAGCTGTAACGGCGTAATAAAGTTGGGTGCTGTGAGAGGTTCCCCGTCTGGACTTTTGTTGCTTTCAGAAATTATTTATAACTCTGTGGGGAGTGAGGGAAACTAATAACCTATATTAAAAAGCCTGTCTTTCTCTCAATTGCGTTTACAGTCCGAGCTTCATGGGACTCCACAGACGACGGCTGTAAAATTGCTGCCTGCTTCATTTCAGGCGAAGAGACATTTAAACACTGAAAAAAGATTCAAGCCTGCAGATATTAGACGAGCAAATGTGTGAGGATTATGTGTATTGTGCTCTCTCTCTCTCTCTCTCTCTCTCTCTCTCTCTCTCTCTCCTGTCTGTCTCTCCTCTGTCTTTCTCCGTCTTACTCTCTTGCTCTCTCTCTGCTTTTCCTTCCCACTTATGTTCACTCTCTCTTTGTCCCTCTTTTTTGGTTTTCTCTTTCTCTTGTGTTTCTCTCCTGCCTTTCTCCATCTCACTTTCTTGCTCTCTCTCTTTTTGTCCCCCTTTTTTTGTTTCTCTCTCGCTTCCCCTTTACATTGACATTTCTTTCTCTCCTCCTTCTCTGTTCTCTTTTCTCTTTTATTTTTCTTTTGCCTTGTCTCTATCTGCAGCACCTTCTCTCACTTTCCTTTTCTCTCTGTTCACTTTCCCCTTTCTCTTTTCCCTTCTCTCTCTCTCCCCCTTCCCCTCTTTCTATCTGTGTCTCTCCCTTTCCTGCCCTCTTTCCCTTCCCTCTCTCTCTCTCTCTCTCTCTCCTCTCCTCTCCTCTCCTCACTCTCTCTCTCTCTCTCTCTCTCTCTCTCTCTTTCTCTCTGTCTCTCTCCTCTCTCTCTCCTCTCCTCTCTCTCTCTCTCTCTCTCTCTCTCTCTCTGTCTCTCTCTCTGTCTCTCTCTCTGTCTCTCTCTCTCTCTCTCTCTCTCTGACACACACACACATTTTGCGGAAGGATATTACTCTCATGCTACATTTACACTGTTCTGGCAAGTTGGCAGACTGGTGGTTTGTCATACACTGCCGTATGGTGTATGATGTGTCCGGGGCATCAGGTCTGTGAGATGCAGTGCTAGAGAAGAAGTGCTACCCAGGAATGATTCTAGGTTTATCAAGCACTAGAGAGCCCAGACATGAATGGGTTAATATGGAGTATTCGGGTAAAATCATAGATGCTTAAACATTTTATATAGAGGGATGCCTTTACCTTCCGCAGATGCATAATACCTATGCGTGTCTAGTGGAGTCCTAAGAGGGGATGGCAGTCCTCTGCTATTTGGCCCAACACAAGGCTTGGCCAATCAAATCAGACCTCTTAATTTGTAAGCCAGTCGTATCCGACCTTCACATCAGAGAAGCTCCTCCAAGTGTTATGACAGTTCTGGCTCCATCAGCCACTAGCCAGCGGCTATGTTGTCTCAGACTGAAGCTGTTTAATTGGCCTACAACTGCAACCTTTTCATTTGTACATGTGTACATTAATATACATATATTAATATTAATATACTAATATGGATATATATATGATGTTTCCAGCACACTACAAAGTACTGCCTCGCCCTGAGCACAGGCCCACAGACCACTAGAGGGTGCACAGGTTGAGAAACCCTGGAGTAGTTCACTAAAGTGTTTGTGATGGGCAGTTGTCTGAGATGGAACACATGACATATAGTATTCGGTGATTTTTCAGTATGCAGGGATTCTCTAGCCCTGTATCACGTACTTTTCCACAGTGTTGAATCATTGATCATACTGACTCGTCTGGCGAGGTAAGAAAAGGACTGGCACAGTGCCATAAATAACCTCCCCAGTCACAACTACGTCCTACTGTTACGTGTCTCATGAGACCTTTGCATTTTCTTATTAGACACATCGTAGCTCATAAAAAAAGAACATGTGATAGAAAACATGTTAAAGATGAACGACAGGGCTGTCAGTGTGTTATATCACATGTTACAATAGTGCAGTTTGTTCAGGATGCTCAGGTATTTCCTCAGTTTTCCTCCGTTCTCTCACTGAAAGCCTCTGTCTGTCTCTCTGCTCCCGCCTCGTTACACCTTTTAGACCATAGATTGCCGTCTCCCCCTGGGGGGAGGGTCTCTGGCAAAGCTGAACTGAATGCAAATGAATCTGGCCCGCGGAAATCTTGTCTACCCCATCACGAGGAATCTGGTGTTTGCATGATTCGTGTCTGCAGCTTAAAGTATAAAAAACTGGTACCGCTTCTCAAACGTTCCAGTGTGTCACCGAAGACCAGCAGTGAAAGCTATTGCACTCATCATCAAAAGAATAGTTCCTCTCAGAAGGAAGTGTGAGAGTGCTGTTGGGAAGGAAGATAAAGATCACCAGGAACAATGAATGATGATACATTTAGACTGATATGGGCAATACTTATTCAGCTACACATACAGCAGTAGTCTCTCTCAGTATGGCATTGGGCCGACATGCCAGACGTCTCGGCACAGAGTTGTAGAGGTTCCTAATGGAGTCCTGTGATAATCATCCTACGCAGTTTGAATATTCTCACACAGTTCCTGCAGATTTTGCCATAGAAGTGGAGGTGGAGAGACACCAGGCCTTCTGGACATGTGGCGCATGACGACTAACAGTTCATCTGGGCAACGGATTCGTTGATCACCTCCACCTAGACAAAAGTGGGACTTGTCACTGATGATGACCTGCTGCCATTCTGAGTCGCTCCATGACAGTGTGTCACAACGCCATTTCAGTCTTTGTCGAAGTTGACATGGGGCTAAGGGCAGTCGTCATAGTAGTCTGTGTGCAGCTATCTGCCAATGGTGCTGGCACTAACAGGATGACTCATGGAGGGTGTGTGTGGGCGAGCATTATCCTGCTGAAACATTGCCAGTGGGAAGCCCTGCCATGAGAGACAACATGTGGCCAGAGGATGTCCTGCAGATATCACTGAGCTTAGTGTCCCTCGTATCACTGCTGGTGGTGACCAACTGACACATCGCAGAGCTTAGTGTCCCTCGTATCACTGCTGGTGGTGACCAACTGACATATAGCAGAGCTTAGTGTCCCTCGTGTCACTGTTGGTGGTGACCAGCTGACATATAGCAGAGCTTAGTGTCCCTCGTATCACTGCTGGTGGTGACCAACTGACGTATAGCAGAGCTTAGTGTCCCTCGTGTCACTGTTGGTGGTGACCAACTGACGTATAGCAGAGCTTAGTGTCCCTCGTGTCACTGTTGGTGGTGACCAACTGACATATAGCAGAGCTTAGTGTCCCTCGTGTCACTGTTGGTGGTGACCAACTGACACATCGCAGAGCTTAGTGTCCCTCGTATCACTGCTGGTGGTGACCAACTGACATATAGCAGAGCTTAGTGTCCCTCATATCACTGTTGGTGGTGACCAACTGACACATCGCAGAGCTTAGTGTCCCTCATATCACTGTTGGTGGTGACCAACTGACACATCGCAGAGCTTAGTGTCCCTCGTGTCACTGTTGGTGGTGACCAACTGACGTATAGCAGAGCTTAGTGTCCCTCGTGTCACTGTTGGTGGTGACCAACTGACATATAGCAGAGCTTAGTGTCCCTCATATCACTGTTGGTGGTGACCAACTGACGTATCGCAGAGCTTAGTGTCCCTCATATCACTGTTGGTGGTGACCAACTGACACATCGCAGAGCTTAGTGTCCCTCGTGTCACTGTTGGTGGTGACCAACTGACGTATTGCAGAGCTTAGTGTCCCTCGTGTCACTGTTGGTGGTGACCAACTGACATATCGCTGAGCTTAGTGTCCCTCGTGTCACTGTTGGTGGTGACCAACTGACATATAGCAGAGCTTAGTGTCCCTCGTATCACTGCTGGTGGTGACCAACTGACATATAGCAGAGCTTAGTGTCCCTCGTGTCACTGTTGGTGGTGACCAACTGACATATCGCAGAGCTTAGTGTCCCTCGTGTCACTGTTGGTGGTAACCAACTGACATATAGCAGAGCTTAGTGTCCCTCATATCACTGTTGGTGGTGACCAATTGACATATCGCAGAGCTTAGTGTCCCTCGTGTCACTGTTGGTGGTGACCAACTGACGTATCGCAGAGCTTAGTCTCCCTCATATCACTGCTAGTGGTGAGCAACTGACACATTGCAGAGCTTAGTGTCCCTCATATCACTGTTGGTGGTGAGCAACTGACATATCGCAGAGCTTAGTGTCCCTCGTGTCACTGTTGGTGGTGACCAACTGATATATCGCAGAGCTTAGTGTCCCTTGTGTCACTGTTGGTGGTGACCAACTGACATATCGCAGAGCTTAGTGTCCCTCGTGTCACTGTTGGTGGTGACCAACTGACATATAGCAGAGCTTAGTGTCCCTCATATCACTGTTGGTGGTGACCAACTGACATATCGCAGAGCTTAGTGTCCCTCGTGTCACTGTTGGTGGTGACCAACTGACATATCGCAGAGCTTAGTGTCCCTCGTGTCACTGTTGGTGGTGACCAACTGACATATCGCAGAGCTTAGTGTCCCTCATATCACTGCTAGTGGTGACCAGCTGACGTATCGCAGAGCTTAGTGTCCCTCATATCACTGTTGGTGGTGACCAACTGACAAATGCGATGGCTGCCTAGATCATCACACCAACAGTTGGGGCAGTGTGTCATCCACAGGAAGGCAGGATTGAAACACTCACCACAAGGCCTCCATGCTCCATGTTCTAGTCCGTAGCAGACCAGGTTTCTTCTTTCACCTTTGCGAATGAGGCGCCGTGACACCACAGTTTCTTCTGCTGAGCACCTGGAAATGGACTGATCAGAGACAGGGGTGTGTAATGAAGGTGCCACCTGTGTCTGGATGGAAACTGTGGGAGCTGCTTGTGCTTGTCGGTGGATCAAATGATCCTCTCTACTGGTGGTCTGTCTGGGCCGTCTGGAGCCTATTCGTCATGTGCGCTACCCTCACGTAATCAGATCTCACCTGTAATCGTTTACATATCTGCCTGAGACATGACTGCATGGTGAGAACATTTCTATCTGGGTGCGCTATTTAGTAGTTAAGCACAACCGTTTACCACCGAATGTTTTTTCTCTGGAATATGATCAGTCGGATAATAACCCGAAATGACTGATGTTGACTGCTTATGGTGATCAATGATCCTAAACCTAATCCACGTTTTGAGAGTGAGGCATTTTATTAACGTGTTTTTAACGTCGTATTAATGTTATAGACCATATTAATGTAATCATTAAACTAGTTTATGATGCATACATTAATGATGCAAGTGCCTGACAGTCCCTCCGCTTCCCACTGGAATAGGTTGTGGTGCGGTGATGCACCGGAGTAGTGTAAGTGCAGTGGCAGGCTAGCCTGGTCTTTTAGCAGGTCTTCTTGCTGGTCTCAGGCTTGTTTCCACAGCAGCACCAGGCCGGTTTCACAGATGTGCAGTCCCCGCTGACCCCCATCCTCAACCCTCTCTTGCCCCTGCATTCACAAGAGGTAGGACAGGCCATCTCAGAGGGGGGTATATCCCGGGGAAATCATTCCTCCTTTTTCTTTTGCTCTTATTTGTAACATGTCCTTTCAAGCCAGACAGGCCGAAAGTTCAGTGGTGCATTCTTCAAAAAGGAGGGAAAAAGGAGCTGTTATTGCCTCTCTCTGATTCTGTATCATACAGTGCCCAGATGGGCCTCGTCTTTCTTCTTCTCTCCTTTCTTCTCGGCACGTTTTTTAAAAGGGGAAGGAGGCAGAAGTCAGAGTTTTGAGGAAGGAACTATGACCAATGCTGCCAAATCTAAAGCAGCCTCCTCTGCTGTGTTTGTACAAGACAAGCAATCTGGCAAAAGGGCTCCAAGCATGACAGAATCTCTCCCTCTTTCTCTCCCTCTGTCTTTCTTGTTCTTTCGCTTAATGTCAAGAGGCAGCTCTTTGTTCTGTGTTTTTTTTTTTGAGTCTCAGTTTCATGAGATCTGTCATCTTAGAGAGCTCATATGTTAAAGGCAGAGGGGAAAAAGAGAAGGAGGAAGAGAGAAAGACGCTATTGGAGTTGTCAGTTGATTCCAGATGACTTTGGAAAGATGCTGTGCCAGAATCGGCCCCCAAGACTGTCCAAATAATTCATCATCTTAAACGGCCTTAAGAAGCGTCGTCAGTGATTTCTCCTTCACATGCTCACACAAAGTCTCATTACCGCGCGGCTCCGCTTCATATTAACATAATCAGTGCTCCTTCAGTAAAGCTCAGTCGGAGCTAGGAGAACCGGGCAGCTCTCTCTCTCTCTCTCTCTCTCTCTCCCTCTCTCTCTCTCTCTCTCTCTCTCTCTCTCTCTCTCTCTCTCTCTCCTCTCTCTCTCTCTCTCTCTCTCCTCTATATATATATATATATATATATATATATATATATATATATATATATATATATATATATATGTATATATATATCCTCTCTGTATCTCTCCCTTTCTTTACCCCAACTCTCTCTCTCTGTATTTCTTATTCTGTCTTTACCCCAACTTATCTCCCTCCCTATCTCAATCTCTCTGTATCCCTCCTTTTTACCCCAGCTCTCTCTCTGTATCTCTCTCTTTACCTCAGCTCTCTCTCTGTATCTCTCTTTACCCCAGCTCTCTCTCTGTATCTCTCTCTTTACCCCAGCTCTCTCTCTGTATCTCTCTTTACCCCAGCTCTCTCTCTGTATCACTCTTTACCCCAGCTCTCTCTCTGTATCTCTCTCTTTACCCCAGCTCTCTCTCTGTATCTCTCTCTTTACCCCAGCTCTCTCTCTGTATCTCTCTCTTTACCCCAGCTCTCTCTCTGTATCTCTCTTTACCCCAGCTCTCTCTCTGTATCACTCTTTACCCCAGCTCTCTCTCTGCATGTCTCTCTTTACCCCAGCTCTCTCTCTGTATCTCTCTCTTTACCCCAGCTCTCTCTCTGTATCTCTCTTTACCCCAGCTCTCTCTCTGTATCTCTCTCTTTACCCCAGCTCTCTCTCTGTATCTCTCTTTACCCCAGCTCTCTCTCTGCATGTCTCTCTTTACCCCAGCTCTCTCTCTGTATCTCTCTCTTTACCCCAGCTCTCTCTCTGTATCTCTCTCTTTACCCCAGCTCTCTCTCTGTATCTCTCTCTTTACCCCAGCTCTCTCTCTGTATCTCTCTCTTTACCCCAGCGCTCTCTCTGCATGTCTCTCTTTACCCCAGCTCTCTCTCTGTATCTCTCTCTTTATCCCAGCTCTCTCTCTGCATCTCTCCTTTTACCCCAGCTCTCTCTCTGCATCTCGCCTTTTACCCCAGCTCTCTCTCTGTATCTCTCTCTTTATCCCAGCTCTCTCTCTGCATCTCTCCTTTTACCCCAGCTCTCTCTCAGTATCTCTCTCTTTACCCCAGCTCTCTCGCTCCCTATTTCCTAATCTCCTCTCTCCTCAACTTTGTGATTTTTCTCCGTTGATCACCTTCTGCCTTGATCTCTCTGTCTTCTGTCTATTTTTGTTTCTTTCTCTTTACTTTCTTCCCTTTTTCCTTCACTGACCCTCTTTTTTCTTTACATTTGCTTTTTTTCTCTCAAATCTCTTTCACTCTTCTCCTTTCTCTAAACTCAGTCTATAAAACTAATTCAGTCTGTAATTTTATTTGTCTGTCTTTCTCTTTCCCTTTCTCAGTCTTTCTGTCCTCTTTCTCTTTCTCTTGCCATCTCGCTTTTCTCCAGAAGAACAAAGTAGCTCAAAGTGTGGACTGTAGGGCAACAAGAATATTCTCTCGGCTGGTAAAATTAAGGTTTTAATAGATTTGAATTATTATGGCAGTATGAAGAACCTGGAGCTGCGGGGAGGCTGTGTGCGTAGTGCTTGATGATGGCATATGCTTTGCATTGGAGTTCAGGTTGTAGACTCCTGACCTGTGAGCTCTGGCTTTCCGTATGGATACTTTCTACTCCGCTGTGTTTATTTCATTATCTGGTTTTAATGTGACTGCAGACTGATGTCTGCTCTCACAGACTGAACTGTCCCAAATAAAGGACAGTCAGAAGTCTCTCTCTCTCTTTCTGAAATAGAGAGATTTCTCCACTTCAAGGGCGATGGTCATGACAATTGAGGTCGAAAGTGGTGGAGGAAGTGACAGTTGAAAGAGACGGAGAGAGAGAGGAGAGAGAGCAGGGTTATGATTGTAGCAGATCGATCTCTAATCACCCTGTGCTCAGCGCTTTTATCCCCGAGCTGTCGGCTGGGCTGAAGAGGGGCCGGGGTTATATTTACATGTGGCGCTCTGAAGGCTCTTCTGTCTCTCACTCTCCTTTCGGATATGAGTGTCACAACGTGCCATTCTAATCCTCTTTGCTGGTCACTTCTCACGCTGTGCGGCCCGCTGCCTCCGAATCTTGGCCGCTGATTGCCCACTCCAGCCACCTCTTATCAGGAGAGAGAGCGAGAGAGCGAGCAGGAGAGAGAGTGGCACGGCTACTTGTCCCAGTTGGATATTTTTCTTTTCTCTCCTCCCCGAGTGTCACCTTGCTCATGCCTCTGTCCTTGGTCAGCATTGCGTCAGCCACAGGTCACTGTCAGCTGCTGTGAGCCTTTTATCTGCCCAGCGGTTGGGTCAGCTGGAAGGAATGGAACATGATGGAGGAGGATGGGACGTTTTCAGTGAGGTTCCAAACAAGGCCTGACAGATATGGGCATTTTGAGAGTCCAATGTAGAGGCTCTGTAGATGATCATCTTGTCTTTAACTTAATAATTACTACATGCAATTGAATTTGAATGTTATGTATGATATTAAAACTAACCCAGAACCTAATCCTAAACCTACGCCTAAACCTAAGCTTAAACTTTATACTATTGACCAGCAACAACTATCTCATCTACAGTAGATAATCTAAAGGGACTATCAGCACATGTGACGTAAGCAAGGATGGGCTGTACCTGACAGACCCAACAGCAGGGATGTCTTCCATGAGTCATCCTGTTGGTGACAACACCATTGCCAGATGACTGCACGGCACAGGACTGTATGCACGCAGACTGTTACGCTGACAGCCCTTAACACCATGTCAGCGTCACCATAGACTGCAATGGGGTCGTGCCAGACTGTCATGGAGTGACTCAGAATGGCAGCGGGTCATCAATGACGAGTCCTGCTTTTGTCTTAGTGGAGACGACCAATGAATCCATGTGTGGAGGCACGTGGTCAGCACCAACGGTTTGTTATGACGAATCACAGGTCAAAAGACCTCGTGTCCCTCCACCTCCACCCCTACCGCACCAGCTGCAGGAACTGTGTAAGAATGTTCAAGCTGCATGGGATGGATTATCAAAGGACACCATTAGGAACCTCTACAACTCCATGCTCAGAGGTCTGGCATGTTGCATTAGCAAACACGGCTGCCTGACACTACTGAGAGACACTACTTCTGTATGTGTAGCTCAATAAATATTCCCCATATCAGTCCAAATGTATCATCATGTATTGATCCTGGTAACCTTTACCCCTCTTCCCAATAGCACTGCAATCCCACACTCACTGATTACCAGTACACTGGGAATTGCCAGATATGACTGTCAGTTCTCAACATTCCTTAAACTCAAATAAACAGCAGAAACTCAAAGTATTTTTAGCTTCACGAAGCTCTTAGTGTTTTTGTTGGCTTCTTTAGCTCTTTAAAAGAGTTTTATATTCCATGTGTAGACATTATGGGTGACCAGAGCTGAGAATGGAGAACATGTGATTTGATTGGCCAGAATACAGTGGCAGCCCTCACAGGAAACAAATCCAGTTTCACAGTCCTAACAGATTTGACAGATTGAGAAGGACCAGGTGGTGGAGGGTGGGGGGGTAAATAAATCTCACCTGAATTACGTGGGGCTTCAGCCCAGCTAAGAGATTCAGCTGTGGGATTTCCAGTAATGTGGTGATCCATACAGGTGTGAGGGCAGATCTCTACAGGCTATCAGAACTGCACCAGTGGGGGCGCATGAGAGCGATGGAAGGTGCAACCCAAACCTGCCACAAGTTCTATTCCTGAGGCGAGGCTGAGCTAAGACTCATTGAAATACATTTTGTAGAATGGCAGAGGCCGTGTTTTAAATACAGCCATTATAGACTCTGACCAAAAGGACAATGTACAGTCTGGGCCTGCGTGTTATCAAGGTGCCAAAAAAAAAAAAATTAGTTCATTGTAAAAATAAAGTGAAATAAATAATAGTAAAAAAACAACAAATTAGCATAAAATATCATTAATGGTTTTTGCAGATTATATTAATTATTTTGAAGATTTTTTGCTTATTTATTACAAACACTAAATAAAGTGAAAGCACTAAACTTTCTGCAGATAAAATACAAATTATTTTTTTATATATTTTTTTATACAGATTTTCATGAATTATTACAATCAAGCATTTTAGGACTTCAACAATCCATCAAGTCCCAAACAACAAGTCCCAAAATCAAAAATGTTTTTTTATCTGCAAAACTTTTAAAACAAATTCTGTAAATCTATTGTTTTTGTACTTTTTTATTAGGATATTTCACTTTTATTTTATGTCTTTTTATTTTTGTTTTGTTTTATACAGTAAAAACATGTGATAAGATTTACCTTAATATTACAAAGAGAAAAGCATTACCTTAAACACGAAAGTACAGCTTTATATAATGTGCTGTATATTTAATTACATACAATTCTTTCATTTAGCATGAATTTGTATGTAGTTTTACAAAAGATTCTGTATAAATATTATTTTAATGTAAAAAAATAAATATATTTCTAGTACTACGACTTAATTGTTATAGTACCTAACATAACAGTTATTATTTTACAGAAAAATGTATAATTTTATATACTGTTAAAAAATGCAGGAAACATGGTGTAAAGCTTTAGTGTAATTTTTTGTAAAATTAGGAGTGTATATTCACAATACAGTATATGAGTATAACCAGAATAACATGCTCAGTAGTATATCGGTTCCCTCCCAATCAAAGGTGCCTATTAAAATGTACAGGAAGCTGCTAATGATTTCTGCTTCACCGGTGGAGTTTTCCCTGATACCAGTAAATCTGTGGAACGTAAATACGGGCTGGTATATTACTTGGTGGGCCCTAGTTCCAAAGGTCCTTTCTATCTGAGGAACACTATTTGAATAGTGAGAGACTGCAGATTGAAGACCAGTGCTAGGGTTAAGAGAGCAGTCTTCAGTAGCTGAAGTGCTGTTTGACGTTGTCTTAAAGGTGCTGCTGCAGTGGCCTCACCGCGACTGCATGGTCAGTCTGAAAATAGAGAGTGGAAGGAGCTCTACAGACCCGTGCTCCAGTGCCTCGAAGTCTTGGCTCGACCTTTTCATGGGCAGCAAAACAGAACCGTAAGCTCTATTGCTTTTAAAGCTCTTTCTGTGCCCTTGAGGAACTGAGAGAGAGGGGGAGAGACAGACGGAAGGGAAGGGGGGCTGATGGCTTTCCAGGCTCAATAGTGTGTATAGTGTGTGTAGCAGACTGCATCTCATCCCAAGGACCTGTATAAATTTAACACTAGTGACAATTTACAGCTGCTCCGTGTCGCCCAATATGACGCACGCGCCAGCTACCATGTCACGCTACCATCACTGTGAACTAAGCTGAGTTACTATAGCGTAAAAGAAGTGGCTTACCTGTCCAGAAGCCTCTAACACTAAACATCACACCGCTGAGAGGATGGGGGGGCGGGGCTAGTGAGGTTGTAATACACCAAACTTGGTTCCTTCCTCTTTTTCTTTCTCCTGGGCTCATAGTTAGGTATACCATACCAGCTGTACATTCACTAACTAATTGACCTCTCCACCCAAGTTGGAGAAACATTTTTAGACACACATAGACATTTAACATTTAGAACATATCAGCATTTGCATACAGAGAAATAAGTTCTCCACATAAAACCCATCTGTGCAGTAACACACCCACATACACACACTAGGGGGCAGTGAGCACTCTTGCCAGCAGTGGTGGCCAGCCCTTTTCACAGAGCCCTTTTTTCAATCCACCTCCATATACACATCATAAAAAATGAATAGCTGCAGCCAGAAGTGTAGGATTGCAGTGCTATTGGGAAGGTAGGGTTACCAGGGACGATAAATGATGATGCATGTAGACAGATATGGGCAATATTTATTGAGCTACACATACAGATAGGTCTCAGTATGGTGTTGGGCCGCCATGTTTGCTACCACAACATGCCAGATGTCTCGTCATGGAGATGTAGGGGTTCCTTAACGGTCCATCTTGTTGCTGACCACGGTGGCTCCTCATTGGTCGTTTCCACCAGAACAAAAGTGGAACTCGTCAATGAAGTTGACCTGCTGCCAATCTGAGTCACTTTATTTGACGGCCTGGAATGACACCATTGCAGTCTTTGGCGACGCTGACATGATGTTAAGGGCAGTTGTCGTAATGGTCTGTGTGGATGATTTCCTGTGTCGTAAAGCCGTCTGCCAAAGGTGCTGCCACTAACAGGATGACTCATGGAGAGGATCACTGCTCGCTGAATGTCTGCAGTCGTGGCAATTAGCTCAGTCAGGTAGAGCAATAAGGCTCTTCTTTGATTATGTCCCATTCGGCCCAGAGGATGAAACTTGAATCATTCACATGTCTCACAATGCCAAACCTACCCACCAAGTGTCATTCTGCTGGTTGATCCCTTCTGGGTGCAGCTATTTGTTGTATGTGTAAAGCAGAAATTAAGTTTCGTGGCCTTTCAGACTGCAGAATTTTGGCTAAGCTAGCAAATATTTAGAAAGCAAGTTTTAAGTATATTTTTTATTTGAAGTTTGAAGTTTTCTGAAATTTATGCCTCCAGTACATTTTTCAAATAGCTGGGACTAAAGCAATTTAAAACCAGAAATATAAAAAACCCATCTTTTCTTTGTAAAATATAACACTCCAGCCAAGGATGGTGAGATATTTTAGGTATTTCACATTCAGGAAGTCTGGAGAAATCTCAATGTGTAAAAGACAAGGCCAAAAAATCTCCCTTGAATTCTACCCCTCAGATGGCATTGCATTAAAACTGGCATGCTTCTGTAACGGATATCATTACATAAGTTTGAAAAGCTTTGATAAACTGCAGAGGAGCAGCAGAAGTCATATGTCAATAGCGTCCGGTAATGCTGCACCTCTCTGGGCTCAAGCGCTTCAGAAATGCACTGATACACAAGTATTGTGGTCTAAAATAACTTTTCAGATTGTATATCGTCGATGTCTAAAGAAAAACAGGTATCTCCAAAATGGCAACTTTACAGGAGAGGCCAAAAACCACATTTAATTTGAATGGAAGTCAATGGAACCAGACATCTTTCCAAGCTGTTTTGGGCCCTTTCTGTCTGTCTATTCTTCATGAAATCTCTACACAGTGTGAACAGCAGCTCATGGGATCAAATGAGACATAAAAGTAAAAATCAACAAAAATGGAGATACATGTTTTTCTTTAGACAGCGACGATATGTTAATATGGACGCCATGTTCTCTGAGCCAAGAAGTAAAGGATCGTCTAGGTTGTTAATAAAGTTCCAAAGCCACCTGCAGTCCAGAACTATCTCCTGGCAAAAGCTCAAACTTCCACCACAAAGGCCCTGTATGATTGCACAGCTGAAGACTTGTATAACAGAAGAATGACAAAAGTGGATCAGCTGGTGCCAATCAACATGTTGCAGGCATGAACAGCATTATGTGTGAGTTTGATCAGTGGGATCTGCTTCAACTCGCTAAGAGATTATTAGCTAGCTAATGTTAGCTGATGAGTTGGATTAGCTAATAGAGTTTTAGAGTTTGAAAGTGGTAACAGTGGCCAGTGGTACTCTGGATGGGTGGAGACCACTGAGGTATATGATACAAATCATCAGCATTTTAGGTGTCGCAGAGGAGATGATTGGATTTCAGAGGGAAGTCTCAGCTGATTCGGTGAGCAGGGACAGAGTTCCTTATCATTAATAAGCACAGTCCGGCTTGTTAAAACGAGCTGACAGTTTAGCCGACCTAATCAAAGTTCTAAGAGCGGGGCTGAATGGAGGAAAGGTGCCGTTTCTGCTGAATCTGGCCTGTTCTAGATCCAGCCCCCTCCCAGATCCGCAGTAATTGTGTTACGTCAGAGACCTTTTCATGTCTTATCGGCCTGAATTAAAAGTGGCAAGGCGGGCCGCTACAGGAAAGCTGAGCTGCACAATCTGGGTAACCTTCAGAATCCATTAGATTTCCGCTGTTTGTCAAAGGCTTTTCTCTCCCCCTTTTTGATGCAATTTACATATTTATCAGAGCCGATCGTAATATGACGTGTTTTTAATTTTTTATTTCTCGGGCGGCGGGCGGTAGTGTGGTGAGCGTGGCACTCTCAGGTGAGAAATGTGCTGAGCTGGCAATCTCTACACCAAGGATGTGGGCATAAATCTTTCCCCTCTCTCCCTTGCCATCTTTCTCTCCCTCTCTCTTTTTCTTTTCTCTCCCTCTCTACCCGTTAACCTCTCCCTCCCGGACTTTCATTTCTCCCCTAATGGAGGTGGGGAGCTCCTTATCTGAGCAGGAGTAACAGGGTTGTTGACCTCTCTGATGATTTGGAGCCTGTAGGAGCCTCTCTGCAGAGTAATCTGCTAGGAGGGATTCCCAGGGCTATCACTTCTATATAGCACCATTAAAGAGGGGGGAATATATAGAGCAGCGCAAGATAGGAGTCCCTTCAGAGGAGCCGGCCCGTGACCGCTGCTTTACGGCCTAATTGGGAGCGTGTGTCTTCCACATGGCACGAACACACACACCACTTCGCTAGTGCTTTATAACTGGGGCCACACCTTTTTTCCCCCATCTTGGAGCCATGAGGGAGGAGAGAGAGAGGTATTGGATGGGGTAGAAAATCCATACATTAAGGTATCACGTTGTCTGTCGGATGCTAAAGCAAAACAGAGTGTAACAAAACCACTGAAGCAGCAAAAAAGGAAAAAAGCCTCAGCTGGCCTTTGAAGCACATTTGTCTTGTTTTATAAGAGCTTTTTTTTTCTTCTCCTCCTTCTCCAGGCCGTGGGAGGTAAACAGTGGGCCGATAGAGCCCCCTGCTGATCTCCAGCTCCACCTGCAGGTCATGCACTGCCACTTCAGCCTTCGGACTGGACTGGATTGTGTTGCATGGGGATCATCAGCAGGACTGCACCCAAAAAAACAGAGTGATAGAGAGTGAGGCTGAGGTAGAGTGATAGAGGGAGAGACACAGGGCCTCAGCAGTGTGGAGAGATAAAGAGCAAACGGCTAAGCTAGCTGGCCCTGTTAAAATTTCTCCGATAACACGCACAGGCGAATTAACATTCAGCATATCTAGCAGGGCTTCTCTTTCAAAAGGCCAGCATGTGGAAAGGTGCCAGAGAGCTGGTGGCAAACTTTTTCACACTGTTAGTGTTACTGCAGGGGGGACTGGTCCACGCTCACAGCACACGAGCACAGATGCAGGATTGCCTCCATTGCTGCCGTGTTTGAGCACAGCTCTTGCCTCCAGCACCTTCACAGCTATCGTTTCATTGTTTTACATCCGCGGGCCCGTCCCTGTGGGTCAGGGCCAAGGTGTAATTTAGAAGCGATGGAATTTCACAGGCAAGTGAGCGACGGGAAAAAAAGGCAAGCAAACGGGCCAGGCCTCTCCGCCGGGACTCCTCAATGGCAAAGCCATTCATCTCGGTGAAGGGCAGATAGAGAGGGGGAAGGGGGCTCTGTTTTCATTTTTCCTTTAAAAATGGAATAATGGTTTGTATTTAAGGCTTCGGCATCACTCGCACACGCTTGTGTCTATCAGGGCCCTGAGAAAGTTGAGCTTGTGTGTGTGTGTGTGTGTGTGTGTGTGTGGGTGTGTGTGTGTGTTTATGTGTGTGCATGTGCGTGTGTCTGTGTGTGTGTGTGTGTGTGTGTATATGCGTGTGTGTGTGTGTGTGCGTGTGTGTGTGTGTGTGCGCGTGGGTGTGTGTGTGTGTGTGTGTGCCTATGTGTGTGTGTGTTTGTGTGCGTGTGTGTTTGTGTGTGAGTGTGCGTGTACGTGTGTGTGTGTGTGTGTTTGTGTGTGTGTATGTGTGTGTGTGTCCGTCCGTGTGTGTGTGTGTGTGTGTGTGTGTGTGTGTGTGTCCGTCCATGTGTGTGAGTGTGTGTGTGTGTTGCAGCTTGGTAATTAGCATTTGCCACTGCTGAGCACACACTTGGCCAGGATCAATAAGATATTAGGCTTGTGTACATAGCAATGAGCTGCATTATCGCTGGAGTCATTTAGGACACAGAGTGAGCAGGGTAGCCAAACGATACAGCAAATATGATGTATTATTGACTAACCACTCAAGCTAAACCTGTTCCATCCATGTTTGCATGGTTTGTTTTTGACAGGAGGTTTGGTGTCAATCAGGAGGTTTGGTATCAATCTAAAGGTTTGGTATCAATCAGGAGGTATGGTATCAGTTGGGAGGTTTGGTATGTATCTGAAGGTTTGGTATGTATCTGAAGGTTTGGTATCAGTCGGGAGGTTTGGTTTCAGTCAGGAAGTTTGGTTTCAGTCAGGAAGTTTGGTATCAGTCGGGAGGTTTGGTATCAGTCGGGAGGTTTGATATCAGTCAGGAGGTTTAGTATCAGTCAGGAGGTTTGGTATCAGTTGGGAGGTTTGGTATCAGTCTGAAGGTTTGGTATCAGTCTGAAGGTTTGGTATCAGTCAGGAGGTTTGGTATCAGTCGGGAGGTTTGGTATCAGTCGGGAGGTTTGGTATCAGTCGGGAGGTTTGGTATCAGTCGGGAGGTTTGATATCAGTCAGGAGGTTTAGTATCAGTCAGGAGGTTTGGTATCAGTTGGGAGGTTTGGTATCAGTCTGAAGGTTTGGTATCAGTCTGAAGGTTTGGTATCAGTCAGGAGGTTTGGTATCAGTCAGGAGGTTTGGTATCAGTCAGGAGGTTTGGTCTAAGATGATACAACCTGTCAAATTCACACTCCCAACAACAAAGGGCAGCATATCACCTGGAAATACACAGTCTCTCCTCCTCCTTCTTCATCCTATCCCGAAAATCCATCCCTTTACTCACCAAGAACACATACATCCTTTTGTTTGTGGGCGAACGAGGATTCTTGACACGAGCGGAGTAGCAGCCATTACAATGGTCGCTTGTCAAGAGTTTCAGGCATTGCTGCGTTAATCTTCCTTTCATTGGTGATCTGTCATTACATGATAAATGACCATCAACATGACTGACAAGAGATTACAAAACACTGTCAGAGCAGCGCCGCTTTCTTCGACCTCTCATGTTTGGACTGATTTGACTCCAGACCTGCAACATAATGATTTTGGGATAATTTAGGGAATTTATGGGATCCTGTATCCTGCATGAATCAGGTAGTCAAATCTCCCAATTACATTACTGGACCTCATTTAGTAAAACGAGTCCGGCCTTAATAGGTATTTTGGCATACCGTCAAAATGATCATTCCTTCACATTCTTTTGATAATTTTAGAAGACTTGTAATGTTTTGGACTATAAATCTAACACATCATTCTTCATTCTTGCTTGACACAATATGATGTGTGTAAAAATAAGGGTAATGGGAACTTTTGAATATTCTTGGCATAAAATTATACATAACAGAATGGTGATAAATGCTGGTTAGTATTTTTGCTAAGGGTCCCAACAGACTTTTAAAATCACCACTGTATTCAGTTATCTACAAATGAAAAAATAATAGTGTGATCAGAACCATCAGCCTTATCATCCTGATCTCAGCCATTCGTGGCCAGGAGTCCAAGAGACCAACACTGGTCGCACTCTCTCTGGATCCGCAGGATAGCTCGCCAGCTTTTAGCATCATTCAGCACAGTAATAGCCAACCCAATGATGTTGAGTTAGCAACAGTTAAAGGAGGGTGGCTGACACATGCTAGCCCTCATTCTTTCAGCTAGTGATAGGCCAATGGCTCAATAAGTCAAGACGCTTTGTAGATGCCTATTTCACTCTGTCACTTTCTAGTTATTTCATAAATGACCTTGTCATTGGTATATGGGAACAAAACGGTATCCAAGAAGCTAATTATTTACAGTGAGGGTGGCTCGTTTTGACATGTGGTCTCCTGTAAACCACCTGGAATGAGCTTGTGTCAACTGATTAAAAATTGTAATATATATTGTTGCATGTCTAATTTTGTCCATTTAAATTTTTTATGTATCATCTGAATACGGCATCTGCTGTTTACACTGTGTGAAAATTGAAAATCATGATAAATGGACCCGAAATCGTCTGGAAAAAAGTCTGTTTCTGACATTCAACTTAAATGAGGATTTTGCCCTCTCCTGTGAAGCTGCCATTTTGGAGATACTTGATTTGGTTTGGACAGTGACGATATATAAGCTCCATAATATTAAGTTGAGCTGTTGAGAAATCCATTCCATCCAAAGATATGCTACTGTTTTTGGTAATGCACTATATCCAGGTTTTTAATTCAGACCCCAGGCACGTCTTGGCTACTTGATCACATTTAAAGTAAAGGAACATTTTTGATGATCAGTTAAGCAAGCTCACTGTTCTTCTGAAGATGGCTTCTATTTGCTATCGCAGCAGGTATAAAACAGTCCCCTTTGGTTTCAGTTTATGACAGCTTACCTCAAGAGTAATTATCCTATAGATGATCTCCAATCAGAGCCCAGCACCCACAGTCTCCCTGCAGACCCCCATCCCCGTCCCTTAGGAGCCCAAGGCGCCGTTGGCATAATGGATTAGGCCGCGCTTGTTTTTACAGCTCCTGATATATGTGTACATTATTCAGGAAGCCTGCTGAATAATGCATGTGGGCATTTTAATGTTTCATTCACGGTCAGGTCGTGGACTGAACAGGAATTCTTTGTGGGTTGACCTGACCGCTGCCGTTCTTCGGACGGCCAGGGTGTCAATCCCACTAGCATGTGAATGGGCATGTGTGTGAGTGTCTGTGCACACATGAGTAATAAGATAGTCAGCATGTGTGTGTGTGTGTGAAGTGGGTGGGGCTCCTGGTCACTTTTTCACTCTCCAGTTTGTCTCATGATACATCAGCACACACCCTGCCTTTGTTAGCGGTGTGCAGCGCGTGTGTCCGCCGACATGTATTTTTCATTCTGAAATATTATTCCTGTTCCGAATGTAATCATCCATACTGAATAGGAGACAAAGAGTCGGGCCTGTAGTTTAGCATGTCTGCGGGTGTGATAAAGCCTTCATCTAATGCTCCTGTGTAGGTCTGTGTGAATGCGCTGGGATTCAGGGGGCCGTGAATGAAGGGAGCCATTGTGCTACTGGCCATGTTGGTCATTATGTGGTTCTGCCGTTTGCATTGGAAGGGAAGGTTTTTTGGAGGTCTTGTAAAGCCCCGAGGTTTTGTGTTTCCCTGACCGGCCCCGTGACTGATAAGGGAGATGATTGTAACTAGGGGATGAATTCCCTTGCGTGTGGCTACAGGATCCCACCATGAAGCACTGGCTGGAAGAATGAGCTTGTCTCGCCGCGGGTGGAAGCATATCAGCATTTTAAAGAGGGCTTTTTGTTCAGCATCTGCTCCTATTCATCCACCCCCTGCCACTTTATTGGCCTGAATGGTGTTCCATATTGACTGTACAACTGGCTCCTCTCCCAACTGTTTCTTTTATGCATTCAGCTGTCATACATATAGTCGGGTGGGTGATCTGGACAACAATCGTTTCACAGTATACGATTTACTGCCATTTCATGGAGATAATTATGAATATTTATTCATTTCTTTTTCCTAATTCTTCACTTCAGGTCATGTGCTACAGAGGTGGTCACAGTGTCCTCATGCTCAGATATATACAGTACTTCATATTCTAGTGACCCACCGCTGGCTTGTGCTGCCATAGAGGCCCTCCAGAGCAGCCACGCACAGAGGCTCATGGGAGGTGCACTCCCTCCAAAAATAGAGATTTAGATGTTGCCTAAATCTTGTTGTCAGTTTGTTATATAGAAAATGTGGGTGTTTTGTTTTGGGACAGGTCAACATCATGTGGAGTCCTGTGGCTAATAGTGGCCTCCCCCATTATTTTGTGTTTCTACATGTGCCTTTCTACCCTGGTGTTTAATGAAGGGCACTTCTAATGGTAGAACCATGGCCTCCAACATATCTTTGTCTATGCCCATGCCACAATATATATTAAAGTAGATTTTTATCATTTCAGATGGAATATAATACCCACACCAGCCCGATTCAGCCACTTATAAAGCCCTGCATGCACCTCCACAATATCTACTATGATTCTTGTTTAGTCCCACCTGCAAAACCGACGCACCGTTTTCGCCCACACCCATCCAAACACTCCTATTTCATGCAACACATGTGGTCCTTGTCAACCCCCACCTGTGTATGCTCTAATCCATTTCACTGGTGCAGGACATGCCCATACACTGTCGACAGACCACAACCAAGCACAGTGTTAGCTTCACTATTAGCGTTACTTTTATCAGTGTTAGCATTATTAGCATCCAGCTTGACATCCACAAGCTGATTTGAAGTTAAAGCTAAAACAGATACAAAGGTCGCAACTCAGGTTAAAAAGCCAAAACAATAGGTCTGGGGAATAAGGGTAAGATTTTGTACACAAGTTATTTATTGATTGTTAAATGCTTCATGTGGTTCGCTGCTTGTGATTACTAACGTGGTATTCTCTGCAGCACAATTGCAGCTCATTTGCTGTTTGCTTCTACAAGCAGCCAATAATTATCCAAACCTGACGCCCCTAGCTGGCCACGATACCCAGCCAAACAACCCGTTGGCCCTGTTCCCTCAATCCCTCCTGCAAATTACATAGCAGATCCCATGGGAACCCACTCAGTCTTTCTATCCACACTCAGTCTTTCTGTCTACACTCAGATAGATGGGCAATATTTATTGATCTACACCTTCAGAAGTAGTATTTGTCAGTTGTAGAGGTTCCTAATAATGTCCTGTGATAATCCATCCCATGCAGCTTGAATATTCTCACAGAGTTCCTGCAGATTTTGCGGTAGGGGTGGAGGTGGAGTGACACCAGGCCTTGTGAACATCTGACATGTGATGTGTGACAACAAACCGTTCATCTTGCCGCTGTTCTTGGTGCATCTACCTACTAATTTGTTGGTCGGCTCCACAAAGATAAAAGCGGGACCCGTCACTGAAGATGACCCGCTGCCATTCTGAGTCCCTCCATGACAGTCTGGCACCACACCATTTCAACTTTTAGCAATGCCGATGTGGCGTTAAGGGCAGTTGCCTTAAGGGTCTGCATACATGTAGTCCTGCGTCGTGCAGTTGTTTGCCAAAGGTGCTGGCACTAACAGGATGCCTCATGCTCAACTCTCAACTCAACTCTGCTTGCTGAATGTCCACAATTGTGGTTGTTGGGTCAGTCAGGTACAGTGATAAGGTTCATCTATGCTTACGTGACATGTGTGGCCAAGAGTGAAACTTGAATCATTCAAACGTACCACAATGCCAAACCTACCCACCAAGTTTCATTCCTGGTGGTTGATTCTATCTACAGGGGTTGGACAATGAAACTGAAACACCTGTCATTTTAGTGTGGGAGGTTTCATGGCTAAATTGGACCAGCCTGGTGGCCAATCTTCATTAATTGCACATTGCACCAGTAAGAGCAGAGTGTGAAGGTTCAGTTAGCAGGTAAGAGCACAGTTCTGCTCAAAATACTGCAATGCACACAACATTATGGGTGACATACCAGAGTTCAAAAGAGGACAAACTGTTAGTGCACGTCTTGCTGGCGCATCAGTGACCAAGACAGCAAGTCTTTGTGATGTATCAAGAGCCACGGTATCCAGGGTAATGTCAGCATACCACCAAGAAGGACGAACCTCCACCAGCATCACGTAGTGACCTGGCCACTATCCTGCAAGAAGAATGGCTTAAAATCCCTCTGACCACTGTGCAGGACGCAGTATATGTCATTCCCAAGACGAACTGACGCTGTATTGGCCGCAAAAGGAGGCCCTACACCATACTAATAAATGATTGTGGTCTAAAACCAGGTGCTTCAGTTTTATTGTCCAACCCCTGTAGGTGCAACAACCCCTTTGATGATGAGTGTGTTTCCTATTCAATTAGAGCAATGCAGAGAATCTTCCATACTTTAATACTGGGATCCATCCAATACAATGAGGTACATGATATTTCAGTATTATAGATGAATTAGGTTACGGCCTCGGCTAATGCCATATTAAAGAGTGTCTAATAACGTTTTTGATCAAAATATCTCAAAGTGTGAAGATTTTCATTTTGATTATCGCTTCATTTTTACTTTATTGGCCTCACTTATTATACATACAATCGTGATCAGGACACATAAAGCCGGAATCTCGAGCAAGAGATCTGCCGGTCATTACTGTGTGAGGGCTGCCTGGAATTTAATTTGCGGGCATCACAGAAGCTGCTTGTCCTTGGTGTGACGGGGACACAGGATGGGCAGACGCTGTGCTCTCTCTGTCTGTCTCTTGCCTTGAATCATGTGTCACTTCAGACAGACATAGTGCCGTCTTCTCCTAACGCAGACTTTCCTGTTCAGAACAGAGACATTTATCCCTGAAACTGCAGGAGTATTCAGTCAGTAATCTTACTTTCTCTCTTACAGTAACGAGTAGAAATGATGCGTGCACGGCTATGAAAGTAATATTTCATTTATGCAGTTAACTCTAGTTTAATTGAATTGTCGGCCCACATGCAGAGCCTTACAGTTATTACCCTTACCTAACCGTAATTAAGATGCAGTTATGTTTCTACATGGTTGTGAAAAGCGTCTGTATGAAACTACAGTGAGGGTTTGTTAATGGAAGCGAAAGGTGTGATTAGGTGAGGCGATTAGCATATATTAGTATATTACAGAAATATTAATATATTAGAGCAGCTGTTTTTGCCTGGTCTGAAGGCTCTGAATATCATTATATCAGTATCAGATGTTTCATATCGGTCAGGCATTACAGTACATCATCGCTGTCCAAAGAAAATCTCCAAAATGTCAACTTTACAGGAGAGGCTCAAAACCTCATTTAACTTTAATGTAACTCAATGGAACCAGACATCTTTCCAAACAGTTCTGGGCCATTTGTGTTGGTCCATGCCTCATAAGATTCTCACTCGGTGTAAACAGCAGCTGATGTGTTCAAATGATGCATAAAAGTAAAAAATGGACAAAAGTGGAGATACATGTTTTTCATTGGACGGTGACGATATGCACTTGTTCGTCCTTGTATGCATGTCACAAACAGGCCCCTGCAATTTAGGGGGTTAACAAGCCCCTAACAAGCCCCTATTTGACTTATCAGGATTTCAGGATAAGCTCTAAACTGGTTATTCTGCACTCGGATGCTGCGTGTTTTCCGCTCTCCTGGATCCGAGGGCCTGAAGAAGTCTGTGACTTTATTAGCTGTTCCGATTAGCAGTGACGTCGCAGTTTTGTCTTTTGTCTTCCAGTTTAAGGCTCCATTAGGAATGACATTTCCTATCAGTTTGATCCGGTCACACTGGCTCTCCTGCTGCATGACTGCCGCGTGCAGTTATCTCCTGCCTCAGGGGATACACATACGGCTTCTGACCACACATACACAGACACGGAGACCTGCTGAGACTAAACTTTCTGTGTGTGTGTGTTTGTGTGCTTGTGTTTCAGCCCACCTGAACCCCGAACGAGAGAAGCGTGTGGTTTTCCTCACAGCACGTGTTCACCCTGGAGAATCACCTGCTTCCTTCATCTGTCAGGGTAAGACCTTTTCTCCTGCTCTAGGCGCACACACAAACACACACACATACACACACGCACACAGGTGGTGGCTGGCTGTGGTCAGTATCATTTTCTTCTATCAGGCCAGGCTGCTTAATCTGCGGCTCTCAGTCTCTTGAGGGTCAGTGCTGGGCCAGATCGATGGGCAATGGCTGAGGGGGTTCGGTGGGGATTTCAGACGGACTGACTTTTAGCAGTACCGCTTAAATCCTCTAAGAGTTGCGGTCCTGGTGTACTGGTCTCGTAGGAGTGCACACATGTGTACTGACCCCTCTCAGTCACCACATTACACCATCTGCCATCTGTTCCAAAACTGCAGTTTTCACATAGGACTAAAAAGTGCACCACAGTCGGCTCTTTAAAGGAGCAATCAGTAAGATGACGCAGCCTGCTGAGTCCCAACAATAGGGGGCAGTGTATCACTAGAAAGTTGTGTTATGAGAAACACACAGTCCGTCGCATTACTGTTAGCATTAGCGGTTGTTTACTTACCTGTCTAGAAGAAACATTACAAGTTCAGCTTCAAACGTTAACCCTTTACTTGCCAAGAGCTGCAGTTATGGAAAGCTACACCAGTGTAAACTCTTATTGGGAGCTACCCTTCATTGGCTTCCTAAATGATCCAACCAGAAGCATGACTTTCTACTTGAATGGAAGAGGAAAACAACATTAGAAATCAACTCCTGCTACAGTTTCTCAGTACCGCTTCTTGATATATCAAGTGCCATTATAAGACAGGATGGGCCGGGGCTAACTGGTGAGCATGCTACCTTCAATAGATATCTCTTCAAATCAACACATAGCTGTCTATGACATACCATCAAACCTGTTATTTTTTCACATTCTGTTGATTTAGTTCATGTTGGTATGAATCTTACATATTGCTCCTTTAAAGAAACTCCAGTTTCAAACCACAGAAGATACGCCTGCAGATTCAGCTACTTGATTCACACTATGGTCTGTAGCACGCCCCAATGCAAACACTCTCTTTAGCCAATCAGCGTCTGCTTTGGAGTCATTTCCCACACATGGAACGAGACATTCACTGCACTGTACCATTTACATTTACATTAAAGGTGTTTAGCAGCCGCTCTTATCCAGAGTGACTTACAACCGTGCTTAGTGTTCCGTTGGATAATATTCCAGCTAGTAGAGGAAGTAAAACTCACCACGAGCTCAGACACTGCCCGAACAGGGGCCAGTGCTGGTACCTAGAGATTAATACACAGACATAGAGCAAGTAAACCATTACCTGGCAACCCCAGCCCAGTGCTCATTCCTATAGAGGAGAAAAGGTCATTATAAGTGCAACACAATACACACAATTTACACCTCTACCAGAGCTCACTCACTTAAGTGCATTACGAAGAGATAGAACCTCTTCTCAATCCATGTATCCCGTCACTCACACCCCAGAGGTATTGATATACATCATCCTCGTGCAATGGCATCTGTTACTACCACCTTAAACGCACATGGTGACTATTTTTTGTGTCTGCTGTGCTTATAAAACAACTTGAGTAAAAGGATCCAGCATCACATCAATAACTTCAGGATACTTTAAGGGCACTTCTTGAGCAGTGGCAGACAGGGGTTCGATTCCCTGCCTGGGTAAGTGCATGACACTACCAATTAGAGCTCTTGGACAAGACCCAAACTCTGGATAAGAGAGTCTGCGGCATGCTGGGGGTTGTCGTGTCCAGACTCAGTCTTTTACCTTTTTTACACCTTTAAAAACAGCACAGCTGTTGTAAGTGGCTGTGCAATGGTGGAACGAAGTTCAGTTTTCAAATACAGATATCTAGTCCTACTTCCTCGTGTAAGGGAATGTAATTACACAGTGTTAAACAGTGTTCTTGTAAATACAAGAGAGACAGGTTTTAAAGGCTAAAGTCTCTGCGCCTTGGAGGTTTCTGTGTGGGTAATTAGGAAGTTAAGGAGTGTGGTAATTTCCGAGAGGGCTGTCATGGTTAACAGTAGTTTGGCCACGATAATGCTTTCGAGCCACCTGCCTCGCCACCTCAATGTGACTTTCAGACACACGCGCGCACACACATACACACACCGCCGCGCAGATGTGCATGAATAAATCCAGGAAGTCCGAGCAATTAGATGGCACACTGGTGTGGCCTCATCTCTCCCTTTCTCTCTCTGCCTCTCTCTCTCTCTCTCTCTCCTCCGTGCCACATTGACTCAATTAGAGAGCTTGTTATGCCTCCATTAGCAGTAATGAGCAGGACAGAATGGGCATCGGGAGGAGGAGAGGCATGGGGTCATCTCTCTCTCTCACTCTATCTCACTCCCTCTCTCTCTCACTCACTCTGTCTCTATGCCTCTTGTCTCTTGTTTACCTGTCAATTATTGCCACTCAGTACAGGGCAAATGGAAAGACAGCGAGAGACCGCTGCCATTGACCCCTCCTCCGCCCATCACCTCACCTTCTCTTTGTCAACCCTCAGTCTGTTTAAGGCACCCTGTCATAAATTGTATGTTTCTCTCTTCCTGCCTGTCTTTTATCAGAGGTACTTAGTATGACCTCTGTCTCTCTTGGCTGCTTAGCTCTATTTAATCTCTCTCTCCCTCTTTCTCTCTCTCTCTTTCTCTCTCTCTCTGTCTCTCTCTCTCCCTGCTTTATATCTCCTTCTGTTTTTAGCTTCCCTCTCTGCTCGATTCCGTTTGTATTGACTGGAGATGGATGTGTTAGATTTCCTCTCTGATTGTATAATGCTGCTTTCTGTCCTTTAAAGTGCCTTTTTGTCCTTTTCCCTCTCCAAACTCGATTTCTCTAGCCGGTCTCTGGACATCTTTAAAAGTCAAATCTAAGTCAATTTGTGCATATGTGTGTATGTTTTGGTTTTCATACTTATATGGACAAAGACTGTAGTCCATCTGTTTCTCCGCATATTTTATTAGACACCTTTCACCCTGTTCTTCAATGGTCAGGGCTCCCACTGTGGGAGTTGGATCGTTATCAGCACTCCGATTAAAAACTGACAAGGTGGTGATATGTTGGTGTGTGTTGTGCTGATAGAAGTGGATCAGACACAGCAGTGCCTCAGTGTCACTGCTGGACTGAGAATAGTCCACCAGCCAAAACTATTCAGCCTACCTGTCACCACTGATGAAGGACTAGAGGATGACCAGCACAAACTGAGCTATCATTTCTGACCTTACATCTACAGGGTGGAACCTTCTAGGTATTAAGGTCGAATAGAGTGCATAGTAACGCAAGGTCTCCAGCAGCACTGCTGTGTCTTATCCACATGTACCAGCACAGCACACACTAACGCGCTACCACAGCGTCAAAGTGCAAAGTATGCAGAGAAACAGATAGACTGAAGTCTGGAATAGTGGAATGAGAAAGGGCTCCAAAGAACTGCAAAGTGCTATATGGTAAGTAGAGCTGAATACATAAACAGTGAGTGTAGATACAAGGACGTGAACCTAATGAAGTGTCTAGTCAGTGTATGCATGACTGTATGTACTGACTAGGTATATGAACAAACCCATGTGTTTGTGTTTGTACATTGTAGGTGTTATAGACTTCTTGGTCAGCCAGCACCCTGTGGCCCAAGTCTTACGTGATCATGTGGTCTTTAAGATTGTACCCATGCTCAATCCAGATGGTGTCTACCTGGGAAACTACAGGTCAGTAACTTTACTTACAAAAATCTACACCTGCAGTAACTGTACCTCTACCTATCTACACCTGCAGTAACTACACTTCTACTAATCTACACCTGCAGTAACTATACTTCTACTAATCTACACCTGCAGTAACTATACTTCTACCAATCTACACCTGCAGTAACTACACTTCTACCAATCTACACCTGCAGTAACTACACTTCTACCAATCTACACCTGCAGTAACTACACTTCTACCAATCTACACCTGCAGTAACTACACTTCTACTAATCTACACCTGCAGTAACTACACTTCTACCAATCTACATCTGCAGTAACTATACTTCTACTAATCTACATCTGCAGTAACTATACTTCTACTAATCTACACCTGCAGTAACTATACTTGTACTAATCTACACCTGCAGTAACTACACTTCTACTAATCTATACCTGCAGTAACTATACTTCTACTAATCTACACCTGCAGTAACTACACTTCTACTAATCTACACCTGCAGTAACTGTACCACTACCTATCTACACCTGCAGTAACTACACTTCTACCAATCTACACCTGCAGTAACTACACTTCTACTAATCTACATCTGCAGTAACTACACTTCTACTAATCTATACCTGCAGTAACTATACTTCTACTAATCTACACCTGCAGTAACTATACTTCTACTAATCTACATCTGCAGTAACTATACTTCTACTAATCTACATCTGCAGTAACTATACTTCTACTAATCTACACCTGCAGTAACTATACTTGTACTAATCTACACCTGCAGTAACTACACTTCTACCTATCTACACCTGCAGTAACTACACTTCTACCAATCTACACCTGCAGTAACTACACTTCTACTAATCTACACCTGCAGTAACTACACTTCTACTAATCTACACCTGCAGTAACTATACTTCTACCAGTCTACACCTGCAGTAACTACACTTCTACTAATCTACACCTGCAGTAACTACACTTCTACTAATCTACACCTGCAGTAACTACACTTCTACTAATCTACACCTGCAGTAACTATACTTCTACTATCTTATACCTGCTACTAATCTACTAATCTACACCTGCAGTAACTACACTTCTACTAATCTACATCTGCAGTAACTATACTTCTACTAATCTACACCTGCAGTAACTACACTTCTACTAATCTACACCTGCAGTAACTACACTTCTACTAATCTACACCTGCAGTAACTATACTTCTACTAATCTACACCTGCAGTAACTATACTTCTACTAATCTACACCTGCAGTAACTATACTTCTACTAATCTACACCTGCAGTAACTATACTTCTACTAATCTACACCTGCAGTAACTATACTTCTACTAATCTACACCTGCAGTAACTATACTTCTACTAATCTACACCTGCAGTAACTATACTTCCAGAAATCTACACCTGCAGTAACTACACTTCTACTAATCTACACCTGCAGTAACTATACTTCTACTAATCTACACCTGCAAGAAACTATACTTCCAGAAATCTACACCTGCAGTAACTACACTTCTACTAATCTACACCTGCAGTAACTACACTTCTACCAATCTTCATCTGCAGTAACTATACTTCTACTAATCTACACCTGCAGTAACTACACTTCTACTAATCTACACCTGCAGTAACTATACTTCCAGAAATCTACACCTGCAGTAACTACACTTCTACTAATCTACACCTGCAGTAACTACACTTCTACTAATCTACACCTGCAGTAACTACGTTTCTACTAATCTACACCTGCAGTAACTATACTTCTACTAATCTACACCTGCAGTAACTATACTTCCAGAAATCTACACCTGCAGTAACTACACTTCTACTAATCTACACCTGCAGTAACTATACTTCTACTAATCTACACCTGCAGTAACTATACTTCTACTAATCTACACCTGCAGTAACTATACTTCTACTAATCTACACCTGCAGTAACTATACTTCTACTAATCTACACCTGCAGTAACTATACTTCTACTAATCTACACCTGCAGTAACTATACTTGTACTAATCTACACCTGCAGTAACTATACTTCTACTAATCTACACCTGCAGTAACTACACTTCTACTAATCTACACCTGCAAGAAACTATACTTCCAGAAATCTACACCTGCAGTAACTACACTTCTACTAATCTACACCTGCAGTAACTACACTTCTACCAATCTACATCTGCAGTAACTATACTTCTACTAATCTACACCTGCAGTAACTACACTTCTACTAATCTACACCTGCAGTAACTACACTTCTACTAATCTACACCTGCAGTAACTATACTTCCAGAAATCTACACCTGCAGTAACTACACTTCTACTAATCTACATCTGCAGTAACTATACTTCTACTAATCTATACCTGCAGTAACTATACTTCTACTAATCTATACCTGCAGTAACTATACTTCTACTAATCTATACCTGGAGTAACTATACTTCTACTAATCTACACCTGCAATAACTTTACTTTTACTAATCTACATCTGCAGTAACTATACTTCTACTATTCTACACCTGCAGTAACTATACTTCTACTAATCTGCACCTGCAGTAACTATACTTCTACTAATCTATGCCTGCAGTAACTATACTTCTAAGTATCTACACCTGCAGTAACTATACTTCTACTAATCTATACCTGCAGTAACTATACTTCTACTAATCTACACCTGCAGTAACTATGCTTCTACTAATCTACATCTGCAATAACTATACTTCTACTAATCTACATCTGCAGTAACTATACTTCTACTATTCTACACATGCAGTAACTATACTTCTACTAATCTATACCTGCAGTAACTATACTTCTACTAATCTACACCTGCAGTAACTATACTTCTACTAATCTACACCTGCAGTAACTATACTTCTACTAATCTACACCTGCAGTAACTATGCTTCTTCTAATCTACACCTGCAGTAACTATACTTCTACTAATCTACACCTGCAGTAACTATACTTCTACTAATCTACACCTGCAGTAACTATACTTCTACTAATCTACATCTGCAGTAACTATACTTCTACTAATCTATACCTGCAGTAACTATACTTCTACTAATCTATACCTGCAGTAACTATACTTCTACTAATCTATACCTGCAGTAACTATACTTCTACTAATCTACACCTGCAGTAACTATACTTCTACTAATCTACATCTGCAGTAACTATACTTCTACTATTCTACACCTGCAGTAACTATACTTCTACTAATCTACATCTGCAGTAACTATACTTCTACTAATCTATACCTGCAGTAACTATACTTCTACTAATCTACACCTGCAGTAACTATACTTCTACTAATCTACACCTGCAGTAACTATACTTCTACTAATCTACACCTGCAGTAACTATGCTTCTTCTAATCTACACCTGCAGTAACTATACTTCTACTATTCTACACCTGCAGTAACTATACTTCTACTATTCTACATCTGCAGTAACTATACTTCTACTAATCTACACCTGCAGTAACTATGCTTCTTCTAATCTACACCTGCAGTAACTATACTTCTACTATTCTACATCTGCAGTAACCATACTTTCAGAAATCTACACCTGCATTAACTATACCTCTACTCATCTACAGCTGCAGTAACTATACTTCTGCTAATCAGTAATCGAGTGAACTGCTTTTAGCTTTGTTTGTACTGGTCTGTAATTGTAATAAACTCTTTTTTTTCTACTATAATTAATTAGACATCTTCTAATGTACATATGTTTCTGATGTACAACTATACATGTAGTACAACCCCACATCAGAACGTTAGGATATTAATAGGATAGAAAGTTAGGATATTAAGTTAATTGACATTGAAACTTGAACATTGATTTGTATATTTTTACAATTTTGTTATCTGGTCACATGTTTCCACTGTGAGGTGTCCCATTCCAGCAGAATCAGAAAGCACACTTATTCAGCCTAGGTTTGCACTCATGCTCTTTATGCACTGAAATTCCTTCAGATTCTTTGAACCTTTTAATTCAATTATGCAGCAAAGGAGGTGAAATATCTGAATTTCTTCCTATAAATTTTCCCACACATTTGTTGGCAAACTGGTAGTCCTGTCCCCTTTTTGCCCTTAACAAACTCGGCCTGGAAAATGGATGCTTATAACAGCATGATTATAATGTCTGTACATGATTCAAATACATGAACACCTTTTTTCCATTGTGTGCATAATTTCTGCACAGGTTGCACAGTCCTGCCTAAAGTAATAAGGGGGTGGTGTGATTGCAATGTAGAGAGAGGGGGTCTGCCTGGTGGGCCCAGGTGTCAGTGATGGATCTGTGGGAAGTGTAGAGTGATGGTGCTGCAGTGGTGTTGGTGTGTGTGGAACAGAGCCTGATACTGCTGGACATGTGTGTTGGGACTGCAGGGGAATTTACTGGTCTGTGCCTGAGCGGTCAGCCCCCTCATTGTCCATTCCTCCCCACCTCCATGCCAGAACACTTCTGGAATATGATCCTACGGCTTTGCCTAAGCGCTTTCCTTTTCTCCTCCTTCTCTCTGCTGACTCTCGCTGCATAGATACTTCAAATCAATGCCCCATGGTGAGATATCAGCCCTGTCGCAGGCACAAATGCACACACATGGGCACACCCAGCGTTTAGGGATATTTCCAACTCAGGTTTTTGTTTTTGTCTCGATCTTTTGAATGTGTATGTATGCTAGTGTGTTTGGAAGCAAGGTGTGTGATATGGTATTTACAATAAAGATAGAATAACTACAATCAGTGTACACAAAACTGTAGGATAGGGCTCACAGCAAACATCTGAAGCCTTTGCTCCTGGTTCAAGTGTGTTAGATTAGGGTTAAAGCTAATATCTGCAGGACCCTAGATCCGCATTAAGTGGACCTCAAAGTAAAAAATAAGACACAAGAAATATGTTGAATTTGGACCCTTTAATCCGCTGCTGTGTTCTCCCATAGACTGCCATCTGGTGTCGATCAGCATGCACTGCACAACTGCAGTGAGAGAGGCTGCGATCGTTCGACCCCTCTAGGGTGCTGACAGGGGTCCAAAGTGGCACGTCTCAGGGAGCTGACCCCTGAAGGGGCTCTCAGTAGCGTGAATGAGTCAGAACTGATGAGAGGAGTAATGGCACCAAGTGAATTACAGATGCAGCCCTCTCTCTCTTACCTCTATCCCCCCACCCCACTTTCTCTCCCTCACGCACACTCACACACACTTCATCACACCTTTGCTGCCTCAGCAGTCTGGCTGCATCTGGAGAGAGAGAGAGAGAGAGAGAGAGAGAGAGAGAGAGCAGGATGCAGTAGGCAGGGACATGGGATCAATCCCTGCTGACTAGGGGATTAGTAAGGTTCAACAGGCAGGGACATTGACACTATGTGCCGCTCAACGTCTTGGATATTCTGCCACAGCTCGATAGTACCTGTGCCCTTGTTGGAGCTTAGGGGTCTGCCTGTCTCTCTGTCCCCCATCTGCCTGCATCTGCCGCGGGAACAGGGCAGCACTCAGTGTCCTGCCAGAGACCTGCTGGACAGCACAGAACCTGGCAGCCTGGCTAGGGTCACCTTAAAGTTCCACCTGACAAAAGAGACTTCTGCATTCAGCAGTGGCTCTGTTGCTTTTAAAGGAGTAGTTTGATGAATTTCCCCCCGTACCCCTACGTTTTGGAAGCAAGGAAGATAAACGTTAGCAGGGCTATAAATAATGATAAACTTAGACTGATATGGGTAATATTATCGAGCTACACATACAAGAGTAGTGTCTCTCATCACGGCATCGGCACGCCATATTAGCTAACCCAACATGCCAGACATCTTGAGTTGTTGAGGTTCCTAATTGTGTCTTGTGATAATCCATCCCATGCTGTTCCTGCAGATTGTGCTGTAGGGGTGGAGGTCCTGACAACAGGCCTTCTCGGCATGTGACAAATTACGACAAACTGTTCATCTTGGTGCTGACCACGGTGCCTCCACACATGGATTTGTTGGTCGTCTCCACCAAGACTAAAGTGATGACCCGCTGCCATTCTGAGCCACTCCAGGACAGTCTGGGCACAACACCATTGCAGTCTTTGGTGTTAGGGGCACTGTTGGTGTTAAAGGCAGTCGTATATGTATATATACATATATATTTCAGTTGTGTTTGTTATCAGCAACTACTTCCAACAACAGCAACAACATTCCTTTTGTGGAATCCCTGTGCTGCTGTAAGGGTGAAAAGGTGCGGTGCAGGAGCCAGACACTGGAAAAGGCACTGGTCCCAGGACTCTCTAAAGATACACGCCCAGGACACACTGCATGCGGGGTAGAAGTGCCATTTATTGGCCCAAGTAACCACACATCTCACCATTACTGTCCGGAGTAACTTAGAAGCAGCTGTATCAGACGGGAGGCTAGGCTACAACTAGCTCCTTCTTCCCGCGCAGAGAGCTACAGTTCAGTCAAGTGCACATAATCAACTGTTACACTGCACACTTGTGTAGATGTTTATGGTTAACACCATACCATATATAAAACAATGTTAAGTAAGTAATTACTTCATATGTAGTTTACATAAGGCTTATTAGATCCAAATAAACACCACATGTCTTGGCTGATCAATTACTTTAGGCATATTTTGGGTAAGTTTGATTTTCCAGGGAACTAGTTTTTTAAAATAGTAAACAGAGTATGCCTCTTTTTGTTTTTCTTTTTTTCTTATTTTTATGTATTTATGTATGCATATATGTATGTATGTATGTATGTATGTATGTATTGCTTCCTTACACTGTCAGCTAACATGGTAATCCAGCACAACGCACTTTGGACCTGGGTGAAATCAGTTCTGGCCGTTTAGAGCCTTTGTCAGAAGAAGCCGTTGTTTGTCGTGGACTGGCTGGTCCTGTTCTTGTAAGGACTCTAGCTGCAGCGTTTTGGACGAGCTGAAGTTTGTTAAGGCTTTGCAGGAACAACCAGAAAGCAGGGCATTACAGTAATCCAGCTTGCGGCGTGAACTAGTATTTCTGCATCCTGTAGTGACAGTGCATTTCTTAATTTCGCAATATTGCGAAGATGTAGGAAAGCTATTCTAGTGATATTATTAATATGCTCATCAAAGGCCAAATCAGGATCGATTGTGACACCAAGACTTTTAACAGAGGTACCTGGTGTAACTAAGAAGCTATTTAGATTGAGTGGTAATGCAGACAGCAGGTTTCTAACACTTTTGGGACCGAGAAGAAGAACTTCTGTTTTGTCTGAGTTTAATAGTACTATGTATTGCTTCCTTAGACTGTCAGCTAACATGGTAATCCAGCACAACGTTTGGAGTGGGTAATCACTGGCTGTTGTGGCCGTTGTTTGTCGTGGACTGGCTGGTTGTTTACTTGTCCTGGTTTCTTGTTTGCTTGCGGTAGGTGCTCTCTGATGGGTTTTGACCTGAACCGCCACTGGCAGGACCCTTCCCCTTGGGCACACCCCACACTCCATGCTGTCAAACAACTCATCGTCCAGATGAACCAAGACCCTGTGAGTGACAACTCTACTTCTCTCTCTCTCTCACATACACACACACACACACACACCTACACACACACACACATACACACACACTTCCACATATCTCCATGGCAAAGCTTAGTATAATCAACATAAGCAAACTTATGTTGTGCAAACGTCAGGTACAGGGAGCATTGCTAATTCTTTCATTTCTAGTCAACAAAACAACGACAGAAGAAGTGTTCAGGATTGGTGAGGTAGGGGAAGAAATGTCTGATTAGTCTGTGATTAAAAAGCAGGATCGTTGGATGGGTGAGAGGGGTGCAGGCAAAGCTTCCACATAGTACAGAACAGCAAGAAGCTCCATGGTAGGTAAACTGGTCAGCAATGCATGCAAGCAGTAGACACCCAGTCAAGGCAGCTGAAGCAGCAGCATCAGACAGCACAGGATGGGCAGTAGCTCCGCATTAGACCACACAGCATAGCAGTTGCTCAGCATCAGACCACATAGGATGGGCATTAGTTGAGTTTAGGCGAAGGAAACACACAGAAAAGGGATTCCTTGAAATTCAAGATTTTAAAACAACTTCTAAGACTTTTATGCACTTTACTGTCAGACACACTGTAGGGTTTCTGCTTTTTTCTCCCGACACTAAATATTAACTTAAACTTAAGGAAGTGCAGTCTTTGCATGGTAGCGCACACTGCCAATGTTCTTTAATGTAATGTATTTCCAATTTCTACTTCTGTTTCGACTGCGTGCTCTTTTTACTTTCCATCACAATGCACAGGCACTTTTTAAGACGTATGCTATATGCTGCTAAAAGAAGCAGTAAGCTAGAATATGGTGCATATCTGGAAAGCTTAGTTCAGCATTTAGGCCTGTGTTCCAGTGAAGCCCCCATGCTCCGCTTTCATAACACTAACACTGGGGGACTTTGACTCAGCAGCTTTTTCTGTATATATGCGCGTGTGTGTCTGCTGACGCCTTTCGAAAGCTTTCCCGCTCAGGTGCGCCTCCCCTTGCGCTCTCTCTCTCTGTCTCTCTCTCTCTCTCTCTCTCTCTCTCTCTCACATTCTTTTGTTGGGGCGCAGGGCCGTCTGTTCCGGGCCGGGTGTTAATTATGGCGGGCGAGCGAGTGAGGTGTGTGATGAGTGAAGGTCAGGGGCTGTCCTGGGAATGGCCTGCCCTTTGCTGCTCTTTCAAAATCCTGATAAGAGCAGGAGGATTGGTGAGGGGAACGGGGGCACGCTCTGCGGCTTAACCTTTTTCCCCAGCGCTGACACGCTGATCGATGGGATCCTTCATAGCACAGAGATCTGACCATGTCCCTCACACTCCTCAGAGATGCACACACCTATCTCTCGCTCATATACACAAACTCTCTCTCTCATATACTAATCCTCAACACACTCACCATCCAATATACATAACGGAAGGTAATGATTTGTAGGCCTATCATTATTATAAAATAATATTAACTTCATGAATGTAACATTTCAGTGACACAAGGGTTTGTTACAGCAGAGATTTATATGCACAGTGGAGTCCAAAGGTCTGAGACCAGTTTAATACAGAGCTTGCATTACTAACGACCTATCAATTTGAGTAAACAGTAGAAACACTAAATTTGGTATGTCCCCCATTGGGGTTTTAACACCATGTGGACTCAAGCTGGACTCCAGTTTGAGTAATAGCCTCTGATGATTAGATCAAATCCATGTTAGAATCGTCTGAGTATGTGTTTCAAGATTCAAAACTGTTGGATCCTTATGTGCAAAGGCCTTGAAGCTGCACATGGCAATTTGGAAAGCTCAGTGGCAGAAATGTGTAACTGCACACGACATAGAAAAACCATTTTGTCCTCAGCTGGGCTACGGACCCCCATAAGTGCATTTGAGACCCAAACACCGTTTTTGAGCCTGCATCAGTGATGTTAACCAACATTGGTAAAGATCTCTCAGTAAGAGTTGAGTTGAAATTAAGTTGAAAATCCCAGATTTTTCAATATGCCATCCGCAAAATATAGGTGAAATATCATAAGTAATGTGTTCTCAAATGCGTAAAACAAAAAAAATAGTAGGTAGAATAGGTCTTATTCATCGCAGTCTCTGGGTCACTTTCAAAACAAGTCAATTGACATTGACTTGATCTAGATCATGATTTCTGAACAGGTAGGCCATGAAGTGCCATCTAGTGGTCCTGTACTCAGTTGGAGGCAGTAGTTTGAAGAGGGCAGAGAAATGTCATATTTAAGCATACTAGTGATATATTAAGTGTATAAATATAAATATATGTATATTAATGTACACATGTAAATATAAAAACATTAGCAAGTTAAGTAAGTCTGAGATAACATAGCTGATGACTAGCTACTGATAGAAAGGGGTTTTTGGGCTGCATTCACAGCTCACTTGTTCGAATGTAGACATGTCATAGTCTGGACATAGTTAGCGTAATTTTTTTAGAAATTGTAATTTATAAAAGTTTGTATTTATAAAGGTTGGCTTTAGTTTGCTGGTGGGCCACTGTGCTTTGCAGTGTTTATCAGGTGGGCACTGGGGCAGGAAAATTTGAGAAAAGCAGATCTAGGTCAAGTCAAATGTACAGCAGAAAAAAACTGTACTAAAATCAAAATCAGCAAGTGATATGCAGTAATAAAAACCATAATATAGCGGAAAAGGTCGTATGCAGTACAGTATAATTACATAGCATGAAAAGGGCTATTCAGTACTGAAACAGCAGAGCAAGCCGTCAGCATCTGCATACAGAGACCGGCAGTAGCGGTGTTGGTATTGTCTGGCTTCGGTTCATTGCTGAGGTCCTTTTGGCTTTCTGGACTTGTTTCTACCTCTGTCAGCACCTCTCTGTACTCACACATGCAGGGGAGAGGCCTGCTGGCCTTGCCCCTCTCGGCCATGGTAATCCAGGGGTCTCCCAAGCTCTAACACACACACACACACACACTAGTGTCATGCTGGCAGAGCTGCACTCTCTGCGGTTAATCACATCAGACACACACACACGGCTTAACCTGCCAGTCTCACTGCCAGCCTTGTGGCATGTCACTACAGGATTCTACCCACTGCCCATGCTGTGTGCCCTGCCATCCTACCCCGAAATGTCTGCATAATTAAATGGCAAACAGAAGAAGTTTCAGGTGAAATGCACATTACAGGGTTATCACATGAAACCGTCATATATACGACACCTGATGCCAGACATTTTGTTTTATGACACGTTGTAAGAACATCAGATCTATTGGGAATCATGAATTAAATATTGATATTTGCATCACAGACATTACAAATCTATAATCAATCACTCTGAATGACTTTGTTTACAAATATTAAAATATAAACATAAACGTGTCTCTTCAAAGCCTATAGTGCGGTGAGGCAGTTGCAGAAGACAGCCCGTGGTATAAGTAAGTACAGGCAAATTCTAGGGGTGCCATCCATCCATAGGGGTGCCCGGATGCTACAATTCAGGCGATTTTTTTTTTTTATTCTTACTTTTAATATTTTAACTACTATTTACCCTATTATTTCTTAATACTTCACACATCATAAAACATTTGTTGACATCTTAGTCTAGTTAGTTAGCTAGTGTTATCCTTGCTTAGAACACTGAATTAAAATGTTAAAATGTGTTTTCAGTTCATTCAGCATGTACAGGAAACATCAGACATGTGAGGGAAGTGCTCAGTGAATACTCTATACTCTATACTATGTTCTGTGTATGAATGCTAGATGAACTATACTCCTGTTAGGGTCTAGAACATCAAAGTGTCCTATAATGTAGGTTCTAGTATACCAGCGATCACCATCAATTATCATCGGTCATCAGTATTATTGATGTAACTACAACAAAATCCATCTGTAGTCCATCTGTTTCTCTGCAACATGTATTAATATTTCTTTACCATGTTCATCAACGATCAATACCACCACTGCACAAGGTATTAAATTAAGGATGGAGCATTGTCTGTGCTGGATTGACAGTAGTCAGCCAATCAAAAACTATCCAGCCAGCAGCATCCTTGGCAAAGGACCAGAGCATGATTAGGTTGTGAAGAAAGTGATGAGCTGTCTTTGACTTTAGATCTACAAAATGACCAACACGGTAAGTGTGTCTAACATGGGCAGTAAGTGAGGTCCGATCCACTACACTTACCAACATGTCACTACCATGTCAGCATCACTCCAGGGCTGAGAATGATTCACTGCCCACATAGTACCTGCTCTATGGTGGTCCAGACTTTTGCCCACTGATGAACATGTTACAGTCTATAATTGTAAAATTACGAAGTGCCTCTGTAAGTGGAGCTACAGAGTCTAGATACAAGGTCTAGATACAAGGTAGTCATATGCAACAGTTTAGGCACCTCTGGTTTACCTGCTTTGTTGATTTCCATTTTGTGGAAATAAGTTAACACATCCTCTATAGCAGTGCCCCCCAAACCTGGTCCGGGGCCACGCTTTCCTGCTCTAACACACCCCCTTAAAATCAGCAGGGGCCTTTTAATCAGCTGATCAGCTGAATCAGTTGTGATGGGAGCAGCGCAAGCATGAAAATGTGCAAGGCAGGGGGTCCAGCAAGACCATGATTGGGAACCACTGCTCTAAAGAGAACACGCTTCTGCACTTTTCAGTCAGTTACTGTTTAAAGTTAAACAGCAGGGCCAACCAATGTGATGCTCAAGGGAAGATTTTGGCTGGTGCCTCTTGGATGGTGAAACCCGGCTAATAATCCCTCAACCTATAGGCAGGTAAGTCTAACTAGACATCACAGAAAATTAATTTTAGGGTTTATATTATTAGACTGTGGAGTTATTATGATATCGTGATCATTATTTCGGGTGTCATGGGCTGGAGAATAGGGAACCAGGAAGGTCGTCGATTTGATTCCCTAACCAGCGCAATACAATTAAAGTGCCCTTGAGCATGGTGCCTAACCCCTAACTGCTCCCCAGGCACAGTGGATAGGGCCGGCCACCCCTCCGGGCATGTGTGCTTGCTGCCCTTGAGTGTGTGTTTGCTTGTGTGTGTTTCATTTCATGGATGGGTTAAATGCAGAAGACCAATTCCTCTGTGAAAACACAAATGGCAAAAAATGGCCTTAAGCTCTGAACGTGTGTACTGTTTAGAAAAGAAGTGAAAAGAAGGAAGAGTGGATTTTTCCCACGTCCCTGTGGATGCACGGCATTCTTAGCATTCCCATATACCGCCTATGACCCAGGCCGGCTCAGTTCAACATAGTCGAGCAAAAATGTATAATGTGTCCCCTGCAAAAAAGTATGGCACATTTAATGTTGTATTATTTGGTAATAAAAAATATTATAGAATGTAATATCCCTGCCGAGGGTGTGTGAGAGTGGTATGTATGAAAATCCTCTAATTTGCATAATACTGTCTAATAAATCGCCTAATAAACTGGCGAATGAGTATATAGATTTGCATGTCCATAATTCTGCCTATTTTGGGGCATTTGGAGAAAACGTGTTAATCCTAATCTATCCTTATAGAATTTTAATTTTGCTTTATAAACTTACAGACTGTTTATAAGCAATACATTATTGTATAATTATTATTTAAAAATATATTCTTTTAAGTGTAATATATAAAAGTAAAAGAACGGAACAAAAGTCAGTTTGGTTTCACTACTTTATATTTGTCAGGAAAAAAGAAACTTGGACACTTTCACTTTCATTTGACACATACACAGTTTTACTTTCAATCAATCTGGCAGAAAGTAAAGTCACCTGAATGGTTTTCAAACAAAAACACTACGCCGTATTACACCCGCATTTGAGCACTGGTCAAGGGAGAAAATGGCTAAAAGTCAGTCATGCAAGTAAATATAATCTGTCCCCGGGTAGCACAGGACTTTCTTCTCTTTTTTTTCTTTCGTTTTTCAGAAAAAAGAGAAGCAATGAAGAAACAAATGGGCCTATCTCCTTGGCAAAGCGCCGCTTTTCCACCCCATTTATCAAGGAGAGCGGGGGATTCTTTTTGATTGGCTGATTACTGGGAACATTCATCATAGCAAACATCTCCCCACCAATCTGACAACGCCATTTTGGATAATTTGTTAAAGATGACAAAAGGGACGGCATTGCCATGGTTCATTTCTGACCTTTTTAATATTAGAAAATTAATTTTCCATCTGAAACAAATGTATTAGATCCTGTCAGGATAGCCAGATGGATATTGCACCTCGAAACCATGGTCTTCTCATGGACTTTCATTTTTCCTCCTTTCTTTTCCTCCTCTTCTTCCCCTCACTGTAGGCTTTGTATGTGGCGGGCCGGGTGGCAGGGGGAAACGCGCTGTGTGTTTTTTGTGTGTGTATGTGTTCAGATGTCCTCTGGTGTCAGACACCCATTACTTACCCATCTCAGAGATTTACGAGCAATTTGTGCCCATCATCGAATCTCTTCCTCCAGCTCAGGAGCTCCCCACCTTCAGTTTGTGTCAGCACTCTCTGGCCCTTCGCTACAAAGTGCTCCCACAAGGAAGGAAGGCATCACTCTCTTTCTCTCTCTCTCTCTCTCTCTCTGGCTTTTGCAGAAGGCAAGTAGAGAATGCTGTGGATGGGTGGCAGTGGTTGTAGTCCCATTCTGTCCCAGCATGGTCTGCTCTGGAGATGGAGGTGCTGGGTCATCTTTCTTCACTGACCACACAATGGAGCTTTTGCAGGCCTCTTAACCAGAGTTAAGGTGCACCTCCTTATATCTACACCCACTGTCCATTTGATCAGCTCTACTTACCATGTATGTAACAGTCCATCTGTTTCTCTGCGTACTTTGTTAGCCTCTTTCACCCTCTTCTTCAGTATGCAGGACCCCCACAGGACCACCACAGAGCAGGTATTATTTGGATGGTGTAACATTCTCAATTTTCACCGCAGTGGCATTTGATGTGGTGGTGGTGTGTTAGTGTGTGTGGTGCTGGTGTGAGTGGATCAGACACAGCAGTTCTGCTGAAGTGTTTAAACACTGTGTCCACTCACTGTCCACTCTTTTAGACATTTCAACCTTGCTGGTCCACCTTGTAGATGTGCAGCCAGAGACAATGGCTCCTCTGCTGCTGTACAGTGCAGTGTTGGTCATCCTCTTTTCCTTTATCAGTGAACACAGTTTTGGTTGGTGGAGGATTCTCAGTTCAGCAGTTACACTGAGATGTCTTGCAGCACGGCTGTGTCTGATCCACTTACAGCAGCACAACACACCACCACCACGTCAGTGTCACGCCAATGCTGAGAGTGATCCACCACCCACATAATACCTGCTTTGTGGTGGTCCTGTGAGGGTCCTCACCAATAAAGAACAGGGTAGTAAAGTGTGCAGTGAATCAGATGGACTACAGTCTGTAATTGTGTAACTACAGACTGCTCCCATATCGTAAGAACTGATAAAATGGACAATGAGTGTAGACTAGAAAAGTGCATTTCCTGAAGGAAACGCGGGATGGTTGCGCAGCTTGCTCAGTGAGGAACAAGGGATGAGTAAACGAGTGCGGGTCAGTATGACTGTGGATTAGTGTCTGGGCCTGCCCTTAGTGAGTATGTGAAGTTTGGTGGCTCTCGGGTGAACGAAAGCATTACTGCATGGTTTGGGTCGAAAATGACTGAGACTCTATGGCAGAAATGAGGGATGAATAAACAACAGATGGACGAGTGCAGGTCAGTATGGCTGTGCACTAGTGTTTGGGGACGTCCCCTTAGTAAGCATGTGACGTTTCCTGGTTCCCGGTCGTGGGAAACAGCCGGTTTGGTTTGGGTCGAAAATGACTGGGACTCGAGGGATGAATAAACAACAGGTAGAGGAGTGCGGGTCAGTATGGCTTTGGGTAGTGGGCGGAAGTTTTAGTACCTCCCTTTAGTGAGCATGTGAAACAAAAGGAGGAGTTCCTAATTTGCTGATATGGCCGTGTGTGTTCTGTCCCTGAGATGTTTGTATCCTGAGATACAATTCGAAATATATCTCCAAATGCATACCAAACTGGTTCTCCTCTGAATTCAGCTTTTGCCGTGATTGTCCATGCCCCTGATCTAAAACCCAATAAAGAAGGGTGTGCTAAGCTCAGATTAGAATCCACAGGTGACTTCCAATGACCATGAAGATATGAATAGCTTTATGTAGGAATAGTCTCAGTCCATTTCCATGCCTCCTCTAATTATAGACGACGTCTCTGGCCTGAGGGGTATGAAACTAAATAATAATGATGTGATTTAGAGAGAAATAATGTTTCTCTGTGATATACTTTATTATTTTTACACTTTCTGTCTCAGGCTGATCCACTCTGGTCAATGAAAGAGGGTGCTGGGACAGATAGGTTTTTGTTTGTGTTGTAAGCCTCCTCGCAGGCTCACCGAGAGTCCACATAGCAAATGCAGCTGCTCATGATGCACTAAAACCGCGACCGACGTGGTGGGATCAGGGCTGTCAAACTGTGCCCGTTCAGCTTGTGTTATTGAGGGTCACCTCTGATGTTACAAAGAGCTAAATAGATCCAGCCATTGGTGACAAGAAGAGTGCGAGAGAGGATCATGAACCTGCCTGAGTGAATGCTGACTTCTTTGTATACTTCCCTCTGAACACCCTGTGTGCCATCCATCCCTGTCACTGCTGCCACTGTCTGCCTCCCCTGGTACATACTCAAACAGACCCAGCCACACTACACCACTAGAGTACGAGTGGAAAAAGTCGAAGAGTTAGTTGTTGACGTCTTTTTTAATCTAAGAGCTTTTCTGATGACTAATGATTTTTCTCTTTCTTAGATTTTTATGGACAAAGGGTGCGACATAGCAAGCAGGGGGGGTGGGCACTGTGGAGATTTTCGTGAAGAAAACCCCCCCAATTAACCTTCTGGGGCTTACGTCTCCCTCCCCTGAATGTCTCATAAATAACTGAATTCTGTTCTGTAAATGTCCTGTCTGTTGCATCAACTGGTCTGGGGAAAGTAGTACTCCCTGAAAATAATCTCAATTATGGCTCTTATGCTCGTATCATACAAAGGCAAAAATTACGTTGTGAGTAGCTCTACGTCCAAATACAAGTTCAGGACAGGGTGAAGAGGGTGCGCTTTCGTTTTTTTTTTTTGTTTTTTTATAGCTTTTTTTATAGTGTCTGGGTTTTTTTTATAGATTTAAGCTGGTTCACAAATTTTTTTAGGAGTGGTTCACATCACCCAAATCTGTGGTTTTCTGTCTTTGGTATATTTCAGCTATAATGTCCTAAATAATAAACTGCTGGATAAGACTATATAAGCGTGAATTGGTCGCCTTCGGTTCTCTTTCTTTACTATGTGTCTCTTCCACGTCTCCTCGGGCATTGAGGGTTATAATATACTAATAATGGTATCAGCAGGACTCAGACTAATACGGTTTGATTTGCAGGGGTGGTGGTATGAAAATATATAAAAATTAAACTTTATAATTAAAAAAGTGACATTGAATCTATTAAAATAACATATTTGCCCACATGAAAAGATGGATTTCTTTCTCTGATAATTGTTAAGTAACCAGGCACTCAGCCCGGCCTCAGAAAACATGGGTGTACATTGAACATCGTCACTGATCAAAGCTATCACACAATGGTCCTGTCCCTGGGGGTGGTACCCCCTCAGGGGAACGCGACCACTCAAGCTGCCTGTAGCTGGAGAAGACACTGCTACCTTAACCGTGGTCCAGTCTGCAGTTATTTTATTTTAGGTTGTGCAGTTGGCAGGATGCTCCAGACACTCTGCTGTCCCTTACCTATCTCCAGCTTTTCTCTACTTCCACTAGTGTATCTGGCTGTGTACAACATCCGCCTTGTCCTTGGGAGAAACCTATTGAGGCACAAAGCTGACCTCTTAACCTGCTTTTGTACCTTTAAGGGTGCATTTACATTGTTTGTACTTTGTGACATTCTAATCTAACAACCAAAACCTTCCTCTCCAGATCCTTATCTTTACCTTTACCAAGGATGCCACGGGTCACGGTGTACATCGGCTGGACTTGGATTAAATGACTTCTTTTCAACTTTCTTGCATTCGCCTTTTAAAACGTTACTCGTCTCACATTATCATCCTCTCCCCTCCTCCCTCCACTCCGTCAAAAAGGGTGACAACTTTTAAAAGGAGCAGAATTTGTTGCGTCCTCTCGTTATAGGTATTGCTGATTGCTAAGTGATTTGTGTTAAAAAGATCAGCTCCTAATCTGATTAAATTCAGCACCATTTTTCCCCGTTACAGATAAGCGGTGCATTTATGGGCCTTTAAGGCCCAGCCTAATTACTATGCTTTAGATAAGTACTTGTCCCTCTAAGTCCGCTTGACCTTCCGTTTCCTGTTCCGCAAGTGCAGATGCACCAGTTCAGGGTTTAGCCTGGATCTTCCTCTTTGTGCTCAGCCTCACCTAGAAGACGATAGAGGGAAAGTTTAAGCTGTGTTTGAATATTTAACGCATCAACGCTCGAATCATTTCCTGTTTTCATATTCCTAATTCCCTAATTGCCTTTAATTGGTTAATTACAAATTCAAATGAACATATCTAGAGGTCAGAGAAGCACACTAATTGAACAATCAATCAAAGTTAGACTGGCGGACTATTGTCCGGCTTTGATTGACGGCACATTAGGGGCCATGTGAGTGGCAGGCTTTTGTTGACATTGAGGGTCAGGGAGATTGTTGACTGTGTTTCTCTGCAGTTGTTGCCCTTGACATTTTGAGAGGAGGGTGGGGGCTGTTCTATGGAGTTCTGCTGTTTTTAGGAGGAAGTTTGTTCAGAGATGGAGTTCGGTTTCACAATACAGACTACAAGGGCGAGTACTGATAGAATGTTTAAGGTGCTGATCGGAGGCCAGTCTCATATACTGTACATTCCTATATATAACTTACCTGGGTACTATCTCGATACAGATCCCCCA
>JAMWET010000840.1:0-15149 GCA_024036415.1 Prochilodus magdalenae
TCTCCACTTGAACAGATGCCTTTGTAATCTGCACCTGCTACTCCTGTGGTGACCCGCTCAACATTTTGACCAATGATGGTAATGTTGCTGATGTTGGACCTCTTCTTCCTGAAGTCCACCACCATCTCCTTCGTCTTGTTCACATTGAGGAGCACCTGTTCAGAAGGTCTCAGTATTCTCCATCCTGCCCATCCCTGATGCACCCGACCACCACAGAGTCGTCAGAAAATTTCTGAAGGTGGCAGAAGTCCGACCTGTACTGGAAGTTCGTTGTGTACAGGGTGAAGGAAAGTTCCCGGTGGTGCTTCAGTGCTACTGACCAGGAGATCAGACTGGAAGGATCCTAGCTGCACATACTGGGGTCTTCCAGACAGGTGGTCCAAAACCCAGGTTATCATGGACTTGTCCACCTGCATTTTCTCCATCTTCTCCCCCAGTATGAGAGGCAGGATGGTGCTGAAAGTGATTCTCACTGAGGTGGTGTTCTGGTCCAGGTGGGAGTGCAGCCTCTGCATTAGGTAGAGGACAGCCTCGTCTACACCTATCTATGGATGACAAGCAAACTGCAGGGGGTCCAGGAACTGTTCAGGTCGTTGGTCACAAGCTGATTCACGCAAATTCCCCCAGTCGGTGGTCTCAAAGCAGACCTGCAGAGCCTCCTCTGCCTCTGGTGACCACCTCCTGATTGTCGTCTTTGTCACCGGTATGTGGGAGTTAGTAGAACCAGGTTGGGGTCCGATCTTCCCAGTGGAGGAAGGGCAGATGAACTGTACTTGACATACAGAAGCTCCAGCACGCTGGTCTCCCGGGTTGCACAGCGGACTAACTGGTGGAATTTTGGTGGACATGATTAAAGTCCCCAGAGATGGCTTTGAAAGAGTCCGGGTGTCTGAAATCTCGCGATAGCTGCTACCACTGCGTTCAGCATCTCAGTCCGCCCTCATGATCTGCACATTGCACACCCATAAATCCCTCTGCGCCCCGATCAGCGCATTCAACTCATCAGCTTTATTTCCGAGAGACCTCACGTTCCCCATGCTGGCGGAAAGTATGAACAGCTTGCAACGTCTCCTCTTTGCCTTTGTGTTAACTCCAGCTCTGCATCCTCTGAACGGTCTCCACAGTTCTTTGGGAATGGGAACACTGACGGAGCGTGGAACAGATTAGGCTCTCTCCATTGTTCCCCATGCCGAGTTAGAAAAGATTTCGAAAACGAAGAAACTGAGAGGAAGTGAAGGTAAAACGCTAAGTGAAGAAAACACTGTAGAAAAGGAGCTCAGGGAAAGGATAAAACTCTAACATAGGTTAGATTAGTGTTGCGCAGAGGGGCGGAGTCAGCTGCAGTCTGCTGCCGGCTAGCATGACCCATCTTGAAGTATGTCTCATGTGAGGTACGTTCACTGGTTGATTCAGAGAACCGGGGTTATCCACAAAAACCGAGCGTTTTCCTGAGGAGAGTGGAGCTGGACTAGAAAACAGAGTGGACTCACTAAACACGAATGGACTTGTGATATAGTTCTGTCAGGAACGGCTGTTCCATATAAGCTGGACTTTCTTACAGTACATCCTGAAGAGATGGTCTCTGTTTCTCACACTCCTCGTCTAATTCCGACATACAACAGTAGGGCTGGTTTTGGCACACGACTCTGGGGTTAGAAGCTCCTTCTGATGTTTTCGTCCTCAGCCTCTTTCTTCCTTCATTGGTGAACTCCAGTATATACCCCCGCTGCAGCTTCTAGCCCGGCTAAAAGTTTTAGTAGTTGTCTGTTTTAGCAGAGCACAGAGAGAGGATTGGCGGAGGGACGTCCTATGCATCGAAATGATGAACCTGTCCAGGTTGCAGCTGACCCAGTTTGGAGACGATTATAGTAGGGTTGCGACGAGGCATGGTAGGAATTACTTACTTGGGAGTTTCCTGTGGCCATGTTAGACTTCAGCGATACCAGCCGGACTACTCCAAACCGGCAGACCGTTAGATTAAACTACTCTTTGGCGGAAATCGTTCGGTAGTTCTGTGTTGTTAGCTTGTCTCTGGGTAATTGGGTTCCTTTTGTTTTTTTAAATTCTACTATGTTGTGGTTTTCTCCTGCTGATGACGCAGGTGTATACTTTGCTTCTACATGACTGTGTACCATCCTCATCCTGTTTAATCACTCAGTAGTTGGCCACAAGTTGTTTGGAAGCTTCCTGTATGTTTCTGTTACACGAGCTATCGAACCCGACACAAGAAGCTTCACAAGGAAATGACCTCATCGACCGTATCATCACTCACTCGCGCTCCCCTACCTTTTCCCTTTAGTACTCAACAGTTATAACCATAATCAGTCATTTAAATCCAAGCCAGCCCCCACAGCTTAGAAGATCGACGAGTAGTAGAGAGGCCATGCCACTTCCGTCTTGGATAAGAGCTTACTTCCTAGGTCATGTTATGTACAGGGGAGATAGGCCTGCGTTTCACACACTTCTCGTGGTTTGAGAAACTCTTCTGAATGTTCTCATTTCCCATTGCCAACCAACTCTAATAAACAACCCATGTTGCTTTTGTCGTACTGCAGCTGTGTAGAGAGGTTTTAGAGCAAGAATAGGCAGAGGAAGTCTAATGAACGGTTGTGACCAGCTGTTGAGCTGAGTGAACGGTAGACTAGTAGGAAATAGGCGTGGAATCCATTGCCCCCAACCGCATCCATCTTTCACTGCATATTATGCACATGCCCACCAGGCTTGGACTAGTGATAGGTTCCAGCCAACAACTAAGGCCGTTTCGGCGTTTTTTGTTTGTCTTTAGGGCTTGATCCAGTCAGCGTTCAATGCGGACCTCATGGAGCACCAAGCCACTCTCTCAGTTACAGCTTACTCACTCAGAGCTGGGCTCCCAGGGGTAGATCCTCAGTAGCCCCTCTCACTGGTCAAGGGAACATGATATTCCTGCCATCATGAATTTCTCAGAGGGATTTATGGCATCATATTAGTCCGGGTGTCCTTACTGACGAGACCTGATCAGCATGATTGTGAGTGACACAGCTCTGAAGATCCCTAGAACTCTAGAAGCCCTTTTGTTATGTAGGAAAGTGGACGGCCTGTGTGGTTCACTACCAACGGCTTAGGTTATTGAACACAGCACTAATTTTGGCCTATGGATCAGTGTTCAGTCACGTGAACAGCGCCCTACGTGTCGGGTTGAGGTGGTGAGAGGCGGCAGATGAGAGCATGTTTTAGAGGGCAGATAAATAACCCTGTGCTTCTTCTAACTTCGATTTAAAACCCCAATGAAGAAGAAGAAGATTCGATGGTAAAAGATCCGCTGCACCGTAGATCTGTTACAGTGTTGTTGCCATCACCAGGGCCTTGCTGTAATTTGACGTGGCTAAAATCAGAGGACTGAAATAAATGTAACATCAGTTTAATAAAATGAAGGTGCACAGGATGCAAGTTCGGAGCTCAGGATACCCACCTACATAGGGAGACACACCAACACAGGCATACAGGTGGAGTAAACTTCTCCAAGTCCAGAAAACTCTAATCACCAATGATATACCTACTACTCGAGTCAGCCCCACACTCTTTAACCACAGGTGGTAGAAACCGGAGGGCATGTTCTAGACTGGAGCTGTGCGTTACTCCTGTGTGTGGGACTAGCTGGTGTGTTCTCCTGCTGATCATGATGTGTAGGCCGTTTCCACATATACCGTGAGTGTTTCATAACCCTCTAGATCCCTCCTCTGTCAGACACACATATACAGAAAACACATATACTCGATACAGTCAGAAGTGTCTCATTCCTTTCTAACTGCAGCATTGCAGAGAGAAGCAGAACCGCTCTGTTATCCAGCTATCATAAACCTGACTGAGCGAAAGAGACCAGCCTGAACAGAACATCTTACCAGAACCTGACTATGCAGGAAAGAGCACCAGCTGAAGAGCCAGCTGCTTACCAAGAACCTGCAATTGAGAAAACAAGGATCCAGCAAACCAGATAATGAATGATTTTAGTGAAGCTGAACTAGTGCGTGAAACACCATCCTCTCGGAGTGAACAATTAGCCACTATCGGAGATATCACCTTCATCACACTCGTAAACACAGCGTCACTGTTTCTCAAGTCACTCCGGAGGCTCTGTTTTATAAAGAGTGGAGAACAGGAAGAAATGAGACACACTTTTACTCTTCTTCAGCAGCACTGAGACAGAATACGCGTGAGGCCTGAGAGCCAGGACAGAGACTGTTAGAGGAGAGAGCAGCATACCTGAGTGAATCATAACGCCAGCAGAGCCAGGAACAGGTGAGGAGAGAGGAGAGGAGAGACAAAAAGACAACAGAGAGAGGAGAGAGAGAGAAGAGAGAGAGAGAGATGCCTTAGTTTTTGTTTTATTCTTCTCCAGAAGCTTCCTCCATTAACCAGAAGTGAAAGAGAGGAGGGGCTTCTGGATTGGTCTTGACTGATCAAGTTACAGCAAGGTGTTGGTGGAACGTGGGTTGGATCGCCCACCGCCTGACAAGAGGAGAAGATAAGTCAGACACACAGAAAGTATTCAGTCCAGTCTTCTATTATACTAGTCTGTTCTCTCTCTGTTTCTATCATCCCCATCCCCCCTCCATCTCATACTCCATCCATCTCTACAGTAGAACCTACCATTTACAGTACACTGATAGTTCACTGACAGTGTATGGACGGTGGTTGTCTGTTCAGCCACTAACACTGCTTTGCCTCCAGCAATAAAGAACCCCAGTAGCATGCTGCCTCGTAGTTAACTGGTTGTAATTATAGGTTCTTTGTGTTGTGAATGCCGATGAAGGACAGATCTAAGACGACTAGTGTCTGATATCTCAAGCTTCTGGAACTCAGCTTCTGGAACCAGGAAACCGAATGATTATGGAGGAAATGAGGACTGCGGTCGTTTCGCTACTACAGTGGAAGATGGTCAGCGAACATGGAGTGATCTTCCCTGCTCTAGAAAAGAAAACTGGGCGTGTGAATTCAACCTGACAATCTACAGTCTGAACATTTCAACTTAACACCGTTAGATTTCATTGTGGGTCTAATCTTGGGATAAATCTGATCATTTAGAGTATGCAGGGCTTGGAGCATGTAAGTAAGGTGAACGTCTGGGGACAGCGTTAAACAGACCTCTTAAGTCGTGTGTCCTTCGGTAGTCAGCAGCTTTTCCATATTAGGAATTCAGCCTCATTCCAGCTGCAGTAACTCTCACATAAAATGAATCCCACTGCTTAGCCTTAACAACACCGCCGGGAAGTTCCTAAGACCTCCCCAGCAGAAGCGCTAGAAAGTGGTTTAATCTAAGAGCCATCACACTATCAGAACCTCCACTGTGACCTGCACTGAACGGCATTCTCACGACACTACTGTGAACTCGTCTGACCATGGTACATGCACTGTACAATTCTATTTCCTCTACGCATTCTCTACAGGGTCCCCTGTGTATTTTCAGCACTTCCTGTTTCTGGAGATTTAAGCACATCCGGCTTCTATTAACGACTCAGAAGCTAGTAGGTAGGCTATTGTTTTGGCCTGGACTGCTGTAGAGTTTTTAAAACCTCCTCCATAATAACCCATCAATTAATTTAATTAATATCTGTCTCGATGCCTTCATACCTACATTTTACACAGAGCGTATGTATGTCGGTCCTGATCATGAACAGGAAGTGATGTAACACTGCTCATCTTCCTGGAGATGCTTAATTTAAATGGACTAGATGAGTATCTGAAATAGGTTCCTGAAGAGAAAAAACGTTTTTACAGAGTTTAGCAGAATCCAGCTTTATATTTTTTGTATTTTTGTATATTCTATTTTTCTTTCATCACGTAAACAATGCAAGTCAATTTAAGTTAATTCGGCCTAGATTTATTTTCTGGAATGGGTCAGCCCGGCCTGCAGTCTGGGTTCAAGCTACAAAAGTTTTTAAATCATATTAGGTCTCAAATTGGCTGATATTCTATTTCTCTCCAAGAAACCCATCTCTCTACAGACTTAGAGCCACAGCCAAACTCCGTAGAACCCATTGACGGTGGCCAAGTCTCTCATTCTAAACTATGAATAGTAGATCTAGAGGGAGTGGCAAATACTACTGGTTAACAGAAACAGAATACAACGTTATTATTTTTTTTATGACTTCCAGTGGTCATATCTGACCATTACTTGGTAGATATGTTATTTGTTGTGGGATCACTTTTCCAAACTCTGGCTACGTTATTAGGTTAATATATATGCACCAAATTGGGATGATGTCGCTTTATGGACAGTGTTTCGGTCCATCATTCAATCTGATCTAAAACTCACCACAAGATTTATTGCTTGGCAGGGCGACATCAACAGTTTTATAGCCAACCCCGACATTAAGATCGGAGTCCAAATAACAACCATACACACGTTGACCCTCAAAAATGGCCACCATCGTTGTCTTTCCTTTACCTGATGGACAATGGCTGTGTCGATCCGTTGCGCCATGAACTTCACCCTCTATTATTAAGACTTTTTCTTTTTATATCAGCAAGTACATTTTTTTCCTTTCTCATCGACATTGATTATTCCTCTTGTCAGTCGCGAACAATCATGCCAGTTGATTACCCAAACTGAGCTAATTGGTGCCCCTCGGATAGTTTATTTCAGACCCATGCCCCCGCCTGCAGATGGACCTTCTTAACCTTCAAGTCCATCATCATATAGATCGCCCTCTTAGTGGCAATTTTAATCCAAACACTACTTTTCAGAGGAGAAATTTTCTTGAGCCAAGAGCGTCAGATTACCACGCGTTTTTTTCTTACACACTAACAAAACGACTGATATCTGTCTCTAACTCTGTGCTATGCGGAGACACTTAAAGACTGTTATCCGTGGTGAACATTATATCGTACACTTCTCTATATTAAGGAACACCAACGAGAAAAAGCTGGAGCAAGTATAAATTGCCTTTATTACTGCCCACCGCAAGCTCGAGTCCATACAAACTCTATATATTCTGGAAAAAAAATTTTTTTTCTTTATATAGAGGCACGGCGCCAAGGATGTGCCCCTTATCACCCTTTAATTTTTGCCATTGGCCATAGTAAACACTAATTCAATTGTTCTTAAAAAACCTGAATAGGGCTATCCCCACTACGCGGAACGATCCTTTTGATATATGCTAACTAACTCCCTCTCTGCTGTTCCCGTTATCAGTTTTCCATTTTAGTAGAATTTGCGTTTCGTACTTATTCAGGCTTATTTATTAAAATTTCATCCAAAAGTGCAAACTTACCCAAGTAATACTAAAACTGCTGCTTCTATAATAACACAAACGGATAATCCCATTTAAGCCTCAACGCCAGATGGATTCTCAATATCTACTTTTCCTCCCCCCTACTCACTTAAGACCTTGTAGCGACCTTCAGAGCGTGGGGTAGTCTCCTCCCTCTAACTAATAGCATGTATGGTGACTGGTAGCCCATTCAAATGAATGTCCTCCCTAAATATTTTATTTCTATTTCAAGTCCTCCTATTTAAACTTTCCTTCCACATATACTTTTCGTTTTACTTTAGATGAAGGCTTGTCACTGGCGTTTATTGGGGAGTGTCGCTCCCACGTTATCAGGAAAGATGAGATGTTCTTTCCCCAATTGTCCCTCGTTTTTCTGGTGGCTGGGGCCATCCTAATTTTTGCTGTTAATTACTATTTTGCAGATAACGATAACACAAAATGCGCCTACTGGTTTAATATCACCCAGAGGACTGTGTCGGTGTATCATAGGCGTCCCTTTCTGTAACTCATCTCTTATTCCTGCTCCTGGTCTATACTCTATTGCCATATTCACTCTCGCACTTCTCTCCAGTACCTTTATTAGTAGTATACTCAAAGATTCTCAGACCTCAGTTCGTAGCACATGTTGGTTTTCCAAGGTATCTGCTCTTGAGTCCAATTATGTAAAAAACCATATTATTTAACCGCGACCAATGTCTTTGGGATGGACCTCCAGCATCTTACAGGTTGGGAGCGGGCGCAGAGGGATTTACCACTTTTAAAGAGATTCTTTGAAGACACGTTCTACAAGTTTCCCCGTACTGAGTCTGTGCCAAATTCAATCTCCTTAGAACAGACCTTTTTCGTATTTTATTTTTTCCAAGTTCGACACTGCCCAGCAATCCCCTCTTCCATATTTCCGGAATGTCCCCCAGCGCTTCCCTGGGAGATGTTTTCACGGTGCAGATATAAGCGAAGCTGCTTATTTCTATTTTTTACAATAAAGATTTTGTCTTTAAGAAAATATGAGAATCTCTAAAACCAGGTACTAAATGGGAGGCAGAGCTGGGCATACTAGGTTGGAGGACAAAGGTTAGACGGAGAGCATTTAGGCTAGAGTAACTCTTCATCCTCCTCAGGACAGGGACTAAATGTAATCCCAGCTGCAAATTGTCACTATCGGGCTCATCATAACACTGTGCAATTGCAAAGTTGCAACAAATCTACCCCGAGATTAGGTCGAACCTAGCCCTAGTCTGCCCCCCGGACGAAGATGCTTGTGACCATCTTTCATAATGTTTTGGTCTTGTTGTAAACTAGGGAGTTCTTCTGGCGACTACGCATCATACTCTACCCTTTATACAGTCTTAATAAACATCTAAGTACCCTGCCTCGACCTGGCCCTATTTTTAGTGTAGCACATTGGCACTCCTCTCAGTTGAATCTCAAGAATTGACTCTATTGCTTTGAGACCTTTGCCCTACTTTCTTTTTTTTCTATGTATTACTTTCATTTATTTTTGAATTATTGATTAATATTTAGTTGCTATTACTTTTTTCTTTGCTTTTGTTACTAATTAACTGTTAACTTATTTTAGTTCGTTATCATTTAAACCATGTTTATAACTCTGTCAGGTATTTGATTGTCTTAGTATTTGCCATTTGACATGCTTCATTATCCTTGAGATATTGTGCTCCGTAAAATAATGAAAAAACAATAAAAAAAAAAATAATAAAGTAGGCTCACACAGTCTATGCTACAAATCCAGGTGGTTGCGAATGTGTTACTTGACGAGACTAGCAGTAGTTATTACAGGTGACTGAACTGAAATGTTGGATATATGGAGAAAAGCGCACTGCATGTCAGAAAACTGTATTTTCCAAAAAGCACAAAAAAACAAATCACTCATGATCATGCCAAGATTCCATGGTACTTGCCTCAAATACCTGGAGGCTGCAGTACCTCTAGCATGATGGCAGTTGGCGTGAGACAGCTGGCTGACTGGGTGCCTACATGTCCAAGACGGCGTCTTCATAGGATTTTCCTCAGCCAGCCGCGATATTGTAGATGTTCTGGAGGTCTTGTTGCCTCATGATGGATCTATGCTTCCTCACGATCCAGGCCGTAGGTCAGCGGCATGCTCTCTATGTGCATCCTGTAGAAGCTGAACTGTGAGGATGTTCCAGCCGAACTTCTGAGCGAATAAGAGAGTGCCTGACGGGCTATCAAAACAAAATATCATTTATACGCGCTTCTTTTTCATCTGACTGAAAGGAAAAGAAAACACATGATAGGCAATCTCTGTACTAGTATTTTAAACATGAAAGTAAATGTGTATTTACATATGTTAATACTTAAACGTAATTCAATTACACCACAGCCAATAGTACCTACTTAAACCAAACCTTTTTTTTAAGAAAACAATACAAACCAACAGAACATTAGATATTAAGATACGCGAGTAATAAAAAAAATGGCATTAATCCAGGATAAGGATACTTGAGGAATTGACTAGTGCTTGTTAAAATAAGAACTAATAATCAACACTAATTTATATAATCTAATTTACAAAACAAAATAACATAAATAAATAAACATAATAGTAAAACAACCATGCCATTTGAATATGAAAGAACTTCAAATTTCAATATGCGTGACAAAAGAAAAAACATCAGAACTGAAAAGAATCAATAGCCGCTCACTACCTGTTTGGCCCTTTAAAGCCAGAGGTGTCCATGGACCAAATGTACGTCGAATAGTGGCGGCGATACTTAGCCAAGGCGGATACACCCTCTCATATTTGCTGACACAACTGCTTATATCATATTACCCATCCCAATGGCCAGTAACATCACTCTCTTACTAATGCAGCGTAGATATGACCTATATAGATGGACAGATATGATGGTCATGAAGTATGCCACAGCACAAAATCCTACTGCAGGCATTCTGTACAGTAGAAGTGCCAACACTTCACTACTCCACCATAACCTTTTATGGCCTCAGATTTTCGTGAAATGCCAAAGCCGTTTGCCCCTTACATATCAAAACCTAACCACAACTGCAGGCAGCCTTTCTTTTGGTCAGGCACGAGGCATTTCTCCAATTTTGCTTTCAATCCCTTCTTGTTAGACTAACTGATCCTTGAATATGAGCTCCAAACAGCCTTAAATGCCTATTTTAAATCAGAAGAAAACACAATTAGATATCATCGAGATTACAACAACAAAAACAACAAACAACAACAGGCCAATTCTGCGCTTACCCAACACTCCTCTCCATGAGTCTCACTGAATGTACTAGCAGGGATTATAATAATCAAAAGTCATTTCGATTGCGATTCAAATAAAACCCAAAGGGAGTGCAAAAAGTCTGTCTTTGGAGATCACCCCTCCGTAATAGTGATCTTGAGAGCTCACTACGGCCCATGGCTTAAAGAAAAAAAACAGAGAGGAAGCAAAAAGGTGGTCTGGAGTAGCTCAGCGGATAACACAACTACCTCGCCCAAGTAGCACATAGAGTGGCGAGACGGCGGTCTCGAACCCAGCCTGGGTGACTATGCTGTGCTGTACTACACGCAATCAAGGTCGTGAGGCAAGATGCCTTAACATACACACTAGGACCAATGTAATATGATGATAAACCTTGTAAGTCGACTTGCGAAAATGAGCGTCAGAATTTAAATATCTGTAAATGTCAAAGAAAAAGCAAGTCACTGCGAAAAGTTAACACCTTAACCATGCGGTACCAATCGCCAATCCATTGCCCACGACGAGCCTCAATATTGCAACATCTGTTCGGCCTATAAACCCAAAAGAAAAAGAGACAAACTGAACTCAAAACAATCTTGTCAAAACACTGCCCAACTGCCCCCACCCCACAAAGATGCAGGCCCTTGCTCAAGTATTAAATTAATTTCAGGACTCGACTACGCAATCTAGGGAGGTTTAAAGCTAGTGAAAGTTAGAGAGACGTGAGATACTGTTCAAACGTTTACTAGGCATTTATAAAAGAATACAGGACATCTTTATTACTTTATTAATTTATCTTTTTAAAATCTATATAGATAAAAGAATATCAAAACTCAAACTGAGGCCTCATCCTCCAGGTACTGCTGAAAGAAAATGCAAAAACACATTCTGTTTAGAAATCAACTCAGGTTAAAGTACTCGCCTCTGGTTATTTGATGGTTGGCGAGTAACTTACAGGGCGTTGGAAATGTGCCCCCCCCCAACTGAAACACCTGCGTTTTAGTTTGTCTGTCTGTTCTCTTTTAGAAACTCTGTATGTACACCCATAAGTTGTTGTGAATTGCAGTATTTTGAGCAAACCTGTGCTGCTCTACCTGGCTAACTGAACCTTCACACTCTGCCTCTTACAAAACCATAAGGGTGCCAAGCTGCCAGGGGGGGTGAAGTTAATGAAGACTACGCCACCAGGCTGGATCCAATTTAGCCATGCAGACCTCCCACACTAAAATGACAGGTGTTTCAGTTTCATTGTCCAACCCCCTGTACCTTGAGCCCATACAGAGTCCTGCTCTATATGAAGCACTGGCTGTCCTGGAGAAGGGGAATGAGTTGCTGTACCATGCTGGCGTGGGGGCCAGGTGGATGGCCCAGTGCAGATAGGAGGAGAACCTGCAGGCATCGATTTAGTGACGAGTGGGGTAGACAGACAGGAGCGAGACTCTGGAGATTGTGTGTGCGTCTGTGTGTGTGTGTGTGTGTGTGTGTGTGTGTGCCTGCTTGTGTGTGTAGAGCTTGTTAGCGAGCTTCAGGATACTAGCATCACAGAGGGAGACACCCACACAGCAGACAGGTGGAGTATACTCGCGCGTAGCCACTATACAATCCTCTGGCTCAGACACTTAGATACACAGAACACATATACTGTACAGTTCCAGAATGTATTCTCCATCTCTCCCACTTGTGTAGTGATGATTAAACAGGACCAAACCCGGGCGCTAATTCACAACCTAGCTGCACGATGCCTAGAGAGGAGGACAAACCCTCCTTAGTGTGCAGTGATCAGAAACCTTGCACTGAAGGACCGCTGACGCAGGCAATGTAAGAGCAAGCCCTAACCCATGACCTGACTACTAGAAAGAGAGCCAGTCCCTAGGCAAGTAATCATCAACCCAGACTCCTGTACTGGAGAAAAAACAAGATCCTACCAAACCACAATGTTGTCTTTGGAGAGAGACTTTTTTTCTCTCTTCTTGGTAGTCCTCTCTCTTCGATCCATCTCTGTAGATAGGCACCTACCATCTCCAGAAGCAGACGCCATGAGGACTCTTGAGCGAGCGGAGATGAAAGAGAGAGGAGAGAGAAACTTAGTTTTGTATCTTTTTTTTATTTTTGTTTTGTTCTTCAGTCTCCAGATGGTTCCTCAATTGACCAAAAAGAAAAGAGCAGGGTGTGTTTCTGGATGACGGTCCCCTGACTGATGAAGTTAGTACAGAAACCTATGCTGCCCGCTAAGTCAACGGGACGGCCATCTTGACATGAAGAGTGTCCCATAGTGACAGGTACGACTCCCTCCTTGATTCAGAGAACGCGGGCGTCTATCCTGGAGTAAGCGCCGAGTGGGGGGTGGACGTTTCCTGGGAGGAGAGTGGGAAGACGTGGGACTAGAAACAGAGTGAACTCACTAAACACTAAATGTACTGTGACATGTCAGTTACTGTCCAGTAACGGCTGTTTCTAGTTGACGACGTTACACTAGTCGACACGACAGTCTTCGGCAACTGTTCTACAGTACGGTGTAGAGATGGGTCTCTAATTTCTAATAGATGCTCTGTCCTCAGTAAGGGCATGGTTTCTGCCACATCAGCTTTTTGTTAGAAGCTTCTTTCTGACGCTGTCCTTCCTGACCGTAGCCCTTGGTCTTCACTGGTTGCACTTCCAGTAGATTACCCCCGTGGCAAGCTTACTGACGGCTGGAGGTTTATTAGTGTAGGTTAGAGGAGCATCACAGAGATGAGAAATGGTGGAGGGGAGTCTGATGATGATGTGACCCTGCGCTTGACCTGAACGCAAGTTTTGAGACGGAAGGAGCATAGGCTGGAACAAACCAACACAGCAGACTGAGGTAGCCGGTAAGCTCTCGGTGGCAGATATCGGTAGGGAGTGTGCTTTTTAGACTTGTCTCTGATTTAATGGTGTTTTTCAGTGTTTGTTTGTGAGGTTATGTCTGGTGTGTGTTTGTGTTATGTGTTATTGGTAATCTCGCTCACAGTCTCTCAGGATGCTGTACACATGTTTCCTCAAGTGCTTGGTTTTCAAGTCTCTGTGCTTCAGCAGTCCCTGTCATGAACGTTTCGTCCTACTCCAGCCACATATCTTAATTGGGTGGAACTCCAGTGTGTGTATCCCCCTGCAGGTTGTCTGATGCTGGAGTGCTTTAGTAGTGTAGTTAGAGGAGCCTGGCTCCTGGGAACACTCTACCAGGCAGCGGTCACACAATCTTCTTTACCCCAGACCTGTCACATGTGAGACCCTACCCAGGGGCATATGTGCCTCCTGCGACAGTCCTTCTCTCTCCATCCGATGCGCTCTCAAAGCCCTTCTGACATCACATAAGGCTCTGATCCAGCCAACTAAATAAGTATAACAGCCTTATAGACACCGAGAATTTTAAGACGCTAGAGTTTATATTTTAATTAACTTAAGTTACAAAAACTGTAACTTATTATATTCGAGCACAAACAGTTAGCCAAGTAGACGAGCTCAGTGACTCTGTGCCATAAGAACTAAGGCCACACCTCTTAGTACAAAGTCATGCATCTTGTAACCACACTAAGACGTGACAGTTCCAGTGTCCATAGCTAAGAAACACCGAAGAAGTTAAGAAACCGCCACCCCGAACTAGTAAAGCCTAAGCACCGAACACTAGAATAACAGAACACGTACGTAGAAATGCGAAAGTGCCAATGAATGTAGTACCTTTTTTTTTTTTTTTACCACCTCACACTTCTCAGTGACGTAGAAAGCTCTTAATGATGTCATCATTCTCTGTCCGGCCACTCTATACTACACCCTGCAGTTTGTGTACTGGAGGTTTCAGTAGATGTAGTTAAAGGAAGCACAGAGAGAGAATGGCGGAACGGGAGTATAAAATGATGATGTGACCTACCGCGACTCAGTGTGAGCTGAGCTGCTATCTCCTGATGGTCGATGAGTTCAAATCATTCTCCGCCTACACCAGGTCTCGGTCATTCCAGACCTCACTGTGTGGCATTGGACTACCGCCGTCCGCACAGACAGTCTTCTACAGTCTCAAGTAACACCAGCTGGTGATCGAGACGTGACTAAGCCTCAGAACCTAGTGCGTAACACTAAACTTTACCTCACACACAAGCTCCAGTGAAGGATTCATTGCATGTGTCATAGATCCAGTGTTACTGCCAGCGACATCAATGCCCCACCCGCCCCCATACTTTCACTGCCTGCTGAGGCCCTTCACCAGACAGCTCCATGCTGATGATCTATGTAGCGTCAAACCCAACTAGCCCTGCCTTCGGCGTATGAACCCAAGCCAGAGTTTCATGGGCATCCTGCGGCACACAAGCACTCTCTGAAGAAACACTTCTCCCAGGAACCTGGGCTCTCCAGGGAGTAGGACGCACGTAGGCCCTCTCCTGCTCTAAGAGCGAATAAATCGAATATTCTAGCATCATGATTTCATAGAGGATTATGGCATACATATTAGTCTAGCGGTCCTCAATGCCAAGACACCGATCCCCGGAAACCCTACTAGGGAGCATGTTGTGATGACACAGCTCTGAGCACCCCCTAGACTAGAAGCCCTTTTTGATATGTAAGGAAGTGATATCGGCTACAACAACAAACCAAACAGCTAACTACGTCCAGTGAAAGTGAACTGACTGAGTTCTACTCAGCAGCATCTTTATCA
>JAMWET010000841.1:0-197156 GCA_024036415.1 Prochilodus magdalenae
CTCAGCAACTTAAGTTCTAGTCTAACTAAAGTTACGAAGCAGATTAAGGACATAGTGAAACATCTCATAACTGAATGATATTTGTAGGTAGTAAGTGCACATGTCTATTTGCTGGCCCCTAGGTGGCCATTTTACTGGCAGAACAGAAATCGATGATCATAGTTGGGGTAATTAAATCAAATATTTCTATCTATAATTCTTATTGGTCTTCGGCTTGTGTAATGTTGTGACTCTATAATGAGCCCACACTGCAAAAACTATTCATGCCTCTCCATAAAAACGAAGAGATAAGATGGGTGACACACGCTTTTTATATCAGTAAACCATTTACAACTGCTTTAAAGTAGCTTATAAACACAATAAAATCTGTTATAAAATCCACTACCGGTTTCATAAATTTTCATAAATTTCCAAATATATTCCATAAATCAAACAAGAAGAAATAAAATACACTGTTCAACTTAGGGACCTTCAAAATAGGTAAAACCTGTACAACCACCAAATACTTCAAATAATTATGCAACTGTGTGAAATTTATGTTATAGCTAGAATCTGTTTCACACAGTTAATACACAGAATTTCAGTGTAATATAGTTAAACAGTCTTGGAACTTTCATGTTACCCAAAGTGATTCATCCATCAAGCATCACCAAATACAGACCTGTATTAGTTCAAGTAACACAAGTCAAGTTACTTGACACTAATCAGTCTAAGTTTTTTGACATGAACTCATGGACATTTGCTGTAAATGCCAATAAAAGATCTCCTTCCTTGGAATCATTCAAATTGCTACATCACTATTTCAAAACCCCGTAATTCTGAACATCCATCACTTCTGTAAACAGCACATAAAAAATAAAGGAAAAGTTCAAAAGCCAGTGGAAATGTCACCAGAAACGTACCGTCCTCTGCCACCACAGGCACATCAAGAAGCACCTAAAGTCCTTATATGGTCTTGAGCATCTGCACTTCTGGTTTTCTGCACGGCCTGATAGGGCAGCTGGGACCAAGGAAGAGAAAGACACTCATTAAAAAAAACATTCATTACATAAACAGCTCAATTTAACAGTGATCACGCTTGAACCTTGAACTCAGGGATTTGTCAACAATGCTTCCTGGGAATGCCTGGAATGTTTTGAGCCTGTTTCTCCCAATCCGTTGCCACAAGAACAAGCTGGAGTTTGTTCTTCAATACACTAACAATTCACTATTGTTTGCTTACCAGAGCACTTAAGCTCCACGTCATGGGTGGAGGATGAGGACTCTGTTGGGAGTGGTGTTGGGATAAATAACTTAAAAAAAAAAACTGTGCGGGTGTATACGAGAACAAGCTCCGCTTACTACTCAATGCAGCAATCATCAGCTGGATCACTTTATTCTAAAAAAGCTAGACGCTTTTACCTAATGCTCCATGTAATGCTCCAAAAAGATTATAAGTGTTCATCATCATATTGTAGCCCACTAAAGACACTCTTTCCAATGAAAATCCTTTACAGGGATCAACTTCAGAACAAGGCTACCCTTATAAAGGGTTCAGGAAAGGTTTAAAACCAACGGATATTAGTTAGGTCATAAAGACTTCACAGACGTCATGAATAGAGTAAAGGTGATCTCTTTATATGATCAAAATGAACATGAATGGAATATGAATAATTATACTAAATCTTATTTGTAAGCTACTGAAAAGTGGAAAAATAAAAATGCTAACAAAATACAGTAGTAGTTGCTAGTAGTAATGATATCAGTGATGCTCTATCATTATTATTATATCATTAGCACCACCAGAAGTATTACTTTTTAAAATCTTCTCTATGCTACTGTAAAACTATACAAAGTGGACAGTTTATGAACCATTAAGCATTTATTGCCTGATGTGAAATAGAACTTACAAACTACATTTTGTTCAGTTATGGAGATTCAGCCATGTGTTAAAAAGACTACTGTTGGACATGGGTGGATATGAGCTGAGAAAGCTGCCACTGTTTGGTGCCTTAAACATTACAAAGACTACTAAAACACTAAAACACATAAACTAGAACGTTGTAAAGGACTCATAATCAGAAGATAAAGTTTAGAAGTTGTAGACATGGCTGTAGCTGTGCTCTTGTAAGCCTTCTCAAAAGTTCCAATATACACAAACCTCTTTCTTCAGGCCCTTTTTAGTGATGGAGTCGATTCCAAAAGAGTTGATTCTTCGATTCCAGCAGGTCTCAGGGTTGACTCTTGGCCAGTGACTCCAGGTGTCTAAATGCTTGGAGTCAGCTCTTTGACTCTGTTGACTTTGTGTGTTTTCTGACCGAGGCGAGTGCAAAGCAGTAGAGAGTCTGTGTTTATGTAGTGAGATTTTAATTACCAGCTTTAAACAGCACCAGCGCTGCTTACCAGCCATAGCACAAACTCTGCTCACTGAAATTCTGTCTTTAAGCTCTGCACCTAGTATTCATTTTCGTCATATAGAATCTGTAGCTACTCAACAGTGGGTGAACTATGTTTAGGTATATCTACTGTTTCCCTATATCACAGGCTCTGGCACTCTTTCTCAAAAAAAACCCCCAAAAAACTAAAGTTGTGCACCACTGGCCCCTGTGCATATGGCGAACTAGGAATCAACTTAGATATCTTTCCCTGTAACTATGACCCTGTTAGCCGCCTGTGTGTAAACACATTAGCATTGAGGAGTGAAAGATCTTGATCATCTTCAGACAGAAATTAGCACCCAGTTCATTTTCAGTTTTGTAAATAATTCTACACATTTCCTGCAAAAACAACAGAATAGAATAGAATAGAATAGAAATTATAAAATCCTTTATCATTTTACTTGCATACAACGTGCAAGTACAACACTCTCCAAGAAGAAACATTAAACAATAAAAAGAGCAGTAATAAGCTGGTAAACTACTGTTTACTCCACTGTAATAAAAAATGTTCCCAAAAGGAGCTGTCATTATAGCAATGAATGATGATCTAAAACAGTAGTGTTTTGGTAAGCTGGCTGAACATTAGGTACACAATATCTTGATGCTATTATATTGCAGTCCTGGTTCACCTTACAAACCCCTGGTGAGCATCTGATGTCAACACTGGCCTTCATTATTCTGACCGCAATTATTAATGTTTGTTGGATTTTCTCATGTGAATGTACTCCGACCTCAAAACACCTGCAGAAATACAGCAGCGAATGTTCAGGCTGGCCACACAGTTGGAAGAGAAGCTGTTTCTAAAATTCCAAAGGCTAATATGACAATAACAATTAAGAAACAAAAATCATTGAGCTGTCCCAATACATTAGTGCTTGATCTTACATGCACCGCTTCTGTCAGCTCTCAGAAAAGACCGCCGACTGTGCATGCACGCTAACTGCCTGTCCATTTCCAAGCATCAGACTAAACAAACCCAGCTAGCTCGAAGTTCATGTCTTTGATTAGCTGCGGGTAGAACAGCACACATCCGCGCGCACACACACACACACACACACACACTCAACACAAGGGAAGGAAAATAAATTACACATGAGTCAAGGCATTAAAAACTGATTCGAGGAAAACAAAGAAGCTGTTCTTAATTATGTAATTGTGGAGCATGGCTCATTTGTCGGCAATCACTTGGCTCATGGTAGCAGACACACATGCATTCAAGAAGCATGTTTAATCCCCTTTGAAGGCATCAAATGCTTGTGATTGGACCAGCAATAGTCCTGATCCAGGACACCGGGTGATTTATTGTGTGTACCGATCACAGAATGACAAGAGTTGGATTTTGGAGAGGACACAGTGTGTGCAAAGCCTCTGTATCAAAAAAAGCTGTTTTGCTCAAAAAGGACTGGATGCCATACAATGTACCCTGATGCCGCTCGCATCACAGACTGGCATATGTAAACACTTAAGCAAATGCAGTCCAGCAGTGGTGGGCTTCCACTGCACTTCAAGTAGTGGGACAGGTTACTACCTCTGTGACAAGGAAGAAAGATTCATATGCATTTGCAAGACGTTTCAGTCTTATGTCTGCAGAAACACGTCATTTGGACTTGCTTGCCTTCTTCTCTTTAAAAGAAGAATGACTGGTGTAGCTTGATGACAGTGCCGCTGCAAACTATAGTAGCATGCGCTGGCATTAGGGTTAAATTGAGTTGCAATGTGGTGCTTACTGTTAAAATCATAAATATTGATTACATTATTACTGGCTGTGTGATATAGCACAGCTAACTCTAGGCTTTTGGGAGCACTTAGCAGCCTTAGAATAAACAGAATGAGCAGAATGAGAAGAGTTTAGCTACAGATTAATTGGATAATTTTGCATTTCATTTTTGTTGACTGGTGCATGTTTTTGCATGTTTATATATCTAACTTAAGTCTAAGTTTGTTTATATTTAATAGACAAATAAATTTATGAATTTTTTAAAACAGATGAAGAAAAAAGGACTACTTCACTTTTTATTGTGGGACATTTTTATGTCATTTTTTTTTAAATCATTAAATTTTTGCACAATGTAAAGGCCAGCAGGTAAAGATCTGAGGTTTACACATGGAGGATTTGATCCTATTGATCCATTGATCATATAATTTGATGACAATACTGAAGGGGACCTGGGCTTTGACCTGGCAAGGAACCCCTATTCCTATTCTATTCCATCTACACATCTCTCTACCTACTCTACCTCAATATATGCCACCTCTCAGTGTACTCCATCTCTCCATATACATCACCTATCCATCTAGTCCATTTTTCATTCATCTAGCCCATCTGCTGTATATGTCAGTGTACTCAATCTCTCTATATAATCAGTGTCAGTACTCAGTAATCAGTACTCTGCTTCTCCATTGTGCATTAACAGAGTTATATCATTTTACTAGTGGTGCACAGACACCCCTAGGTATGAGACTCTAAAATCTTAGAACTTCTTGCGTTCTGTTCGCCATTTGTCGAGTTTTAACTCAATCCAGTGATCATCATATGATGGCACATGTTGACTGAAGATGATGCCCTGAAAAATAGTAATGCACTGATATGAATATGTGCACCCATTACATGATGATTCCATTTTTCAGTTTATATTCTGTTCTTAAGTCTAACAACCACCCTCTGCGCTGTGTAGGGTTTAGGAAAGCAGGCCCTGCTCCTTGGACCTGTGTTTAACAACATTGGTCAGTGAACATTTATTACTTACACAGAAGATGGAATCCACCTGGAGATGTACAAATGTTTGGCGTAGGCTAGCTTAGGAGTGGAACTTTTCCTGGAACTGCATTTGTTCTTTTTCAAGCAAGAGCAAGAGACAAGACCTATGAACAAGGACACAGAATGTACTTGTAGTCTTAATCTACGGTTAAAAATAAGAATAACTTGTCAAACCAGTTAGACACACTGATGTTAATAGAAGTCTGTTTTCCATTAAACACATGGCTGAGATGCAAGAAGAAAACGGTCAAATATGTGCCGTTAAAACTGGTAAGAATGTACTGTACCCCATGGACGAAATCACTGAAATGCTATGTGACAGGCAGCCACTACGGAGAGTGCAGACGATCCTTCTCATTTCTCTCCTGCTGAGTTTTGGACAAGATGGTACAACAACTTTTAGGTTCGCTTTACACAGTCTGCTTAGCTTTAACTGGACATCCCTTCTTTTGCCAAGTTACATCACAATAATATTGGAGGGGAGAATGCCAAGATGCCACGCAATCTGAATAAAGCCTACTGACCACCACAGCTTGATTTCTTCATAACTTCACACTGACAATGACTAAATGCTGCACCAGATTCTAGACATGTCAATAAGCAGCACTGCAAAACAACTGCTTACAGTTGCTATGACGGAATTTCACACCTGGTGCTCATCTGCTCATCTGCTTTCTCATCAAAACAAGATATCAAAAATTAAACACAGAGATCTATTAAAGCAGGAGATTCCTCGGTTTCCTAAACAGTGGACTGACCATCTACCACCATCAAAACAAACATCTTACACACTACTATGAAGATCTAGATCTGCATACTGTATATATGTGGAAGATACAAACAACAACAATGTTCCTCCTTATCTAATCAGTCTCTTTCTATTTCTAATCTATTTCTCTAACCTTTTTCTCCATCTACACAATCTACACCATATACTCTGTTTACTCCATCTACATATTTTCCCCAGTTTGACTCTCCATCTATTTTAGCTCCCTGACTACATTCTCTCTTCATCCCCATTCCATCCCTCCATGTATTTCATCTATCCTACCCATCCGCTCCAATTCTCAGTCTACTCCACATCATACTTCATCTACTTCAGCTCTCTAACCATGTTTTCACTCCATCTACTCTACTTATTCCATTTCTCCATTTTCCCCATCTCTCCTTATACTTCATCTCTCTATCTACTCTACCTATTCCATCTAGTTCATCTGTCAGTGTGCTTTTATCTATCCATCCACTCTCCATGTACTCCATGTGTCTTTCCATCTGCATCAGGTCTCCAGTCATACTTTCTCTCCATGTACTCAAACTATCCACTTCTTTATGCTTCATCTCTTCATCTTTCCATCTGCTCTAATTCTAAATCTACTCCAACTCACCACATTTTGCATACTCTATCAATCCAGGTATTTGAATTCTCCATGTACTCACTCCATCTACTTTCAGTTCATTCAACAGTCCAGACACATACAAAGCCTTATATTTGAAAATCTATGTTTCAACAGTACTGTCATCGCCCTAGAACTGCTTTATACATGCATCTGTTTCATATTATTGAAAACAATAATTCCAAATGTTTGAAGAATGATTTTTAACTTTCAGTGATAGTGTATGTTCCTGAAAGTGGAAACAGAAAACACTGGGTCTGAAAACCTCTTTATAATTCTAGTTGAGTAATGTGTTCTTTACACTGTGAATGTTAGTGTCTCCATTAGCAATGTGTCACTGATCATCTGTTTAGGCTAGAGCATTCCCAATCCAAGCTTTTAGAGTCCATCTAGCAGAGAAATGCACGTTCAGAGCATGGTGTCAGACATTATAATGGCTGCTGGTGGCTTTTATATAAAATGTACAGACATTTCTTCTTTCTTAACCACAGAGAGCTGAATTTAGACTCAGGGATTTGTTTACATTTAGCGTTCCATCTGTTGCCATAGCTGTGGGATGCCGCAGACTCATGCTCTTACTGGAAATATCATATTGAGAATACCTGATAATACCCCTTAACCATCTGGAAAATAGGGCGTATTTACAGGTACAGTTACTGCAGGGATGAAAACACTATGCTGCCCAGTGTAAACACTGACAACCAACATTTCTTAAAGAAATCTATTGACTGATTGTCTTTCTACTCAATATATATATAGCCAATATATATATGACAATAGCAAATTGTCTGTGTCTTAATTTCTCCACAGTTTTTGAAACTGGAATAAACTGCAATCGTTTAATATTAGTCTGCAGTTGTACAACATCTGTAATGTGTAATACTGGGCACAGTAACATAGAAAAATTAAGCTAGCACAGCCAGAATATTAGATACAAGCCTTTGAAAAACAACTGTGTTTGAGTGAGAAGCCCTTTGACATATGTTTAAAGGAAGTTTCATGGATTTTACAAATTGCATAACTGAATCATTAAGACGAAAACAATGTCTTTCAGAGTGGTTTGATTTGAAATGCACCATTCTAGCAAGACTTACTGAGTCAGGATTATTCACAATGGTGTTGATTGGAACCAGATGTCTCAAGTGTTCAGTGCCTCTAAATGCTACTATGACTTTTTTGCAGGCTATGGTTAGGATTTTCCACTAGTTCACCACTATTAATACTACATATAGGAACTCAGAAGACGTGTAGTTTCACTGGTCATCTTTCTTCAGAATTACTTAATTTGTCACTACCACTGTACAGAATTTTGACGGGTTTCTCTTTTATGCACCACTTTACAACAAACCCCTCTAAAAGACTTGTTTACATTTCAACAACTTTATTTATTTTATGGTTTAATAAAATGCAATCAGTGTATTTCCTCTTTAAGGAAAAGTTTTAAGCAAAATTTCATTACTGCATGTGGAACGGTTCTCTATAGCCCTTGTCAGCATTTGCATGATCCTGATTAAAGAAAGACTAACACAATCTATAGAAACAGGTGTTATTACATACTGACATACCAAAAGTCAAGGGATAGCTATGTGTAAGTTGATTATAAAGCTGTGTTACCTCAGGGGACTGTTTGGGAACTCCCACACCTGTATAAGTTGTAAGGTGTTACTTTGTGAGTGAGGCTGAACACTGGCCAGCATGCTCATGGCAAAAAGACGTTATCAGAGCTGGAATAAGGCATGACAGTGGGTTCCACATGTATTAAACATTCCATTTCTGAAGTTCTGAGGGTATTTACCGTTCCTCAAGCCCCAATATCAGATGTGTACCGGGAATACATCATGGAAAGCATAGCTAGAACAGATAAGCAGAAATCACATCCACATTCAATGAAGGATGCCCCACATGCATATCCTGCAGGTTAGTTCAGCTTTCTTTAGCTACCTTTGGATATGCATTAGACACAGCACCTCGCCTGGGCTCATGAGGTTGCTACCTGGATCCTAGAGGACTGGCAACATAGTGTGGTCTGATGAGTCATGGTACAAATTGTTTTTGGCTGATGCTAGGGTGTGTTTGTAGGATACTGATATACCATTATGTCAGTGCATATTGTATACTTAACTACATGATGAATACTTGCACAGCCACTGCAGACTCACCACTATGAGTTAAAGAGTTTATATACTTTGCCAATGTATCCCATGTATCCCAATCCCAGTTCTGTGATAGCATGAGTCACCATCTCACTATGGGTACGACACGGTGTGACACACAAAACCTTGGCCAGTCCTTACCAGCTGCAGGCACCAGTCCCTGAAATACGTCATTCACTTAAATTGAGTTATGTGCCTAACTTGGTAATCCCAGGCCTAAAATCAAAATGCCTGTCATCCCCAAAATTTTTCCCCCCTTTTATGCATAGGGGCATATGATCTTTGGAAGCAAGCCTTTCTTTTGCAGCCAGTTTGAAGCTGTCAGAAGAAATGATACATCTTTTACTTCCAAGCAGTGATGGTAAAATCAAGGTTAATAATGAAAATTCATTAGGCAAAGAGATACTTTAAAGAGAAAACCATGGGGCTTTTGGCTTTCCCAATAATACAAAAATGCTGCCCAGTTCTGTTTACCTCAACTCAACTCTTCCCATAGTAGTTATGTGCATTCCCTTTTACACTTCATATTTGCATACATCAGCAGGTCTACATTGTGACTTGGCACTAGGGTTGCCACCCGTCCCATAAAATGCGGAATCGTCCTTTATTTGGCAATTAAATGTTGCGCCCTATATTAAACCAATACGGTTTGTTCCGTATTTCCATAAATGATTACAATCTCTCTCTCATTCATCTATTCATCTGTTAAATGCCAGTAGCAGTAAGATTGTTTTTACCAGTCTGTGCTGGACACTGCTCCTCCAAGAGTTGCAGACCGCTGCCTTGGCTTTTGACTGGGGAGCTTGAGCCAAAACGTGAAGTCCCATGACACCTTTTGGTTTTTCCCGGTCCTCTGATTATTCCATTCAGTGAGACTCATCATCTGTATACACAGATCGTTTTTTGGCATAGCTTTAAAACCACTGGTGACTTCACTAACTAGCACACGATTATTGTTAAGCTTGTGGTCCCAGCGAATTCCAGCAACAGTCTACAAATCATCTGCAAATCTTGTTGATGGACCTGGTGTGGGGATCACTTGTGCTGACTTGCTTTAAAGACTCATAAGAGAGAAACAGAAACAGGTACAGATCTCACAGAAGTCTAGTAACAACAATTATGCAAAAACCTTCAGAGCACATGCAATGACAGCTTTAAACCTCCTTGGTGTGGGAAGCATCCACAGCCACCTTTGTCAGTGTCATGAGAAAAGGTCTTTAGTAAAACTTCAGCTAGCCTAGCTTGCCTTTAATACAGACTAGCTAGCGTAACAGTTTGGAGGCAGTCAAGTGGCTGTTTTCTTCATCATACGATGTACAATTCAGATTGAGGTAAGGTAGCACACAGGGAAGGGCCTGCATACTGAAATACGGACCTATGAGGACCAGGCAGAGGTATAGCAGTAGTGAAATACTGTTCAATTAACAGGCAAAGTCAATAGACTGAAATGCTTCATGTGGTCGGCTGAGTGACACATTTTCTCCAGAAACAGCTGAAATATTATAGAAATGCACACCAGGACTGACTGAGGCTGGAATTCATAATATTGTTTTAGGCTGCCTTTTTGACAGATTTAAGACCCCGATATTAGGAAGAAATATCTTCTTCTGTCACTCGTTTTACATTCTGGGAAATGTTTTGGATTGGTAATAGAGCGAGATGACAAAATGTCCCTTAAAAAACCTATACGTCTATCAAATAAATGATGCCCATACGAAAAAAGGGTAGCAGCTGGTACCGTTGTGTTTGTTGCTTAGCAGCAGGAAAGATCCACCACATGTTAGGATTTCATATCGTATGCTCTCCAAGGAGTAAGAATGAACCTATTAATCTTAATGACAGTATAATCAGTTTGCTACATTCTTTTTATTATATTGTTGCTGTTGGGACAAAACCTCTAAACTTAGAATGAAAGTTAATAGAGGAAGACTTTTTTTCCAAGTAAGACTAAATCTATTGGTTCTTTGGTTCTTAGGGTCTGTTGTGCATGTATAAAGTTCAAAAGCTGAAACACCTGTTTAAATAAATATGACTGCAAATGGAAAACCTTAAGCCATTTCTCAGCTGGTATAATCTATAGCAGTATCTATAAGATCTATAAACCTTTATTCATGAACACATGACAGCAGCTTGTGCAGACTTTTTGACTTCTTTTCTGAATAGAAGACAACCAGCTGCACCAGTTTATATGGTACAAATTGACTGATTGAAACTGAAAACCTGTAGCCACTGTTTGTGGGTTTATTTCTTAACATTTCTTCACCACAACCAAATTTACATGCATTATATCCCAATATACAAAGACAGCAGCATCAGGGTAGAAGTTTCAGCAGCTGCTGTGGGCTTCCTGATATGGAACTATGAGTATTGCCTTCATGTTCGAAAGTTAAAAAAACAGGGTCACATAGCATTTAGGGTTGTGCAGACCTTTGATGTAATAATGTGTAAACTTGAACCTCGTAAACATTTACATTATGACTAGTCCTGGTTAAATTAATATTCAGCTAGTGCAGCTGGGCCCAGTACCACATGAAGCAGAATTTGTCCTGTGCAGTGTTGAAGCTCTACATACCTTTCCCAGCTGAAGGGCTGAAGCCAGTGAGACTTCTGTTACTGTCATCTGCACTGCGTTGTGTTTCCCAGCAGAGATGATTTGTAGGTGTGTTTGAATGCATGCCTGCATGTTTGTGGGTTCTCGTCATTGTCTTCCAGACCCATGTTTCTCAAAATAAATCCTTCTTTCAGTTCTTCCTGTCCTCAAAGTGTGACAAAGTGATATGGACCAAAACAACAAATACTGAGTTGGCAACAAAAAAAGAAAAAAGAGAGGGAAAAAACACAAGCTCAGCAAACTAGTCTGCACAGAGTGTGTTATGAATGCACATTCAAAATCATTCTCATAGTTCTGTAAAATGGTGAAGCAACTGGCTGCTTCAGTATTTATTGCCTGTAAGCAAGTAAATCTCTTTTAACCTTCATGCTGCAAAGAGGGCCTGATTTTAAAATTAAGATAAGATAAGATAAGATAAGATAAGATAAGATAAGATAAGATAAGGGATAGCAAGGTACTCAGTACAAAAAATAAGACAGGTGAACAGAACAACAATATAAACATTATAAATAATAAAAGTCAAAACTTCTGGAGAATCTTATTTACAGATAATTGCAAAATATTTTCAGAAAATTGCACATTTATTCTTTTTTGCACATGGGGAATGGAAAGATATTGCACATTAGTCATTGAATTATAACAAAATCATTTAACTATCCATAAAAACTAAATCTCTATCTTAATTTTCTGTCTTTCTGCAGCTTCAAACTAACCAAATAATGCTCAGGAGATTAACAGAGGCCTGTTAGTAAATGTAGATGTTCAGGACAAGGCATGATGTTTAGACAGAGTAACAGACTGTTGGGTCCTAGAGCTCACCTCAGGGCTAATAGAACTAGTAATGAACCTTGAAAACAGTATTCAAACTGTAGGAAAGAGTGAAGCAACTGGTAAAGTTTTTGGTAAAGCAATTGGTAAAGAGAAACACAATTTTTGGCCACAAAAAATGGATGATTTATAGCCTGCAACAGGATTCACCATTTACAGTTCTAAAATCTTACTTTCAAATAATATATCAAGATATGTAGTTTATCACGTGTGCATGTAGAACAGTTCTGAATGGTTCTCGGTGGGCTTTCAATGTATGGGAACAGTTTTTTTATTCTTTATCGGCCTAGCATTAAGAGCTTGCACCAGAATGAAACATTTAGAATGATTACTAAGTAAAGAGTTTGCTGGAGTTAGTTAGTTAGAAAGCGTTTAGCATTGGTGCTAGTGTCTTCAGAATGAATTTGCTCATTTTAACACATTCAGCCAAAAAGATTATGTGTTTTGCTCGATTCTGTACATGATTATATGTAATTGTAGACATATGTGAGTGTGTTAGTGCAGAACACTGGGCTATACTGTTTCATATCAGCCTGTCATTATGTCTTTCCCATCTGGGGAGACTCCATTTGAACTCTTCCTGACTCCACCCACTTGTACACTTGCAGTTAATCTAAGACTCATTAACTACCTGTTTTACACCCCTTTGTTTGGTTCAGTTGTTTGCTCTGTGTTTCAAACTGTGTTTCCTTTGTGTGGTAGTCTCCTGGCTTTGGCCCGTTCTTTCTCTGCCTGCTTTTCTTATCATGGATATTTCTCCGAAACTGCCTGCCTGAGTTTTGACCTCTGTCTATATGGATTTTGAGTACTGGACTGCCACATATGAAGTCTCTTCACATTTGCAGCCTCCCTCAACATCTACGTTGCATACAGCCAAAATGTTAAGGTAACTTAGCTAGGTCAAGGTAGCTAATTAGTTTGTTGCAAAATATAACATTACATTATATATAGCCTTATTATAATTAATAATTATCTTATTATCGCCTTGGCCCGACTTTGCAATAAGTGAATGATTGTGAGGTTCTTTGCTGCCTCTTCTTTTCTAAAATGTGTTCAGAATCTCCACTTACATCACCTGAACATAAATTAAACAACATACATCCGTTTTTATTATTAAACAAAAACACTGATAAATACAATCTGATCTGCCCTTAGAGGATCTTTGAATTTTGGAACCAGTGACACACACCATTAAATAATTTCCTGGCCCAATTAAGCGATTATGAAACAGCATTAATCAGATCCTAAGTGTTGCAACATGTAGAGACAGGACTGTTTTAATCTGCTTGAAGGTTTTGTTGATATTCAACACTGAGTTATAATCTCCATGATTTCCTGTGTTCTTAGAGGTGGGCAGTTCACTCAACTGCTATCAAGAACACCTGTCCCCCGGTCATAGACAAGACCCAGTTCAAATTAGGTAGACACCTAATCCTGTCAGTTCGACTCATGGAAGGTTAATTAACTGATGAGTTGAGGGGGGGAGGCGGGGTATGAGGAATTTGTGAGGAAAACAGACATGACAGAACACTTTTCCTTACAAAAGGTTCTCACTGGACTGTGCTTTTATGATACAATGTATCCTGATAAAAAAAATAATATAAAACTTTTTGTCCTTTGCACAATGATGTCCCATACTAATTTTAGTTCTGTTAGATGGAGAAAATGCTTTATAAATAAAAGGATAAAGCCAAAAGTCTTTTTGCATGAGAATTTATTAGCTGATATAAAGTCCTATCTCCCCCCCCAAACATACCAAAACATCATTCTGTCCTGGTGTCTGGGCCTCTCAGCATGAAAAGCTGAATTATATAAATTCAGCCAGAGAGAAGTGGGCCCTGGAAAGACCGCTGTTTTTGTCTAGTACCACATGGCAATTTGATGAGGCTTTGGCGGCACCCCTCGCCACAGAATCCTAAAGAGAAGAGTTATTGTGATAGAGGATGGTGTTGATGAAGGCTTCTGATAGCATTTATCCCAATGTGGCAGTCTCTGGCTTAAAGCAGACAGAAAATTCATCATTACATAACAGCAATTTCCAGCAGTTTACTGCCATTCCTCAAAAGCTTCTCATTATGTCTGCACAAGGGAAAGCATGCCTGCCAGGGACATTTGACTGATAAAATCAGGCTCTAGTAAGCACCAGACAAATACAGGGGAACCATGTCTTCCAGGAGACTGCAACCATGGTCTATCTATCTATCTATCTATCTATCTATCTATCTATCTATCTATCTATCTATCTATCTATCTATCTATACAATATACCATTTCCACAAATTGTTTGGGGAATTTTTCATCCTCCGAGATATGTGCTATTGTTGAAATAGAAGTTTTCAAAAACAAGCTTAACCGGTAAGCCATGCAAGCTGAATAATGACTCTGCCTCAATTGCTACAAAAGTGCTACAAAATGTTTAATGTTTAAAGTTGCTGTTTGCTCATTTTGGTTTTGTGTGCATGATTTGTGCTAATCTGTGTCTGGATGTGCTTATTATGTGGGTATTTTGTATTGAAGATCTTTGATGTCAACCTTATCAATAACTTACATTATTTAATTACATTTCAGAAAGGAATGTAATTAAAATTGACAATCACCTACCTTGTTTGGTCTGGACTCATTTCAATTTGGTACAAAATAGCAGATGTAAAATGTGTCTTGGACCACACTCTGGACCAAAGGTTGAAAATCTGGTCCGATCCAAAGGGAAAAGTTCAGACCTTTGGACCAAATGTTAAAAAAAGAAATGAATGAGAAAAAGAATGGAGGAGAAGGACAATGAGCAGCAGTAGTACATGAAAATAGGAGGAAAGAAAATATTCTATTGAAAAATTCAACTTGAAAAGACATACAGTGCATCTTGAGCTACACTGGTGTGCAATGCCATAAGAAAAGAGCGGTGCCTACCACCTTCCAAAATCAGATGCCCGGCCCTCTACAAACTGTTCATACAAGTCCATATAGGTGATTACGTATGTCAGGTAAGGGTCTTCAGTGCCCTTGCTAAAATGCAATGTAAAACCAAAGCTACCCAGATAAAAACTGGAAGCCTTCATTCAAACCCTGGCTCAGACTACACTGACCTAACAGCTTAATTGAATGACGACTGGTCTGCACTAAGTGCGTAGGAGATATAGTAAGCCATGTGGTTCCATGTGCCGTTTTTTCATTCTAAGGCTGCTGCCATTATTTCCTTTTTTGGATGACCAGTGGACCAGACTATAATGACTTATGTGCTCCAGACAGGCACAGCTGATCAAGCCATCACAAAATAGATCTCCATACTGCATATTTTAAGCAGCTTTAAATACTGCACGGCAGACTCACTTCTTGCAACTGAAATATGGCCTCTGAAATCCACATTTCTGCCTATGAAGCTTTTTCGCTGTCTGACAGAGAACTTTATAACTAAACAATGAATGAACCCAAATGCAATTTCCTTACATCCAACCCTTGTTTTTATGTGGGAGCAGAGGATGGAAAAGGCCACTGCAGCCAAGACTTGACTGACAGAGCAGCTCATACAAAAGCAGCAGTTACATAAAGAAGCGAGCTCTGTTCCAAAACATGATATCTCACGTGAGTGAAGACTCATGGGGTCATCTCTGATCTTTTTTAGCTTGTCTGTCATGGTCTTCTGTTAAATGAAAAATCGATCAGCAACTGTTTAGCGAGCACGTGAATGCCTAAGGCAAAGAAGAAAGTAGTTGGTGAAAGTGGTTTGGCTTTTATAGTAAAGCACAGTGCTGTGGTTGTTATCATGTTTCTAAGGCTTTTACCATGCCTTGATATGTTATATAATTTCAACTGCAGTTCAGCTGCTAGTATAAAACTCAATTCTGACCCCTCTATAACATATATGCTTATTATTTGTTTTGTAAACTAATACTCTTAATTATTTGGTCATTGATGGAAAAATAAGGCTGTATTCTTGAGATTCTCAACAGATAAATACTGTCAAGTTCTTGGTTAGGCTTTAGGACTTAAACTGGAGCCCCAACGTATCAGATTAACCACAAACATAAATAGGATCAATCAATCACGTTTTAATTTCAAACAGCTAAAACCATGTCATGTAAAAAAATATATATTGTAGGCCAGTGGTCTCCAGCCTAAGTACTGGAGAGCTATGATCCTACATTAGGGTAGTTCTATATACAATTAGCTGCTCTCACTTACTTATCTCTAATACCTGGGAGGGTTAATTAGCTGGAGCATGTGTGACAAATTGTGGTCAGACCCAGGTAGCTCCCCAAGACCACTGCTCTACGCTTTCCGGAACTTCTGTTCCGGGGATGGGGTTGAAGTCCTATGGTACAGAGGTATTATTTTAGACCATTAGTTGGTTGAAGACAGCACAATCATACGAAAGAATTCCAGATGCAAATGATTTGATAGAAAACAGATCAGATAAGACCACACAACTGAAAATAATCTGATTTGCCATTTACATCTGGTGTTAAAATGCATCCCTAATCAGATTTTGCGCAGTGTTGGATATCAATAAGCAGACGTAAATGCTCAAAAGACATTTTAATAACGACCAGATCTGCGAGAGCACCTCCCGAGGTGTTCAAGGATGCTTTGGGCAATGCTATTGGCAAACTGTTTTGAACTCCTGAAAACTGTTTTTGACAACTTAATATGCAGCCAGGGGGAAAGGAGAATCCAAATCACAGGACACTTGAGGACACTGTTGGAACATACGCCCCAGTTGGAATTTTGTGTTATAAAATGCTCTGAGAATATTTTGCACATGTTCTTATGTTCTTTTCAGCAGCAAGTCCTTAGTTTAGCTCCCTAGTATTTTTAATTATTATTTTTTTTAGATAAGATAACATCTTGTAAAAACATAATGATTTACCATAATGTGGCCCAGGCAACATCCCCTAAACAGCCTCTGAAGGCTGCAGTTGAAACATTACATCTTAGTTGACTTTTAATGATTAAACGATAAATGATAAACACACAAACATTGTTAAAACTTGATTAGAACTTTAGATATCGTGGGCTAAAGTTGTGGGAATGTCTCCTGCTAGCTGATTAGATTTTACCATGGTTTTTTCCCTTATGTTATATGAGAAACATGATATATATGTATGCTACACTGGAAATGTAGCATTCATTGTCATTGATTCAATACTTGGTGTGCTACTTTGAGCTGAATCAATATTAAAAATGTGAATTTGAATTTTTTTTAAAAGTGAAATATTAATCTTAGCTTAGTTGATGGAGTATATATGTTTTGAGTGTTTTGCCGTGTTGTATCATGTTCAGTGGATATTGATATAATATAAAGAATTTAACTTGCTAATGCTAAGAACGATTTGACAGTTGGCTTACTTAATGTTAGAGCGAACAATATTGATATACAGACACAGACATGTCTGATGGAATGGCTGATGTTTATCTTTAAACGAGATTAAAGTTGGCTCCCTATTCGTCATCTCCTTCATCAAATGTTCCATTCCTCCTTAAATGCTGTAGCTTGTACAGGTGGCAGAAATGAACTGCGGCAGCATTTAAAGTGGAACAGACAACTCACAATATAAGCTGCAGAGAAGGAAGATAATGCTAGCAGCCACATATTCAAAAGATCCTGGACAGCTTTAATCAAAGTTGTTAGTTTGCTCTGCACGCCTTACTCTGGACTGTTTCTCAAACCTTGGAAAATATTAAGCAGCTTCGCTCAGCTTTTAACACTAAAGAGATTGATGAGACAAACAGCTCTGCAGCTTCGCCAACAGCAACCTGTAAGTTGTAGCCATGTTGTGTGATTATCCTAAACTAAGAACTTTATTTACTTTGAGTTCTGAGGACCTATTTACTCCAGAGTGTATAGTCTTATATCCTATAATTTTTGTTTACACAGAGGTTCATTTCCTTTTGCTGTCTCAGTATCCAGTATCCAATCAAACTGAAAATCTGTAGTGCACTGAGAATACCCAGATGATTAACTACTCCAGTCAGATTTCCTATAGGGAATAGGGGGAGCTATCTTCATGGTGTAATTTATCCCATCCCTGACCTCACCAGCTCAGCCATCTTGAGTAAGAGAAAAGGTGTGGCGGGGAACACTGGGGAGCAAATTGTAGTGGAGTACTTTTTCCCCAAAAAGTTTAAATATACTGACATTTAGTAAAAGATCTCACTTTATAAACTCACTTTAGAGGTTCAGTGTTACAGTAATTTGCTATGGGTATCTAACAGTTCGGCTAAACATATTTCCAGTGAACTACAGAACGTTAGCAGCAGCTAGCTCTAAACACTGGACACAGTAATTACAGGTCTGAGGTAAGGGTGAGGTAACTGGTCATGTGACTGTATTAGTGTGCTATACTGTAAACTGAAACTTGTTACTGTACTGCATACTACACACAGGGGGCGTATACAGCATGGAGTACATACTACTGTAGTATGCAGTATAGCTGTGCCATTCCGAATACAGAGAAGGCTGTAAATGGGGGGAAAAAAAACTCTGGGAATTTTTTCACCCTGATCAAAGTCACAAACAATCAAGGCAAATATTAGAGAACAACAATATACTGAAGAAATGTAAATAGTCTATGGTACTTTATATTAGATTTATTATACTCATACTGCATTAGCTTTTATCAGATGAGACAATATAGCAAATCCGTGTTGCAGATCAAACCAAACAAGTGTTTAGAGTTTTTCCAAAGGCAACTAAAATCACTATGTACTACCTATGTGTGAATTTGAACCCCACTCACCAGGACGAAAAGCCGTAGCATGGCATTTAAGCCCTCCACTTAAATATGTCTCATATAAAGTCGTTGTTTTAAGCAGGGAAAACATGGTGCTTGAATTATGCTTGGTTGTTGCTCAAAATAACCACATCATGGAATCCTAAACAGATTTTTAGTGTTTAATGATGGAATTTCCTGCCAACCAAGAGGGCACTTACAGAGTCTTGAGGGCAAAGAAGCCTGACTGCCTTGGGATCTGTGTACATGCTTATTGGAATAAAATGTCATAATTTTTCTTTCAGTTATATCTTTAAAATGTTGCAATAGGTTCAATGCACACTGAATGAAATGTCTTTCAACGTTTCAAGCAATCTATACCACTTCTGTCTAGAGTACCATGTTACATGATCTCCAAATTTGAGATATACAGAAATGTGGGGGAGGCCGATTTTCCATTTGAGGGCTAGCAGTATAAAAAGAGTCCTTCAGGAGAGCAGTTTCAGTGGTGGTTTCAGTCCTCCTGCCTGAAGCTCCAATTCCAAAGAAAAACTCTTGGGCCACCAGCGGCACTAAGTGATCCAGCAGAAGGAAGCTGCTTGTCTGCAATCGTGCTCGCACAGAAACGCATGCCACTAATGCCTTCACATAATCACATGGGTCAGCTCCCATGAAGGGCGCTCCACTCGCTTCCCCCACTACTAAGACCAGTGGAAACCGTTCTGCCAAATGACCATGTGCGATTGCCATTCTGTCGGACCCCGAGGGGTCTTCAAAAACACAAGGTTGCGGGGTACTGCAGTGAAAAATGTCACTGGAGTAGAGGGCAATGGGTCATTGGAGTAAGGTCATTGTAGTACAGCAAAGGTCAGGAAGCCCTAGGCAAAGGTTGAGAACCACCTGGGACCCCTCATAGAAATGCACAAATAAATATACTGTCTCTATCATATCAGAACTGCATAACTCTACCAGTTGCTGTTCACATTTTGTGAACACTTCACGATCAAGATTTCTTAGACAAAATTATTTAAAATGCTTAAACATGAAATTAGCTACTGTATGCTCCTATAAATACTTATTTTCAGTACTGTCAATGATGATCCCAATGAGGATCCCCCTTCACCCAGGCGGTAACAGAAGCTTAGCCTGAACTCTAAACAACCAAATATTAGTTTATTCAGTGTTTAGTGTGGACATCCTTTGCATTTCATGCACCTTCAGCTCATTATGCTGGAAGGCCTGCTTTCTAAAGTTTAGAAGCACAAGTCTCAGAAGTTGAATTTCCTGCGTCTCGCAATCCAAGTAATCAAAAACTCATTTTGTTCATTATTCTGAAAATATCAGCATCTTCTTAATTTGAACTGTAAATTTTCAGCTATGCATCCCTTTAGACTCAGTGACTGCTTTAGCTGTCTACCAGGTTTCGTAGAGTTGTTAGAAGCCCCATTTCCTCTATATTTTTAGGAATTTTTACATTTTTGTTGCCCTATCTTTGCCCAGTGCATCTCCTCAAAAACCTGACCTAGAAACATAAACATGTACAACTTAAAAGAAAAATTTGCATGCTTTTTAGTTAAATGCTTTCCAATATTAATAGAAGGTGTTTTGATGGTATGTCAAACACATGTGTTTATCATGTTGTACTAAAGTTAGCATGCTAAACTGCTAGCCCCGGCCCATTCTGTCTTAGAGTACTGCTTTGTACTCTGAGTTAGATCATTTAAGGACAGATTGCCACTGAAAGGAACAGTAAGCAACAAAGCTAAGTGAACATTTTGCTGCCACAACGCGCTCACTGCAAGAATCCAGATGCAGAAACCTAAAGAAGTTATATAAACAGCAGCAAAGACAAGAACATTGGTGTTGCTTTCCACCACCAAAGACGCTCTTGGTGAGTAAAGGGAAGAAGTTTGATCCTGAACTCGCAATGTTTCTTCCAGACTATTAAGTAAACGACTGTAATGCTAACACAGAGGTGGAGGGACTTTGCTTTCCATTATGATAGGAGTGAACACCATAGTGTTCTGGTGATATGTTGCCCACTATTGTTTGCAGGAATTTCGCTGGTTGTGTCTGATTATATTATTATTAGCTGAAATAAACTGAAATGAAGCATTATGTCTGTCATATGGCCAGTTTTCTATGCATGGTTTGCAAAATATTATCAGCATATCAATATATTCATTTCTCATAATGGTAAGGCACCCAAATCGATAACTCATATCCTTTAGTTCACCAAGATGACCTGTCTTGCAGAGATATGGTGAAAGTGTCTGGCAGTATATTCCTCCTTTTATGAGTCAATGTGGGACAAAACAAAAAGAACTGAGGCTGTGACTCAGCTGTGAAGCAAACCAAAATCACAGAAGAGCTTCAGACTTCACATAGTTTGTAGGCCACTGGTTGCGCGATGGGACTTCACAGTTAAAGTCCATTCAAACATAAAAATTCCATTTTGAGCAAACAGAGCAATTGAAAAAATACACAAACAGCTTCACAAGTATTTTCCATTTACATTTTTCCTATAAAGCTCATCGCACTGTAAAAATGCTAGAGACATAAAAGCAGACTCGCTAAGTGACGTGTCAGGGTGGATCCTGTGGTTTTTCAGCAGGATGTCTTGTCCAAGCTTGGTTCGAAAAATTAAACAAACATTTTTGTTTAGCTTTTTTAGAAACATCACAAGCACAGACAAAGCATTGATGGATGATACTACTAACTGAAGAATTCACATGGGAATATTCTAGGCTGTATTTTCAGTAAATGACCCGTTTTATTCATGAAAGTTTTTGAAAGGATTAATATTTTGCGAGAAACCATAAAGCCCTTCTGTGTCCCCAGATGTCCCCAAATGTCTCTTTTTTTCATTCTCATTCTTAGCTCATTAAAACAAGCAAACAGACTGTGTGGAAAGTGCAGATCCAGACTTTTTAGTCAAAGTGTTTAATCTGGTGAAAAGTTGTTGCAGTTTTTTGTTGTGGACTGAGATTAGCATGCTAACCAGTGAGCCCTAACCTGTCCTGCCTCATAACAACGCTTTACACATCAAGAAGCAATACTAGGTCACTAGTGCATTTGGTCTGCCTTCAGTCCAACATCAGAGGATGAAGTTACTACTGCTTACTCTCAGCAAGAAACCACACTCAGCAGCAAATAAATAAACCAGTATAAATAGAAGCAAAGTAAAAGATAAGCGTGTTGTTTCTACAGCTGGGGACTATCTTGATGAGTAAAGGGATAAAGTTTGATGTTGAACTCCCAGCATTTTTCTAGACTGGTACACAAACAGCTGTTGAGGATGAGAACAATGAGGAGGAATGAGTGTGAAATCTGCTCCTTTGGTCAAACTAACCTTGTCAGGATACATGTTATTATAAATAAGCACCAGGAGACAGTTTTAGATCAAATGTAACTGGATGGTTGGACCATCCAGCAAGACAGTGGCCTAAAACATACAAACAAATCCACACAAAAATGGTTAAATGACTGCTAAATCACATGTTAACCACGCTAGTCTGCTAAACTAAACTCCACCAAAAACATGCAGGATCAGCTGAAGGAGAGCATCCAAAGGAGAGAACCCTGGAGTGAATCTTTACTGAAAGAAATGATCTGATGCAACTTTGTTGCACTCTGATGCACTGTCCAACAAAGTGCTTGGTAGAAGTAAGTATATAAAAAGACAACTACACCTGATGACTGCAAAAGTAAAGAGGTATAATGATTTTATTGTTTTTAAATACACAAATAACAGGTAGTAGAAACTATGCACTGAAAAGCTCGCTGATTATGTTTTATGCCCCTCATTATCCACCAAAGGTGCTAATATTTATAGAGCCAAAGAAAATTGAATGCATTGCAAAACATCAATAATAGTGAGACTTCAAAGGGTTAAGCATCCCTGATTCTGTGACATCTCTGCTTAATGTCATTTCTCTGCCTTTGTAATTCCACTCAATCTCATGGACTTTCCATCTTAAAGTTTTGGCTGCAGAAACAACAGTCTGTGGGTTCCAAGAGGTCAGCATCCAAATAAGCATATTGCTGTGCTTTATGAACTGTGAGGCCACTTTTGTTGTAATCAGCAGACAGGCTAATTCATTGCTGCCTCCAGGTAAACTTACATCCTGAAAACAGATCCTCATGTCATCTCACTTATTCCTTCCAACCTCTGTAACTCCTTCCAGCCTCTTATAAAGGGAGGACACCACGCGACTGAAGGGAGCATCCAAATGTCTGCTCTTTTTCCAAACCTGGAGACAAATGGCATGTTCAGGTTTTGGCAACTTATTCCAAACCTAGATGCAAATGGAATTTACATCTGGGAATTTTATAGCTCTTATTTTTCTCCAGTTATAGCTACTATATATTTCACGCACATGTTCAGAAGCTGATGACCATGTTTTACGGGACCAAAGTGACACAGGTGTTGTCTTGTTGATGCACAGGATGGGTCAAACATTGGTTGACGAAACACGTGTTTTCTCCTCAGTCAGGTTTTCCGTGTTGGAGTCTTGTTGGACATCTGCTTTGAGTATCTCCACACATTCCGTTGCTCTTTGTCCTTCACTGCCTGTTTCTGTCCACTCAGTGTAACTTCTTTTGCATTCCAGCTAGGAATCATATGCACATTTCCATTTGCAGCTTTGACTGCTGTCCTCCAAGACACCCAATGCTTGCAGGTTCCATTAACCCGTTTACCTCAGAGAACGCATGCATCAGTGAAACAATCAATGAACTACTGAAACTACTGAACAGGAACAGTGAACTAGTCTTTGTACCTGGACACACAAAAACTTGACATAAGCTACTGTCTCTAACTTTATATCTACAAGATGGCCCACCAAGGTAACCCACCAACACACATTAACACACCACCACCACATCAGTTCTACTGCAGTGCCGAGAACGAACCATCACCCAGATAACACATGCTCTGTGGTGGTCCTGTGGGGGAACTTAAGAAGAAATGCATCATTTTTAAAAGGCTACTAACATGGTCACTGGACCACAAAGGTTATTGTCCACCTCCTGAGACCCAGACTTGGTGTGCAATTTTAATTTCTCCTAGCTATTTGTGATTAGTAGGACCTAGCAAGTATAAAAACTAAACGTTGTCTTTGTACAGGAAGTTGTTTTGGCAAAAAACAATGTCCTCATATGAGGTCAAAGAGTCAATGTTTTAAAAAGTATCATGGTGCAAAGAGGCAGAAATGTAATGTCCTCATATGAGGACAGGAGGATAATGTAATACCCGGTCCACTCTTTCATAAAAGCAATAGTTCCTGTCGTAAGTTGCGCCAAGTGAATATTTGAGAAAATCAACATGTACAGTCAAATGTTTTTCAAAGACATGCATGCTTCTCAGCCTACCCTGTTGTGCAACATGTTATGATTTTAAACATAAAGTTTTAAACATAAAATCATACCAAAATATTTAATGTGGATTTTATGGCTAAACTAACCTTCTATAGCGTTGGGACTAAGGCAGGTTGCATGTGCAGATAGGGCTTTATTAAGGGCACTCCATTATTCAGAGTCCAGACAGGCAGGGGTCAAAACACAGGTAGGCAACATTAGTAACACATACTTCATTGATAAAACCCAGACTTTGCCAAGAGTGTGATAAATGTCTGTATTTATTTATTCAATTATTTTATAATTTATATATTTTATACGTGGACAATGGACTAATGCTACGTCTAAAGTCATTTTAGATCATTATCAAGCATTTTATGTGCTCATTCAGCTTCGATCGAAAGATGTGAAGTCCCCAGGTTTCCTTTTAGGGCCCCTTGTAGCACATCTCTGCAGATGTTCACAGAACCTTGTCTTGTTCCTCTTCGATGTTATGGGAGTAAGCACGTATTAAAATTCCTGAATCTGCATGGAATCAAGGTTACAATATGAGTGCTATTAAGCAGTAAGGGAACAGAGAGTTTTCCTTCCTTGTTTGTTCAAGATGTTAGAAGTGTTTTTCATTTCAGTGTTTTTCATTTCATGCAGGATGATTCTAGTTCTTACTGCAGATACGTAAGTCACTGGTTTGGCCAAAGCTTCAGGTCTGTTTTGACTCAAGTGTCCATTATACAACAAAAAACAAACAATATAAAGTCAACCTGAAATCCAAACTGGCATTTTTTAAATCAAATCACAGGAGAGAGTTGTGCATTTCTGCATAGAGCACAGCCCCCACCATTAAAATGGGGGGTTCTTCATAAGCTCTTTAGGAAAAATAGTGGTTAGAGGACCATGACATCTCATTTGAATATTTAAATGGATCTTTGTATTGTTAAATAGTTATTCTCTATGAAAGAAAACATTATACATGGTTCTTTTAAAAAATGGTTCTATACAATATCAAAAATGTTTTTTAAATGTTTTGCTAAGAGTGCACCAGAGGAGAATCAGGGTAGGTATCTCTTGTCAGCTGAGTCATGAGAAGGCAAACTATAAGCAGGCCTTATCAGTAAAGTTTATTTGGTTAGACATTAACTTTAATCAAAAGCTACTTATTGGCCCAGCGTTGGTCTCTGTGTGTGTTCCTTGCTGTACGTTTACCTTGCCAGACAGCTTGATTAAGCTCATCCTCAGGGGCTCTAATATCACACATAACATTTAAAGAGTCTTAAAAAGTCTGTTAAATGTAAAACTAGAGCTTCATATATTATTGGTCATGTCATGCTGCATGCTGTAGAGCCGCATCATATCCCTAAACCTTCTCGGTTTCACACAATTTTCATGTTTTTGTCCATACTACAATACCCAGCATGCCTTACACATGTACATTGTCAGTCAATCCTGACTGACTTAGCCACTAACTCATAGACTAATAAATGTAAAGCTAGAATTAGTGTAACTGTTACCTCGGTTACCTCAGTTACACTGGACAATTTTTAAATATTTTTTCTACCAGAGAAAATATCAAAACAACATACTATTTATATAACCTTTAACTTTTAAGTTTATTTCTGTCATTCTGTCATTTGTAATGATGGTTTGAGCACAGCTAGCACAGTAATATGGTGGTGATGAGATATCAGACCCACCCCCCCAAAATTCACACCATCAAAAGGTCCCACTTTCAAAATTCATTATCAGAGGTTCCATCATTTTCCTGGTCTTTAAATGAGTCCTGCTGATGTTTTAGGTTTTTACATCTATGATACCACATATCTGAACAAGCTGTCTAAAACCTTTGAAAGAAAAAAACAACTTTTCCTGATAAGTTTTTTTTTTTATGATTAATAATAATAGTCTGATTAGACCATGTCCAACCCCAAGTAGCGTAAACTGCAAGCTGATTTATTTCCCATTCCCAATTAAATATTATTTTCAATGAGAGGAAGATTTATCTAGCAAAACCTTTATGGCTGTTCTGAGTCCAAGCTATCCAGGACCCACATTTGATATTTGCTACCAGAAAGCTCTGATCTAGTTCCATCTGACATATACCTTGTCATCTGAAGGTGGTTCCAAAGAATGTTCAAGTGTATCTGTCAAACTGTAGGTGCTTTAGTTTGTGGATCCTTAGCAGCAGAAGCTTCCATTTTCAGCAACACTCCTAAACTACAATCAGACGGCGCCTACACGATCCTGATTGTTTGGGAGCACTAGAAGACCTCACAAATGTCTGCAATTCCCCAGCTGTGATCCTTGGAGATTCTTTGGCCACTTAAGCTATCCTCCTCACTGTGTGTGGCAACAGTATCGGAGTCCACTTTCTGGCAGATTCATAACAACACTCTGTGAGCGTTCGGGAACTGAGGAAATTACTATAGTTTTGAAAGGGAATGTTTCCCATGTCTGCTAAGTACAGGGTTTCAGTCTCAACAGTTTGGCATCTGTTTTGTTGTAATTTTCTATTGTTAAAATGTTCAAACACAATCAAATTTTCTCAGTTAGACATGTGATTTCTTGTTTTCCAATTTGTGCAGCTCTACAAAATTTTGTTGCTCCTTATTGCTGTATTCCTCTTTTCTCTGTAAGTTGAGGTGACACCAGTGTATGCTACCCAGAAAACCTTTCACAGGTTTTGACATTACTGTTGACATTACTGACACAACCAGAGAGGATGGACAAACATGGAGCCATCCAACTACACTTTAAATTCTGTGTTCATATAATATAATATCTGTATTATGTGTTCTGTACTTGATATGTGAATTTGCCAGGCTCTATGTCACAGCTAAGGGAATGCTTCCAATTGAGCACTGTGATCGGCTCATTTCATCAACAGTCAACATCAAATTTTTATTGACACTGAAAAGCTTGGAGATGTCAATTAATTATAGTTGATTATGTTGTTACGAGTAGACCGGTGACATACAAATTCCCTCAACATCAAATTGAATGACACTGATAAAAAATCAACTGTCTCGCTTCCCTAAATTCTGCCATTCACATTCACCATTCCTCCTCCTCATTTCCTCTCCTGGATCCTACACATTCAGGACAGGAGGTGGAGCAAAAGTTTCTGGATACAGCTTAGGGGAATTCGGCCTGTCTGTCACCTCAAATGTATACCTCAATAAAACAGGAATTTGGTGCTCACCATTTAGGTGCTCCTGATCAATTAAGTTACCTTTCAAATGTAAGATAAGCTAAAAATACTTCTTGATTTATTGATTTGATTTCTAGGTAGACCAACAATTGTGGCACACAGATTTGAGCAGAACATCTTATGATATATGATTCTTATGATTAAATTTCTTTTCTTTCAATCACTGAATACTTCATATAAAAGTTAGAGTTTTGTTAAAGCTGTATTTTGAATGAAAATTAAAAGCATAAGCTATAAAGAAGTTACTGGAGGTTTGTTTGCAGACAGCTTAGTTGATGGTAACCAGGGGTCCCGATATTTGTGGGGTTGGAGAAGGTGGTAGAGAAGTGCTTTGGGTTTCATTATATTATTGTTTATAGCTCTGGATGTAGATCATTAGATAATTAACTTCTATATTGAAATAATCTTCTACTCGTGTTACAAAACACATGTCCTTATGAATGGTTGCTCAGTCCATATGCATTGCATTGGCTGAAGTGCAAGGCTTCTGATGAGGTGTTTATAGAATCGGGGCTGTTTAAGCTCCACATGAGAGCTGTGCTATTGTGTTGTTTTTACAAAGAAGTTGTTGCTGTGTTTACAGAGGGTAGTGAAATTCCACTGATGTATTGTGGAAGAGCAGTAGTCTAGCTATACCGGAGGTCTGGAAACATGCTTATGTTGAGAAACGTGCACCTTTAAATCAACACAGCTGGAGCAATTACCCAGATTTCTTATTGTGGCTACTCCATTTTGTTCATCTCTAGAGTTGGAAGCATGTGCCGTTTGGATGAGTGGATTTGCATTGAATTCAATGTAGGATGTCTATATCTTGCCAATAAGTTCCAGATGTGCAAGTGATATTGTTGCTGTGGCTGTGGTAAAACAGAAAGCAATGACGTGTTAATGAAAGTTAAATGCAGGATATACAAAGCTGGTTATGATTTCTCTCTGAAGGCTTACTGAAAGACAAAAAGAGTATTCAGAGGATGGACCGTCCAAAGCACTAAAGAGCTTGGACACGTCAATTAACTGGTTGATTATGTTGGTATGAGTAGACTGGAGTCATAAAAATGTCCTCATAATCATTATGATTATGATTATGACAATAATAATTGTAAAAAAAAAAAAAACACTGACCGGCAATGTAAAAAAGATTCAAGCAAAGGAATTTACCAAGCAAAATTCCAAAACTGTAATCCAAATAGTTTATAGTTATTGTTTTTTAATGTGTTTTTACTCCTCTGCATTTTTACATAAAATATTTCTTTTCACTTCCATATTCTCTGTAAGTTAAACAGTATGGAAGACACATAGTCAGTCAATAATCACACAAATGGGAATAGAGTTGGCGTAATTGTTCAACCTGTATGACCCCTTTAGGAACAATGGAACTAGATAGAAAGCCTGCTGTATTCGTACAGTAACAGCTTTTGTTGGAACAAGTTTAATGTTGTGTTGCCTAGGCAGAATACAGTTGTGTGCATCTGCTCTTGTTCTTTGTGTTGTGCCAGAGTTATTTTTTTAGAATGCCTTAAGAAAAGTGGGCAAATGTTTTGTGTACATTTTTACCATTGCCATTATATAAACATACAATGATGACCAAGGGTCTAAGACCACTGCTGAAAATGCTTCTATTCCTTTTTATTTTTACAAAGGAATAGTATTAGTATTATACTATTAGATTTTTGGTACTATTTTAGAATAAGGCTACCTTCATAAAAAGTTTATGAATGGTTAAAAAAAACAGTTACAATAGATAAATAAGACAGGCAACAATGACCTGTTGTTAGTCTAACAGTGAACACACATACTCTTATTATTAAATATACCTGTCTTTGTAGTAGTCTTTTTTCACTTACAACTTACAATTACAACACAAGCCATTTGACCAGGAGTGCCCAAACTGTCGTGTACTACTGTATAACAGGTACCCATACAAGATGTATATGTGGTTTTTACTCAAATAGGAGATGTGTACTTTAATCTGCACTGAAATTAAATGTACTGAGCACTCTGTTAACCGCATCCCAATGTCCAAGAACAGTCATGAACAAACACTATGTATGAAATCCCATAGCTATGTGAGTAAAACCTGCAGAAACCTTCTGACATGTCATATTGTTTGTTTTAGGCTAATATGATCCTTAGGTACAGTTAACCATTTACAAATGTTGCGTGCCATTAGTCTACTGCCTGTGCCAGTGCTCACTGCTTCCAAGTAGCCAAGTAGAAACCCACAACAGAACAGAATGTAAAGCATCTCAGAGCACAAATCTTGTGTAAGTGAGATACAAGGCTCTTTCTCTCATAAATGCCATAAAGGCACCATATGGTATGCTTGACTGAACGGTGCAGCCTGAAGAAAAAATTAGATGCATTAAAGGACAAAGAACCGAAGGTCCTGGTTCCTCTTTCTAAAGAGTTTGATCTTTTTTACTGTACCTGTGCAGATCCTTTGTGTCAAGGTTCTTACACAGTAGCGAAAGAGTCAAAGAGAACTCTCTCCATCCCTCTTTCGCTTTTACTCTCTTCCTTTCTTCCCCCTCAGTGGTAGTAGCTCTTACAGGGAACATAATGGCCACAGAGGGGCCTCTCATAAATCGTTGCTGCAGAGTTTCTATACCTGGAGGAAAGCAAGAGAAAAGAAAAAAATTCTTTCATAAGGAATGAAAGGGGAATTCCAACCATTTTTCAAAATTTCAAAAAGCTTTGGACATCTGGTTCGGACATTACCATCACTGTAGTGATAGAAAGCAAACTGCATAACTTTGTTTACATCTGTCAGAAGTTCTTCTTAAGTTTATATATATATATATATATACACACTTTGATAGGAAACACAGTGCCTGTCACATAATCAGGTGAGGAATAGGTCAGCTCATGGTCAAAGCTGATGGCTTTATTTAGCAAAGAAAGATCTACAGGTAGTTGTTGATATCAGATTCTGTTTTCAGCTATTAAATGGTATCTTAGTGCTGGTAAAATGGTCTACTGCACATTACCAAGTACACAGCACATCTCAAACTCTGGTCCTTGTGTTCTTGCAAGGTAACTTGTCTTGCATCCTTGTTTGGTAGTTAGCCCGACATCTGCTGGTACTGGTGAAAAAAGATCTAAACTAAACTACAGTGCAGGTTGAACACGGTGGTATCTGGGTGGATCATCTAATTAACGTCTGGGGACCCCCTAAAAGTCTCAAAATCAAAATTCTAAAAGTAAACGTATTATGCCATCATGCTGTTCATTAGAGAAAAAAAAAATTGATGTTCGAATACAAATTCAGGAAAGGGGCATTATTTCATCATCTGTGGGCTTCTGTCTTTGGTGCTCTCAACAAACTAGAGATGTCCTCTGTTGCAAGCTGGTTGTTGCCTTATGGCCTAACAACAGTAACCATGCATCATGCTACATACTGCTTCGATAAATACTTGCACTCAAATAATTGCGACTGGGCAATTATGTAATAATTGTAAAATAATAATCACTATCTTTATGTGGTGTAGTTTTGTGCTCTGATAACCATTTTGTTATTGCAGGTATCCAGTACACGTGGCACCAGTGATCTGTCCACATACCCTCACTGGTCTCCATAGACTAAAAGATTAAATATGATTTTATTTATTTTTTCGTCCACAGTTTATGCCAGTTGTCTGGAGTTCTTGTTATGCTTTTACGTCATGTTCATTGTTCTGTTGGAGCAGGGCTTGTTACAATTCAGATTCTGGCCTTCCTCCACTTTCCTCTTTTCCTCAAAGGGTCACGATGGTCTACATACGTTGAATATTAGGATTTGGCAAATATTTAGTGTTGCGGATGCAGTAATTAGTCCCAGATCTGTATAAGACGAGACAGTAAACAGTCATTGCAGAGCTTGTTTCCCAAAAAACCTAGAGGGAGCTCTTGTCCCTGTCCCTGTCAACACTGATTTGTTCACCAGGGGCTCAGACCCAAACCTTTATCAGTGTGCAGAATTATAAACAACTGATTTTGAACTGAATTGCATTGAACAAGGTTAGGTATGTGGTTTGGATGTTAGATAGACATTTGACAAGCCTAGACAAATAAAATGGAAAATTACTCTGGCCAGATGATTTTAGGAATTTGCCCCTGGTAAAATGAAGAAAATTATATAATCTGGCTAAGCTGTTAAACAAATGGCACAGTGTGATGTTACAAGGCACTTACGTGAAAGGAAAGAAATCTAGTGGTCACACACTGAGAATGAGATAACGTGTGGCTGTTCATTGATGCTTCTAAGGGTGTAATCGGCAAGGAACGTAGAATTGTTGCTATCACAATTGTCCATGGTTATTTCAGGAGAGAACATTTAGTTCCACTCCCCCTCTGTGATCATACAAAGCTGGAAAGTCACATATTTTGTTTAAAACCACATGCTAGCAGTTCACCCGCTTGTCCTTTGCTGACATATAAAGCAAAAAGCCTAGCCTTTTAGATCTCTCTGCGCCAGGCTGAGTGAGGATAATTACTGTCTGTTGCAGACTTTTGATGGCGGTTTTCGTCTCCTTTGGAGTCTTAGTCAGCTTCTAATTCACCACACGTGTGATATGTAATGGCATTTGGTGTTGTTTTCTTCAAAAGTGGTTAAACAGTTCAACCATTCATCTAGACTGAAGTCAGCCAAGCACTGAGTAGAAACAAAATCAAAAGACTTGCTACTTTATCTTGGTGTGGCACAACCACGCCTGGGAAAAACCCTCAAATAGGCCTAATTATCAAAACCCATAATAATATTAATATATGAATTTGTTTTTTAAAATCAGTCATTCCATTTATCCGACAGCTCTTGTAAGTTTACATACTTCTTTGCTATCTTTAGCATATATGCATTTTTTGCCATTAACTGAAGGGTTTTATACCATTTCAGACCGCTTTTGGATTAGAGTTAGCTTTACACACACAAGAAATATCAGTGCTTTGATACCACTTGTGTTATACATCAGACGTTTTTCTTTTACAATCTTATTTTATCCCAGATTAGATAAACATTCACATACCAAAAATCATGGAACAGCAATATGTAAATTAAATATGAAGTGGTGTTGCCTCAGAGGCCGGCTTGGGAACACCCACACCTGTATAAGTAGTGAGGTATTATCCTGTGAGTGAGGTTGAACTAAGGTCAGCGTGAAGTTATTAACAGGGCACTGTGCAGTCTGGTGGTGGTTTCATACAGGGGTGCGCTCTCATGGCATGGGTTGGGCCCACTGGTCATCCTAAACAAGTCAGTGCCCATTCCTTCATTGCTTTTTGATTATTTGCAGCCCTTTATAGACCTCATGTACCCCACAGTGATGGGGCATTCCAGCAGAATAATGCACCGTGCCATCAGGGCCCAAGCTGTCCAGAATTCTGGAGAGTTCTAATGAGTGGTGTGGCCTGCACATTCACCTCACATGAGCCAAATTTAAGCATTTCACTATCATTTAACCTCAGATCATTCACGTCCCTTTGCCGAGAGCACACTGGCCAAGGTTAACGTCACTCTCAAGGTACAACGTATACAGAGGTGGGGGTTTCCAAGTCATCCCCTGACCTAACACCGTTCTTTTTGGGGCGTTTTGACAGATTTGCCCACCATGGGATCAAAAAATCCGTAGAGGTCTGGAGAATGCATATCTTCCTTTTTCATAAGTGGTAATGTTTGATTTACAGTGGTGTGAAAATGTGTTTGCCCCTTCATGATTTCTCTTTTTTTTTGCATGTTTGTCACTCTTAAATGTTTCATGTTATCAAACTAATTTAAATATTAGTCAAAGACAACGCGAGTAAACACAAAATACTGTTTCTAAATGAAAATAATCCAAATCTACCTGGCCCTGTGTGAAAAAGTGTTTGCTCCCTAAACCTAATAACTGGTTGGGCCACCCTTAGCAGCAACAACTCCAATCAAGCATTTGTGGTAACTTGCAATGAGTCTTTTACAGCGCTTTGGAGGAATTTTGGCTCACTCATCTTTGCAGAATTGTTGTAATTCAGCCACATTGGAGCATTTTTCGAGCATGAACTGCTCGAAGGTTTTAAGGTCATGCCACGCTATCTAAATAGGATTCAGGTCAGGACTTTGACTAGGCCACTCCAAAGTCTTCAGTTTGTTTTTCTTCAGCCATTCAGAGGTGGACTTGCTGTTGTGTTTTGGATTATTGTCCTGCTGCAGAACCCAAGTTCGTTTAGCTTGAGGTCACGAACAGATGGCTAGACACTCTTCTTCAGGATCTTTTGGTAGAAAGCGGAATTCATGGTTCCATTTATCACAGCAAGTCTTCCAGGTCCTGAAGCAGCAAAAACGCCCCACATCTTCACACTACCACCAACATACCTTACTGTAGGTATGATGTTCTTTTTCTGAAATGTGGTGTTATTTTTTTACACCAGATGTGATAAGATACATACCTTTCAAAAAGTTAAACTTTTGTCTCGTCAGTCCAAAGAGTATTTTTGCAAAAGTCTTGGGGATCATCAAGATGTTTTCTGGCGAAATTGAGACGAGCCTTAATGTCCCTTTTGCTCAGCAGTAGTTTTTGTCTTGGCACTCTGCCATGCAGGCCATTTTTGCCCAGTCTCTTTCTTATGCTGGAGTCATGAACGCTGACCTTAACTGAGGCAAGGGGGTCCTGCAGTTCTTTGGATGTTGTTGTGGGGTGTTTTGTGACCTCTTGTATGAGTCATCACTGCGCTCTTGATGTGATTTTGTGGACAGAAAGGGCAATTTTCTTTCTAGCTTCCGACAGTATCATTGCTGTTTCTATTCTTTAATTGAGCACACAAAATCAACTTAATGGTTTGTCCTGTGTAGAAACAGGTTTTGCAGACTTTCATCTCTAAGTGCTTTATGTATTGGAAAAAAAACAAGTTGTTTCCCTTCATTATAGTGGAGAGGGCCTCTACAGAAGGGGAAAATGAAGTACTACATGTTTGTTAAATACACTACTTAACTTTAAGTAAAATTGAACATTTTATTTAAATAAGCACTGAACTAAATATATTTACATATATTTACTTTTTATATATTTACATCCCATGCATATCTTTATTATTCATATATCAGCTGTCATCTTCTTTGGGATTTTGCTTGTCCAGCAGCAGAAGCTTTATGGAAGTGTTAATGTGTATGTAATTGTTTCATTTTGATTGAGGAACAAATGCTAATAGCGGTTTAGTTAGTATGCTACCACTGTGGTAGTGCAGAGCCCTTATGTAACCTGCTGTAATAAATTAAAAACATAATCCTCACCATCCAAAAAAAATTACATTGCCTTTTTCACAGAATTAATGTCCAGTATTAATGAATGATGAATATATCTACATTCTCTGGTCATATGTCCATTTGTGCTGGACATCCCAGTCAGCTACACAGAGAATTTATTCACTTCTGTGCAACCAAATTGTGGCTGAAGTCTCTGACACATCAGACTTGTGCAGACTCCAGGCCTTTATCATCTCCTCGTTTTTTGAGAAGTCCTTGAATGAACTTCCTCATTTGGGGAAAGGCCAAGATAAGACATGTCGGGAATGTGTGCCTTCTTTCTACGTGTCTGCAGCTGATCAGACTCAGTTTGCCAGCAGCTCCAACCCTGTTTCCAGAAGTTTGTGTGCTGCGCAAAATAGGAAATCAGAGATACTAACTGAGGAATAGTACCCGGACAACATAACAGATGTTGAAACTGAGAAATCCCAATCTCACCAATACCATGTGTGCTAATACCTCCATACCATCGCATATGCTGGCTTTTGAACTGTGTATTGATAACCAATTAGATAGCCTCTCCTCTATAGCCTGGATGATGCAGCATCCATATTTTCCTTATACAACCTAGTAAGCTTCCATATCCTTACTTCTGAAAGCTTTTTTTATACCCAGTCATGTTAGAGACAGAGTGCCAATGAACCTAATTAAACTTAAAATGTTCCACCAAGTGATTTTTTTGCATTATACAATGTCCCATCAGGGTTGTATGGCATCACCCAAGAACAGCTTGTCTTTTACTGTCAATACTAGAAAACCAAGTGTCTATTTGTTTCTTTTAATTCCAGATTCCAGATCTCAAGGCACACATAGCAGTGGTTACACTTACAGTACATTAACAGAATTTATCCAGAAGGAGTAGTGCTTTTCTGCACGGAAAGCTAGTGAAAATGGGGCCAAAAACTCCCCTGAGGACAGATACAGAGCTAATGCCAGTACCTAAATGCAAGGATACACAATGTACAGACACACTTATATACTGTAAATAAGTGCAACACTGATGTTTGTTTAAGTGACTTTTGATTAAATAGGTGTTCAGTGTGTGCATTAAAGTGACAAAGGTGAACGTTAGAAGTCTGAGGATGAGTCATGCTGCTACTTTCTGGATTAGTTAAAGTAGTCCAATCTTGAGATTACAAGGGACTACACAAGCATCTGGGTGGCCCCTCTAGACAGAATTGATTAAATCCCCTGCCCACTGTAGGGGGGAAACCCACATTAATGATTCAGATTTGGCACTGTCAAGTTAAGAATGCTTTGTAGTTTTTACTCGAATAAGTTCTTGAAGATGAAGTTAAGATTGTAGCTTATTAACATAATGACTGTTGACCTATTGACCTATATGATGTACTCTTGTTCAGTGTCAATTCCTGCAGTTGTCTCTGTAGAGGCAGGCTACCACTAATAGTAGCCTATATTGGTATCTGGTGGTATACATACATGATTCGGACTGTATAAATATATATATATACATATATTGGTTGTCTTCAGGGATGAGTCCTGCGTTTTGTCTTGGGCGAAGACTATATATTGTGGTCAGTGCCAAGATTTTTTGTCACACATCCAGAAGGCCTGCCGTCATTTGCAGGAACTGTGAGAGTATTTAAGATGCATATATTGGATTATTGCAGGACAACATTTATCTTTCTTCAGAACAGCACTGCAATCTGACAACCTTCTGAGTACAACTATTGCTTTGATGGTGAATGTATTTTATATAAAGGAATTGCATGTGTTTTTGTTACTGTTGAAAGACAAAGACCACTTTTAATTAATTTGAATGATATTTATTAAATTCACTTTTTTTTGGAGATACTACTGAAGAGATTAGACTTAAGATATTAAAGATATTTAAGATAAATCCATATGCACACAGAACTGGGAAAGTTAAAGAGCCAATTGTGAAAAAGAGTGGTTTTCAAGAGATTAAAGAGTTAAAAGATTGAAACTCCCAGCAACCTTGTAAGACCTGATAGACCACAAAACCATTACCAACAGAACCAGAACCTAAAGCTTTCCTCTGTGTAAAAGAGGGGAAAGAAAGAATTTCTGTCCATCCTTCTACTGTGAGAAGACACCTAAACACTATGGTTCTGAAAGGATGTGTAAAAGTAACATAAAGTAAAACATAAAAGTAACATTTAAACATAAAAGATGGCCAACTGCCAATCAATCAAAGAAACAGCTGGCGTTCTAAGAAGAATGAACATACATCAACATCCCTGAATGTGTTTGAGATTATTTGGATCGTGAGAAGCAGAAAATGCAACCCAACTTTAAAGGTGTGGAAAAATGTCCCTGCAGAGTAAACAAAACTAAAGGTCTCCCCAGAAGAAAGTGGCAATATGTATATATACAAATTTTTTTTTTGAAGAACTTGTACTACAAGACATTTTCGACTGGAGATTAGATAAATGAAGAGTGGCATCTGAGTTCTGCACAGTACTGTATACAATACACACAGTTTACATGTAGCACTGACTTTGTTCCTTAAATCATCCCAAGCAAGCGCAGCTCTCCACTTTCGCTTTGGAACTCCAGTAGTACATCCAATGTTTCTTCGTTGCACCTCTAATTAGGATCAGAGGCTGCATACCTTTTGTCCAGCTGCATGTGGCCCATGTGGTTGTGCTCAGCTGTTTGTGTTTTTCAGCAGATGGGTATGAGAGTGTGTTTTGTCCAAGAAGTGCCTCGCCTGCTCCTAAAGTAAACCCAGCCTTGTCCTTTGGAAATTATTGAAAGGTCAGTCTATTGTGGTGACTGTGTTGGTGTAATTCCATATAACAACCACTACTTCTTTGATGAACTGCAATGTGTGGATATGAAGAAGCTTTATTGAGAAACTTCACAAAATGAAAAGGTACAATACAATCAATGTAAATCCTAGAACCACACTTCTAAGAACCATTTGGGAAACTTGCATAGATACCTTTAAAAGAGGAAATTGTCCAGTTGCAATAGTCACTTTGCATGGCTGTGTTGTGCTGTTTGCTGGAGTTGAGTGAATGAATTCATGTTTCAGATTAGCTCCACATCTGGGCCTGAACAGAAGCAACTGTGTACAGGAATTTCACAAACAGGTTCCTTGTTTTCAGATTTTATTGTTAAGGTCTGCATTGTCCTTCACTACTTCAGATAACTGGAGCTTTATATGAATCAATTTTTCCATATAGGAAAGTTTTCCATCTAGGAGTTTTGTGAGTCACAGAGTGAAGTGCATCACAGTAATTCAACAAGTTGTAACAGTCAGTATGCCAGATACATTATGTGATGGATGATTAAACTATATGCAATCTCTCTTACTTGTCAATACTCAGATGACAGAGCTTTGAGTATTCTTGCCTGTTTATTTTTTTATTTGGCAAACCTGAGTTGCAATTTTTTGATACAAACAACTGCGAGCCAGCTATGCATTTGTATGCTGTTGCTAGGCCAAAACTGTGGCTATTTGTAAATATGTGTCTCCTATTAGCACATAGGCCAAAGTATAATCTCTGGTAAAGAGCAAATAAACAGTGTTATTTTTAATGCTGTTGTTGTGCTGGGATGCTGGAATACATGTTTCATAAAAGTTAATAATTGGTGCAGCAACAATGAACCATCAATCACTCTGTCAGTTTAGTTCACAAACAAACCCTTTCGTAAGGTTCAATTGCATATGACTGTTTATCTGTGCTGTCGTTGTTAACCTTATTTATTGCTAAGGTAAATGGCATTAACACTAGGTGAAAGCTTTACAAGCACCTGTGAGAGTTTGATAGTTTTGGCAGGAGATTTGGCAGGAGTTTTATTTGGTAGGCTTCGTAAGCATCATATGACCTCATTTGCAGTACTTGACACTGATAATCCTTCCGGAGAAGTGGACTTCTTATCCTTGTAAAAATATTTTCTGAACGCTGACGTAGTATTAGCCGCAACACGTTATTAGCCAAGAGCTCAGTTCACTTTCAGGTTGCAATTGTAGTTGCTTAATCATTTAGATAATAGATACCAAATCATTTAACACTTTTACTTTGCAGGCACTGTTAATGAGTGCTGAGTGTTTTATGTGTTTTATTCTTAATTAAATATATTAGGGATAGACATTTCAGTTTTAGTTCAGTTTCAGTCTATATATAAAAGCTATATATACATGAAAAGAAAAGCCAATATATATATATATATATATATATATATATATATATATATATATATATATATATATATACTGTATATAAATAGTTTTAACACTTAATAGTTTAATAGTTAATAGTTTTGGGTAAAACACTCTCTATAAATGCACTACAGGGATTCGATTTATGACGTGATTAAAAGGGGCCTAAAATCAAAACAGAGAGAGAACACAGACCAGCAGAAAGGCGAATATGGGAAAAAAATCTTGTTAACTTCAGATAAGCTCAAAGTTTTCCAGCAAGGTAAACAAAGCTTAAACTAGAATAAAGGTTATTAAAACAATAATCATCGTTAAAAAACACAATTTATACCGTTATACTGTTTGTGTAAACATTTTTAGGAGTTTCTCAGCAAAAGCCTGTCTTTTCCAGACTTAGCTGGCTTGGCTAATTAGCCTGACTGTATGGTAGCTTGTACTGTGATTCTTTGTATCGAGAAGGTTTCAAACCAGACAGTCTCAGAGCGCCGCTGTTTACGAGGGACATCACCGCTAAATGTGTTGCGAGGATTGTCATTATGGAATGCTAGTTATATGTGTATTTTGATTTGAAAAGTCAGATCTTAGTTGTGTATGAACTCAACATAACAATGGAAGTTTCAAATAGTGTCTTTGTAGTGAAACGTATTCAAATATACAGTAAACTATTTTTGAGTTTGGGTGTACCCAGTTATTATTCTTTTAAAGGAAGCATGTGGCTTTTGGTTGAGACGGTAATTGTTACTGCTAAGGGCATGAATACAATCCAGTGGCTCTTATCTGTAATATTTGACTGAGATAAGGCTTACACACACACACACACACACACACACACACACACAACCACACACACACACGCACACACACACACACACACAAACACACACACACACACACTGCACTACTGAAAGAACATGCTGCAGGCTACTGCACACCGGATGCCACCTGAGACAGTGAAGCCGTTATTAATCTCATACAGACATCCTCTAAAGAACTACATTAAACTTAGTGCACAACCTTAAATCTAACAGTAAGTTGCAACCCTGCCAGTGTGGCACAGAGCCTTGAGATAGCTGCAGTAGTATTTCTATCTTTCTTTTCTTTGCTTGGTCTAAAAGCAAATAATAAAACCTCTTAATATCTCAGACATGTTTACAAATATAATAAGACTCATTACTAAGTATTATTATTCAATAAATTCATTAACTACAACACAAACTGGAAGAGTTGTCCCTTTTCTTTATGTGTGTTGTTTTGGCCCACCGGTGGCCCTGGCCCTTTAAGGTTAAATTCTCATGACTATTTGAATATTTGGAATTTTTGGCTCATTTTTAAAACATAATGCAAATGATTCGAACACACTGATTGGTCACTTTAGACCTATAAAGTGAAGGTTCCCAGTCTTTTTCCCAGCAATGACCAGTACATGGCCACAGGTGGCTTGCATGGGGTGGTAGAAGGATAGGAAATGTGGTGATGATGCAGCAGCATACATGATTACCCCCTGTAGGCACAGATACACAATACTTATACTTCATCAGACCCACTACTTTGTACATGCTTCTGCTGTGACAAGTGGCAAAAAAACAAAGTGAATCTACATTGTGTTGCTGTGCTTGTTGCCAATCCTCCGTTTGTATTGCCTGTATTGTAGGAAGATAATATAGATGTTTTACCCCTATATTTGTTTTCATTACACAATATTTGTTATTCATAGTTATTATCTGATTATCGGCATACTTTCATAATTATCACATTTGGTGAGTGTTTCATCTGTCACAGAATGACTTTATTGTAATTGTTTACTGAATTATATACATATTTTTATTACATACAATATTGTTGTTATTCATTATTATGATTATCGATATTCATAATTATTCATTTGTGAGTGTTTCACTTTAGCTAAAACCTGAATGGCAGACTTAGCCCACATGTGAATTCTTCACTAAGCCTAGTTTAACACCTTTTTTCTCCCATTCACAGTTCTGTTGTGGTCAAAATATCCGACGACCTCAAAAGTGGTCAGCAAACATTCAGTCCATGTAATGATCACCGAAAATAATGCTTAGTGAACTTCCACTTAAAAAGATTGAGAGACATGTAGGTAGACCTTAAGAGCCTCAAAAAAATTGAAATCTTGTTGCAAATAATGGTGGAAAAAATTTGGTCAAAATATAATCCAATAGATAACTTACTTTTTTTAAGAGGCTCTCGAATTAATTGCTAATGGCACCTGTTTGAAAAAATGATAAAAGACACCTGCCTACAATTCTACCCCTCCCCACTATGGTGAGACGAAAAAAAGGAGCTGTCGGAGGACACAGAACACCGACTGTGACCTGACACCAGGCTGGGAAGACTGAATCTGCAATAGGCAAGTGAAGAAAAAGAAATCTACTGTGGGGAAATAATCTAGCAGACCACTCTACTTCTATCGATCTGGGGCTCCACGCAAGATCTCAGCCCGGTGGGGTCAAAATGATCACAAGAACGTAGAACCACAAGGGGGGATCTAGTGAATTCTGACCAAAAGTTTGTACCAACAACACACACATAACGTCAGAGATCGTCCCTATGCTTAAGCAGTAAAAGTGTCTGAATAAATTTGGACCACACATGGCCAAGCCCAAAAGTAGAAAACACACACACAACTCCACTTGGAGTGAAAATCTTTGCATCCAAAGAACCTACTGCTACTCATGACTAGACTGTGTGCTTCCTAAAAATGTCAGCAATGTAAAACCTGAAGCTCGATGGCTTTCACAGGCCTGCTTGCCTCATGTGAGATTAGCTCTAAACCATTTCCTCTTCTTGATCATTAGAAAAAGGATGGAATGTGTTCAATGTCTTTAACACCTTTTTTCTCCATTCACAGTTGTGGTCAAAATATCCAGGACTACGACCTCAAAAGTGGTCAGCAAATGTGCCCCTGCATTCAGTCCATGGTAATGTGATCACATATCTCCTGGGTCTGTCTTCACTACTTTAGCTCGCGCTGGCTCCGGGGCTGCAACTCTGCCTGGAAAATGTATATCCTTGCAGGAGGCCGCACTTGACATTTTGTGCATCGAACATCAGCAGCACAAAGCCGTGCTATATTACATCTCCCAATTGGGGAAAAGTCTGGAAAAGTCTTAAGTCACAAGATACAACTGTCAACAAGGGAGATCAACACAAACACAGCCAAAGAGCAGAGGTCTGTTTCTCCGTTTTCACTGACACAGCACTACTGCATATAGCAGAGGACCTGTGGTATCCGTATACAGGGCTGCAAAGGGGCAGTAACACTGTGGCATGCTTAAGCCTGAGCAGTTATTGTCAGCAGCAACCAAAGTATGATGTCATTTTAGGACCTATTAGGCTTCCTTTATTGTGTTATGTAGCACTTTGTGCATGTAAATGATCCGCAAATATATAAAGCCAGCAGAGGGAGAAACTCACGGAAACCACTTTTCTTAGCTGCCTATGACACCTTGTTGGAATTTCAGCCTATGTCTCTGTTACAAGGTGAAATCGTCTTGGAACAAACTTCATACTCTTAGCTCCTGGCAAACGTGGCACACCATCATATAATAAGCAGAGAACAAAGTACTGACCACTCTAAAACGTCTTGCCCCTGTCTAGTTTGCCATGTGTAGTGGCAGAACCAGTAGCAGGATGCTGCTCTCGCAGTTGACCAATCAGAATGGAGTAAGTGAGCTGATCAATTGTGTACACTGGGCTCATCAGGAGGCAGGGTTTAAAACACAGGAGCCCTAATAGAGCGTGAATATGAATGTACAGTATGAGAAATGTAGTAATTGGGGAATTTGTAAAGATGTCAATCTATTCTTACAGAAATAACCATAATATGCCATCTGGTTTTAATGGTTCAACTTCCACCAGCCTCAGCTTCTTTACCGTGGTGGTCAAATTACTGAACGCATTGATGCCCCCAACCAGTGGAGATTCTAGAGTTTGTTGGGGCCCTGGCCAATCATTTTCTAAAATACAATTAAAAAATATATTGAAAAATATAAATATACCCTCAGGGGGCCCATAAATAGCCTGGGACACCAAGCAGTTATCTGCCTTGCCTTGTGGCAAGGGGGGGCCTCTGCTCCCAATATCCACATGGATTAATCAATACCCTATTCAACATCCACTACAGACTGATCACACGCCCCTTAACCATTACTGTAAACATGTTGAGAATGATTCACCATCCACATAATGCCTGCTCTGTGGTGGTCCTGTGGGGGTCCTGACTGTTAAAGAACAGTGTAAAAGGGGGATAACAAAGCATGCAGATTCTGTAATTGTAATTACAATGCTCTCCTATTTCCTGTTTCTTGTCGCCCAATGAACGCTGGGAAAGACTTCATCGCCTACTATGATGCAAAAGAATAAATGGCTAAAATGATAAATGAATTAAATAATTGTTTCAGTCACATGAACAGGAGGTGAGTTTTATTTTGCTATCACTTAAACAGAAAGTAAACATGATGTTTATGAAAAGTGTCCATAGATTAATACATGGGCAGGGCTGGACAGGATGTGACAATAGTCCTCTTCACTGGCTGTTGGCTTCCACCAATTTTCCAGCTTATAACAACATGAAATCCACAAGGCCAGAACTTGCAGCCGCCTGTAAACAGAGGAAACATGCACCGTCTTTGCTCATCATGTTTATAGGAGCTGTCAATCTTCCTGTTTACTGGAGCTGTCAATCGGCTTCACAGCTTTCTGTTATGCCCCACTGGAGGCTGTTTGCATGAACACCACTTAACCTCTCCCGAAGCAATGAGTCAGTCTTCTTTCAACAAGTTTGCCTGGTGACTCACCACAATGTAGTTAATCTTACAGATGTGTTGAGACTGAACTGATAAGCCAACAATTCAACAGAAGACAGCTTGGCCTCTATTCACCAAAATCTAATAAAATAAACATACCCATCAAATTGTTCTTCTGGTATATCTTCTTTGGTATATCTGTGCAATCAAATTCTGCTCAGAGTGTGTGATAAATCACCACCTAATAGAGGCTTAACTTATTTATTTTTTTTTTTTCAGCTCTGGTTATTTACTGACATTGTGCATTAATGAAAAGAGAACCCTCACTGTCACCAAGCCTTTAAAAAAACGAATGATTTCTATGAAATACTGTAATAAACATGTCTATGTTTTTTAGTTGACTTGAATTCATAATCATCATGTTTCTTACATAAACTCTGCTTGGATTGGGACAATACTGAGTTTTAATTGGAAGTATGAAAGCCTAAATCTTGAAATGCTGAATCTTGAAGTTTTTTGATCAGATTTATGGCAACCTCTCCTATTTAGGATCAACCAATCATGGTTTCAGTTGTCAATGGGTGGCACCATGGCCATAACTGGGATCAATCATTTAGTGAGGTCAGTTTTGTAAAAAACTTGACGTACATCTCATGGTGAATAACTAACTAAATTTGAAAGTTTGTCAGAGCAACTAAAGCTCAGTCGATTTAATTGTCTGTGTCAATTTAAAACAACTTTTAAAAAAAATACATTGAAAGAAAGACCTGTAAACAGTCTAACTAGAGCAGTGTCAAACTCAACCACTTAAAGGGCCATATTAAAAACCTGAACAGAGCTGGGGGACAAAAAAATAATTTTATTAAATTAAAATTTAATTTATTTTAAATTATTTTTTCGATTTTTTGACATTTCGCTGTATTATCTGAACTGTCTATTGTTTATTAACCCATAAGAGCCCAGACCCGTTTCCCCTTAAGGGAAAATAATAAAGGGTCAGTTACAAGATCATAAAAGATCAGACTTATAGTGACAAAGAGGTCACATGGCGTCTTCGGTAAGTAGTATAGGGTCATAATACATAATAATGTCACAACAACAACAATTTCATAACTGGAATTCCATCACGCTGTTCTAGAAATGGCATCGGAATGTGTATATGTAATATAGAATATGGGTATATGTAACTAATATCTGCAGCCTAATGTAGCCTATTTTGGTCAATTGGATGGGGCTAACTTATAGTTAGCTTTGTGTGGTCAGCAATCCAGAATGTTTGTGTGAAATTGTGTTGTTAAGAAATTGCTGCTTTAGTTTTATGTTCTTCATAATTCATTCAAAAATCATTTAATAGATAAGTGTATGAGTTCATTGTTTGACAGTAGAGTAATGTGAAGGACTGAGTAAGCCACTGTGTTTTGCAGATCTGTTTTTCTCATTCAAAACACAGTATCGGAACATCTGAAGGCCTTGTTCTTTGACCTCGCATCATTGCATTTACCTATGCCTTTATTGTCTATCTGTACTTAAATGGTCTAACCTGAAGCAGGACCTTCAACATGATTAACAGGAGGTTAGGACATGCCACTGGGGGAAAAGAGTCCAATAGGACAGACCAGGGCTAGCTGGTTAGCATTCTAAATTAAGTAGATGTCACTGCTACACTGATGTCTTTCACGCACAGTCAAAAGGAGTAGTTATATCTGTTGATAATTTAAGTTAAGTAGTACTGAGTTAGCGGTTTAGTCTATGCCTAGTCTTGCATTGCCAGACTCTCTATAGAGAACTTGGTGACACTTTACACCACTTTTTATGACCACTGCTATTACAGGGAAATTAAACCAATCAAAAGCCAGCTGTTGCGTATGACATATAGAAGGAGGCAATTTTAAAAATGGTATGACAACATAAACAGTACCTTGGGAACACAGAAATACACGATGGACTGTCTGTGGCTGCAGTCTGTGGCTGAGACTACTGTTTGCTTGGCTAAACTTGACTGGAACAACAGCACTTCGATGCTGAACCACTGCAAAACAATATAGGAGGTGCATATACGTGGCAGTGCAGATACCCAATCGGAATGCAATTGTTCCGACCGTGTGGACAGGTTAATGCACCAAATATGTCAGAGTCTCCATCTACGTGTGGCTGAGACTAGTTTATGGCTAAACCACAGCTGTCTGAGTTCAGCTGAGAAGCAGTTACTGCAGATTGTGTAGTCTTGTGGCTTCTTCCACACTGAATCTTATAAAACCCTTCTGAAATGTCAGAAGACAGTGGTGTGCTATTGCTAGTTCTAAACATCAAATCAAATCAAATCAACGTTTATTTTTATAGCGCTTTTTACAACAGATGTCGTCACAAAGCAGCTTTACAAAGACTCTTTACAAAGAATCTGGTGTTGACAACAGGTGCACACTATTAGTAAAAGGCTTGAGGCAATAGCAGGTAGCAGTGATTGTGGTAGTGACAGTGATTGGAGGACTGATGAAAAAAAGATTTGGGACTTGGCAGATCTAGACTTTGATGGATCATAACACAGTGACAAAGCATACAGAATGACAGATCAGATGTCATCATCGAAAAAAATGTGGCATGATAAATATCCTGTCTCCATTTGATTCTGATACCTGTGTCTGCATCCCAGAGTAGACGATCATGTTTTAAGATTGGCACCTTTGGCCATATTTAATCACATGAATGGAGATTTGTGAAAACCCCTTCATATAATGTGAATACAAAACAGGTTTATATTAGCTATTAGAGAAAACAGCTGGAAATCAGCTGTGGCAGTTCTATGATAGGACACTTATGTTAAAGAGTCATGTCAAAACTGCAACATAAAAAAGTCAAAAATGCTAATGTTTGTTCATGTTTTCAAATAAAACACACAGAATACCGTCTACAAGCTTCAAAGGTCTGTGTTTAGAATGCTCAGAAGGTCATTAGAGATGTTTTTGGACTGTCACATTTAAGTTTTGACATGACCCAAACTGAAGGCCTCTAAAACTCATAGTATTACATTTACGGCATTTAGCTGAAGCTCTTATCCAGAGCGACTTACAGGGTTAATCATATTACAGCTAGGCCAAAGTAGTGTTAGGAGTCTTGCCCAAGGATTCTTATTGGTGAAGCACAGCTTAGTCACTCAGCCTGGGATTCGAACCCCAGTCTCCCACGTGTGGTGGTGGCTGCTTGGCAGGTATTGGTGTTATCCGCTGAACTACACCAACCAGAGTCTATGGTAAGTGCCACCTTTGTTTGCAGGGCGTCCTATGGAGGATGTCTTGCAGTTGTGTTAATATGCCATAATACTTAACTACCACGCTCTATCTATAGTTAAATTACTAATCAAAATATTGGTTATGACTTTTACATACAACTTAAACCAAACAAAGGTGCTAACACAGTTGCAGAGTTATTGAACATCCTGAAAATAAGTCTGAAACAAATGCAGTAAGATCTCACCTACTGGGAACAGTGAGATAGAAAGTGAAGCCATGTCTATGAATAGCAGCTATGTGAGTGCGAAAGCTGATGGGAATAGCCCCCTGGTTTCATCTGGTTTAAAAGCCCCACATGGCCTGTTTGATCCATGGCCCGAACAGGATGCACTGCTGGATAAACGGTGCCCACGCAAAGGTCTGTTTTTTAAGGACAGCACATGCCAGAATCCTAATCAGTGGTGTGGTATGAGTCTGAGGCCAGCTATTTTTAACATCACCATTTATTAAAAACTAAGCAAACTATGTTTCAAATGATATAAACTCTGTTTCACTTGAATGCGTTGTAGTTGTGTTTTCTTGAATCCGTTCATACTTCCATAATGATAAGCCCCTAGCTGTCTTTGACTTACAAGCTCAAATTGCAGGGTAATCTTAGCAGCACTGCTAGTTATAGTTATCATAGTACTGAAAGGAAGTCCTTTCATCCAGCAGAATGACAGCAGATCTGTCTTACACATAGCTCTTAACCTGGTGATTAGTCTGCTTTCACACACTAGAGAGTGACAGTGAGCTAAGAGTGACAATGAGCTACACTGCAAAAATAAATAAATAAATAAATACACGCTGAAAACAAAAATCCTAACATGTGAAATTCTTTTAAATCTTTTCAATGTACCTAGTGTAATCTTACTGGCAGTAATTGTGCTCTGCCAATGGAATAAGTTCATTTCACTATCAACAAATGAAAAAGCAAAAACATCCAGTCCCTTCATTTTATTCGTGTTCCAGTCAAATGGGGCATTAGGTACAGAATACCCTGTGCCAGAACAAAAAAGAAAACACATATTTAACTTGAAATGAAATATTTTGTGGACTATGTGTCCACTCTTTGCCTTTATTACAGGCTCCAATCTTTCATGAGCTTTCCTTTTACTTTATTTAAAGAAATCTGCAGGGAGATTTTTCCACTCTTTTAAAGTTACTCATCCTTACAGTACCAAACCCAGCAAACACAGATACATTGTGACAGTCTATTGTATTGGTGCCCAGAATGTTGTCACAATGTCGAAATGTAGCCTAATACCTCGGGCCCATGCACAGATGTTTTGAGGGTAGGGGCTCAAGGGGTGGGGCAACATAAATATGAGTTCAATTTAATTTACAGCAACTCTTATTTTATAAGAGTGAAATAAAGTTTTAGTTAAAACCAAACCCGGTGCCTTTTCCAAAGGCTGTCAGTGGATGCCATTATGGGATTATGGGATCATATTTTTAAGGCTTGTCCTGCTTTGTTTTGAATCAGAAGAAACTGGGGCGTATTTGAACCATTTCAGAGGGATGCCAAATAATTCTCTAATCATAAAATTAGTCTTACTGACAGACTGGATCCACTCAATTTCCCAGACAGCCAGTGCATTAATGATCTGCACATGCTAACGTTACCTCCACTTCTGCGCTGTCCATCTTTGAGTTTGCAGCAGCGCAGTTCATCTCCAGGCCGGCATTCCTCTGACACCAGTGTGACGTTAGCACAGAATAGGACTTAGAAAAAATATCACTTTGAGCAAATCCTCTTTCACTGAGCACAGCAGCAGGGAGAAAACTTCGCTTAGCCCTATTGGGCACAGCAAGACATCTGGGAAGATCATTCCTTAGCATCATCTGAGTCAGGAGGCAATATACAATACAGTTATTATACACACCAACCAAGATGGCCCTGTACAGTCTTGGGGCAAAGGGGCTCCTCCAAGTTCTAGTACTCATGCTTGTTTAGTGCTATAGACTTAAAGACAGTCTACAGCAGGTAAACTATGCTTTGTTAAAACACCTAAATGAGCTCCTACCTAAAATCGCATAACTTCATATAGTTTATGCTATTCAGCTGGTTTTTAGGCTTGTACATATCTAAAGCTTATAGCCAGCACAGCCAGCTATTTAGATAACTGAGGTTTTATTTAGTCATTTTATGCAATAAGTTTACCTAGGAGACGTACAGTCAAAGAATGTAAAAGAATGTAAAAGAAGATCATGGGTCATGAGAGCACATTCCAAATATGTCCATTTCCAAGCTGCCAGAGCATCAGCTGAATTATAACCTATCCTCATATCCTCCTAAGTGTATTTATGACATTAGAATTGGTTTGGAAAGAATGTATATGGTGGGAGCAGTGGTGAGGGAATTCTGAATGCTCCATAAATAGACAACATAGTTGCTTAAATAAGTAAAAAAAAAATTACCACTTATACAGTTCTCTAGACATTTCTTTTTTAATTAACAACATACATCTGAGTCATCCTGTTAACATTGGTACAAGCATGTCTCTAGCCGCTAATGATTTAATGTCTCATGCATTAAACCTCTTGTGCCTAGTGAATATTTTGCCAGCAGTTGGGAAAATGTTGTGTGCGCATACCTAACAAGTGAATGAGTGCACTGGGTTCTTCCAGGCCTTCTCATTTAGCTTTTTTCCTGGGACACATTGTCCAGTAGATTTGGAAACATTGACTACTCTCAAGGTGACAGACAGGATAATTCCTGAGTAAAGAAACTTGGATTACTAAACTTGGATTACTGTCTTGTCATACAAATCAAAAGCATATAAATGACATGCCATTGTTTACATGATCCCTCTGTACCTTATGAAGCAGGGATCAGTTGCATCACCATGGGCATTATGGATAAGGCTGACAACCACTCCGGGCAAGTGTGCTTATTATTCACTAGTGTGTGTATATGTAAGTGTTTCACTGCATGGATGGGATAAATGCAGAGGTGAAAGTCTGTCTGCATGCACATTGGTCAGATAAATGGTTATAAAGCTTCTAAATGTAAAGACGTTCCTTGGAGCAATAAAAGCAAAAAAGCACATTTCTGAGATTCCTGAAGAACTACTACATGAATTGCTTGGGGGAAACAGCTCCTGTATGCGGAATATTTTAGGACTTTCTCTAGCTGCCATGTCTTAAATGCATGATCATGTAGAATTGATTTAGCTGTTTCCTTGCACTTAGAAAAGAACAGAGCACCTGTTCACTCAAAACACAAAGAGCTGTCAGTGCTAAGCACTGATCAAATCCTTCTCTATGTTCGGTGCCACTTAAAGGAATGGGTTTATGAAAACTCAGTTGTACACAGTTTTACATATATTCCACATGTTGTTGATCAACCATGACATTCTGCAGTGCAACTGCAAAACTGACAACCTACAATGCAATGTCCAGCAAGCATTACAGAATGCCAGTGCAACCACTGACTTTAGGGAGGTGGATTTTTAACCCAGTTCCATTTAGAATTTAAGTGAACAATAAGTATAAGGATAAGACCATACAACATGGCTGCTACAAAACGGTTGCTGTTGGGGTTGTGATGGTATACGGAATTGCAGAATCTCTTCCCCCTCCTCACTGTATGAAGCCTTGATATTCTCTAAGGTTTGAGAAAATTAACTGAGGTTAATTGCAGAAGCCCAGGATCTTGTTAAAGATGTGAAAGCTTGGGAAAATGGGTTCCTGTTCTTGCAGCAAATCTTTCGTTCCACCTTAAATGGTGTCACAGCTACATTCTGGTGTCTGTACAAGCTGCAGAATGGAACGGAATTTATATATGTTTGAAAATTTGCTTGTTTTGAAATACAGTACATTCTTCAAGAGCATTTGTAATAAAAAAAAAGTAAACCATTACATAGCTCGCAAAAGAGCCTTTCCTGTAGTAGGTATTCCTGGCCTGAAGTGACAATGACAGAGATGTCATTTTCCCTATTATCCTACTAGGTTAACGTACTATCAAAATGAATTTGAGGTTGGTCTATATATAATGGTAAATTATATACATATATAAAAATAAAACAAAAAATAAAACAGACCTACAACATACAGTTAATTTTCTGCTCAATCCAGTTTATTTAAACAAGCCCTTCTTGTTTGAACATTTTTCATTTCACAAAAAAACAATGTGTTTATATATATATCTGTCTATTTAGGCTATTCAGCCTAATTAACACTGAAGGTATACCAGAATATCAGAATAGAGCTCATTTACAGTCATAAAGAAACAGCCACAAGCACAGTCAGTTTCATTTGAAATACTTGTTTTACATACATAAAATCAAGCCTAGTGGACCTTGAGGAAAATTGCTGGTGCAAGCAGTTCAGAAGCTTCTGCTGATTGTATAATGTAGTACACCTGGTAAAGAGAAGAACAGAGAAGATGGGTCCTGACTACCTTGTAAAATTACTGGAGATCATTGGGGTCATTACAAAGGAATCCATGACTCCCTTGAAATTCATTCTGCACATACTGTACCTCAGCCTTACCATAAACACACACACAAACACACACATGCTCCTGAATCAGGATGCCATCCTGAAAATCAGACATCTCAAAGGGCGGTTTTTTGGCATGCTGCCAGAAGAAAATGGGAGGAGATGGAGAAAGTGATGGAGATTCTCACTTTAAAAGATGTTCCCACTGGTCGGATTTTGTGGCGGAAAAGATGAAAGCAAGCCAAAAATATACAGCATTCCACACATTTTTCCGTGTTCCAGTAAAGAGGCTGTTTTAGCTTCTGAGTAGCTGCAAGATGTGTCCCGAGTAACCTTTTGCTCCGGCTTGTTTATTTTAATCAAAAAATCTTGGGTTTGATTCTAGTAGTTCACAGCAGCCTGGTTTCTTTCTTCTCTTCTTTTCGTGTATCTGATGAAAAATTAGGCTCCAAACATGCACAAACGGAGCATGTGGTTTCTATTGGTTATCAGTAGTGGTGAAAACTGTAGATGGCTTTGGAGCAATTACGTATGTCATTCATCTTCCTGCTGCAATTATACCATAATAACCATACCTAGAAATTCCTTAGATTTTAAACAGTCTGCCATGAATCTCCTGACGTGTTTCTTGATATTGTAGCATCGGTGTAAAGTCAATGGACACATAGAACTTTAGCTCCTTTGTTGAACACAGTAGCAAAGACCCCCGCCCAGTGTTACTGAATAGCAGGCAGGTCATGAATAGCCATACGACTCTCAGAGGTGGCAAAAGTACTTCTTAAGTATAGGTCCTTACTTAAGTAAAAGTATAAGTAATATAAAAAATATTAAAAGTACACACTCAAAAGAATTACTTTTAGTAAAAAAGTATTTCTTTAAAATTATTATTTTTAAACATATATATTTTTGTTGTGGGTTAAAGCTGCACATCTACAAAACTGCATACTAAAACTTCAAGCATCATCCAGAATTTGAAATGAACATTATTAGAATCTCTACAAAAAAAGTCTGATTTTCATTTTAGCAGCCAAAACTGAGCATCAGATCAGATTATTCCTTTATGTTAGACAAGAGCCAGACTACATATCTAACAGCAGTACAGTCCTCACCTTACATATACCAACACCCTGATACCAAACAACAGCAAGCAATCAGAAATCAGGATTCACACAGAACTCATACGGCCGCTCGCCACAGACACCACTGTCCAGAGAAGACCACAGGTAAGTTAACATTAGGAAGACATACATGCAGCTTCTTATTCGAAGTTCCGTTCCACCTTAAAAAGTTGTGTGGATATAAAGTGCCGTTTCACTGGTCTGAACATGACTGCTATATTGCTTAAGGGGGAATGGAAATGAAAGCTACCCTAATATTCACTGAATCCACTTACAGAGTTAGCACACCGGGGCTGTATCAGTAGAGACGGGGTCTCTGATTTAACCCCTACAGTACAGATAGAAACTTGGGGTAACATTTGTACCGAGTTCTCGTGTTTATATATGTTAGGTAATGCATTAGCTCACAGTACAGGGATTTATTGTTAAATCTAAAGTAACAAGTCTGTTTTGAGAATGTAGTGAGTAAAAAGTACAGATTTTTTTTAAATGTATTGAGTAAAAGTAAAAAGTATTAGGTGGCAAAAACACAGAAACAAAGTATTTGTATTACTTGCAACCTCTGATGACTCTTCCCAACGGTAGGCACTGACACCACACTAATACCTCACTAAACAGCCCCACAGAACAGCTCCGTATATCCAGTCTTGCCATCGAGTCTTCCCACGCCACCTCAACTGCTGTCCTTACCACCAGTCTCATGGTCTCATGGTACCGCAAGGTACTACATGGTACTTTTGACACCAGTCCATTACAGTAGTATCTGCAGGAATCAATATTCAGTGTATTTGTATTATTAAGTAAGTTTTATTAATGGTAGATTTTATATTTAAATTAAATATTTTGAGACAGGATCAACAACCAGCTACCTAAAAATGTAAGGTGGTGAACCAATGAATAAATGTTAATGTCTATAGTCTGTGTTAACTGGATGTGTTAACTTACTTCCACAAAATTCAACAAAACATGCCATATGCTTTTGCATATGACTCTATATGTACTTTAAAATCATTAAGGACATATTGATGTTAGTGGGGTGTGTGCTAGAGTTATTTGCTTTCTCCTTTTCTCCTCGTTTTGTTATTTATGGGTCTTTCATGTGGTGATTTGCAAAGACAAAATTTGAAGAATGAGTACCATTTAGTGTTAGAATGTGTTTGTTATCTGAGTCATATTCTCCTTTTAATGTTCCTTCCTTTCCACCTTGACAGAGCTTATTACAGAAGTCAGAACAGGATGTCCTGTTTAAACTCTACCTAAAATTCTTTTGTTCTTTTGTTCAATCAACAAAACATAGTTTACTTTCATTTAAGACATAAAGACATATTTTCCATTAGGAAAAATCAAAGTTTAATCAAATCCTTATTCAAGATAAATCTGTGTAAACTAGGAGGCAGGACTTAATTACAACACAGGAAGACTGGAAATTCTTAACAAAGGCCAGAAAACGACGCATTATTAAACCAAAGCTATCTTTTCCAGACTGAGTCCAGAAGTCAGGTGAGGGCAACACAGTTTGCATATGTGGAAAATCTAACACAATGGAGCCTTTACAATGAAAAACAGAATTTGTGTTCTTGTAAAAATCAGATACGCATATGGTGTTGTTTTGATGCCCTGGATTTAAAATAAAGAGGCCACAAAACATAAACAAAGCACAGTTATGCTTTTCAATGTACAAAACAAAACAGAAAACAACTGGTGATTAAAAAAAGAGGTTGAATTGTTAACACTCACTGAGCATTATGTTAAGAATAGCTTCTCATATGTACTCTCACTGTCAAATTTATCAGCTCCTCTCACCATATAGGAGCACTCTGTAGTTCTACAACTACAGACTGTAGTCCATCTGATTGTCTACGTACTTCATTAACTTTCTCCACCCATGATCAGGACCCACACAGGACTACTCTTATTCCCAGCACTGCATTGACACTGATGTGGTGGTGTTGTGTTAGTGTGTGTTGTGCTGGTGTGAGTGAATCAGACACAGCAGTGCTGCTGGATTTTCTAAGCACCTCAGTATCACTTCTGGACTGAGAATATTCCACAAAACTATCCAGACAACAGTCCTGTGAGCTGCTTCCTGTGACCACTGATAAAGGACTACAGGATGACCAAAACAACAAACATCGGACTTTATATCTGCAAAGTCTACCAATAAGTGTTTACTAGAGTGGACTGTGAGTCCTGGCCATTGAAAACAGGGTAAAAGTGGACTAACAAAGTGTGGAGATCTATAGACTGTAGTTGTATAACTTCAAAGTACAGATACAAGGAGGAATGTGCTCAATGAGTGGAGTGTATGGTTTTCTGCTGGAGGGGCTTAACTGTTAAAATGTGTATATGGAAACTGGAGCACATTGTCTATTGGACAGGAGCTTGACACTCACTTCCTATCAGCAGTGCAGATTCATGCGTTTACTTGCTTGGAATCGGATCAGACAAAGGAATTGCCTGGAAATGACACCCTGAGTTCAGTGTTTTATGGTGACCCCTGTTGCCCTGCGCATGATTAACTGAACACGGAGGCCCCCTCGTTCTTCGTTCAGAGCCAGACTTCAGCATTACGGTTACATACTGAGGAGTGAGACATTTTTTCCAGGAAAGATACCAAAGATTTGTAACTTTAACACAGAGAGTGAACACAGAAATAGCCCTCTGAAATACGACCGTACGAAACTCCTCAGTTCTGTTCTTTTCTGGATGTTCCCAAGCACGTCACAGCATCGTCATCAGTTCATCATCATCAGTAACTTTTAGTATTCTCCTAACATAGCAATTAACAGTGCACACTTCAATTATGCCTTTCTGTTTTTTAGTCTGTAGAAGACTATTTAATGAATTCTACCCAATGTCTGCACACACTTGTTCATTAAGCAAACTACTCTTTCAAAGAACAGTGTGTGATTTTACCTTTGTGTTAATTGTTAAATAACAGGTTTCGTCTGGCACCTTGATTTACCTCTTTTTACTTAGAATATGTTGTCGCAAAATGTATTGATATTAATGTATTCATATATTCATATTAATATGTTACATTTTAATTTTGGGGGAAAAACATACTTTGTGTAAATAAGCCTTCAGGCAGTTAATGGATCAGCACCATGAAACATTCATATCTATTCTGCAGTAAACAGTCTTCAAATGAAAGCAGGGTTATTGCTTTACTTTACACTGATTTGCCAAAGCAAACCTATTAGCCATGGAAACACACAGATCTGCTATTATGTAAGGGAGTTAAGTCAGTTCTAACTCCTAGCCGCCATTTGAATAGCATGTCTCCAGAATGTCCTGTCTATCTTTGGGTCTCCAGGCTTCTTAATGGTTTGTTTGTTATATCTTAGATTGAAGGCATTAGTCTGGTTACTGACCTGACATCATCGATGATGTCACCATTAGGTTTTGAAGGCCGGGAGCTTGAAGATTTCTCATCCCCAAGTCTATCTGCTATTAGTCATGCAGCACAGTGTTTCTCAACCTTGGTCCTGGAAGCACCCTGCCCTGCACATTTCGGTGCTTTCCCTGCTCCCAAAACACCTGATTCAACTTATCAGCTCATTAACAAGCCCTGTCAGAGCTGCAAGGGGTGTGTTAAAGCAGGGAATCCACTACAATGTGCTGGGCCTCCAGGACCAGGGTGGAGTTGAGAAACACTGATGTAGACTATTAAATGTGACTGATGACTTACTACTGCGATTTGTTATTTATAAAGACTCCAATCTGGAATCAAAATTTGATGGATTATTAAAATTTTTATATTGATCTCCGCAACTGAGGTTAAAGCTGTCTGTTATATACACTATATGCAATACGAAGATGTTTTTTATGTTTCTTATGTCCATATGCTTCTTAGAAACAACTTTAGCATGAACTGTGTTGACTAGCATAAATCCTTCAAGTTGGATGTAAGTTATAGCTTAAACAGGTTTCTGCTCTTTGCGTTCAGAACTTTTGTCTTCAGCCCTAAGAGCCAGAAGACAGGAATTGACCATTGATCATGAGCAGGACCATTTAGCTAGAGCTAGGAGTCAAAAAGGAATTTATTTTGCGGTGTCTTTAGTGCCCTCCTGAGTGCCCGAATCAACATCAGCAAGCTCTCTTTTAACCTAGACAGAACCCAAACAAAGCTCCTGGACCATCACCAGCTCAGTGAGATACCTTAAAATGGAAACAGTGCCACCCTCCTGAGGAGGTTATACTATTTTTTAGTTATTGGTCTCAGGCTACGATTGGCTGCATTTTTTCTTTGCAGGCACTGAATCCCTCTATCATGTGCTTTCTTAAAATTCCCAGAGTTTCTATAGTCACAAATCATGTTTTAATGGGAACAGTTGTTGTTGGAGACGGTGTTTTCTTTGTAGACATCTGTAGGAACGTACTTTAATGAGTCATGACTCAAACTTTAAGTTTTTCTGCCATTAATAATGATCATGGTTTTTCTTAGGCTGTGCCAGAAGTAAGTACGGGAATTAAAAAAGCTATTAAGAGCAATTATTGTATGTTGAGAATGCTTCGGATTAGAGGAGATGTGCAAGTGCCAAACCAATCGACACGTTTGGAAAATGTGGATACCACAAAAAAGGCATTCAACTACCAAAATGCACAACGGGGCTGTTCTGCCTCAAGCTTAAGATGAGTTTGTTTTCACTGAGGGCTTGTGACAGTTGAGTATATTTATTCTGTCTCCAGCCATTTCCATTTGCACAAGCTCTGTTTATCCAGGGCAAGTTCAGCTTCGCTTGCTCCGAGGCCTGGGCATTCTCCCGATGCCCCCTGTGGCTCGAGCAGCAGTCAGGAAAAACACAGAGAAGCAGGGGTTTTAATAGATTTTCAAGACAGAGGAAAGCATGAACAGAAGTCAGCAATTTCCTTTAAGCACTCTCCAAGCTGTCTGAGGAGCCACACTGTCCGTTTAAGGGTTTCTATTGGAGTACAGCGGTGTAGGCCAGGGCTGAACTTGTACCCGCCGCCCTCAGAACATTCCTAGGCAGTGTTCCCAGCATCATCAATGGGAACTCTTAATGACTTCTTTACCTACATTACTGTGCAAATCCAGAGGCCAGTATATATAATAACCAGTATACCCAAGGCTTCAGGATTTTCCAGAGATTATTTTTGGGAAATCAGCTATAAACTAATTCACCTGCATAAGGGACAGACATTTTCAGAACTGTTATTACTTTCAACAACTATAGTAGATTAATAGAACTAACATAATATACAGATAAACAGTGCTAATCCTTCATCTTTAAGAGACAGGAGACCATCCAGCTTCACCAGTGCCTCAGATATGAAACAATACACAGGTGTTACTGTCCATCCTGCCCCATAAAAAGAAAGCTCAACAGTATAAGTCTGAAAGGATATGTAGCCATCAGAAAGATGTTACTGAGAAAAGCAAACAGATAAAAAAGAAAAAATTGCAAACTAAGTAAAAAGGTGCTCACAAATCATGCATTGACCTTTAAGAGTCCAGACCTTAGCTGAATGTGTGGGAGATTATGCAGATTGTGGCAAGCAGAAAGTGCAACCAGCTTGATCTTTGCAGGTGTGGAAATATCCATGCAGATTTCTGAAAGCGAGGGAAAAAAAATGAAAGGGGAATGACCTACAATAAAAAAACTGAAATCATATTCAGTTGTTGATACTTTGTATTTTTTTTTCTTTTTTTATCCTGAAGCTAATACATAAATTATTTAATAACAACTTAATAACATCAGTGCTTGGCTTTTGGACAGTATTGCATGCGTCAGTGTATAACATACAGACAACAACAATGCTGTTTGTGGCCATGGTGTACTTTGCAACAGTTGCCAACATTTTATACATCAAGGACTCAATTAAAACGATTAATTAAAAACGGTTGTTGTTGTTGATGCAGTAGATTGTCAAATTAGCTGAGTACTTTGTTAGAACAAATTCTAAAGATTCAAGTAGTACATACTGTGTCATCTCGAGACATTTTGTTTCGTGGAAAGCATTTGGTTGTGCTTAATCACATTGGTACAGAATGCTGCTGTGGTGAACTCTGTGCCCAAAAATAAAGTCGCACATCATAAAAAAAAGGTGTTTAACATTGAGGGACATACTGGGACTAAACACACTTTACAGACTTGTGGGCAGAATCTATTGATGTAATGCTCCAAAGGCAGAGAGTTGGAAATGGTTAGCAACAGTCAACAATGTAGGAGAGCTTATAAATCGTTTCCAGTTTATTTGAAGTATGAAGATGAATCCAAATATAGAGACACCATAATAAGCTTATTCAGAAATCCCAAGGTTCTCTACTGCTCCAGTAACTATATCCCATCAGTGTAAAACCTATAACTATAGTTTATCAGAGAAGGTCTCATAGTAAAAGCCACAGTCAGGCCTTAACAGGCTTTAGGATAATCCTCACGTAAAAGTAAATTAGAGGCTGTAACTGTGAACACATTTTCCTGACCTCTGTAAAAGCAACTCCCAAGGAAGCCGTGAAGTTATGATAGCCCATCTGAGTGTGTACTGGAATGATATATAGTCGTTGTATTTGCCGTAAGTAGGTCAGCCAGTTGCTGCAAACCATGTGTTGATTTGTTGGACTCCCTGTTTTGTAGTTCATGTTTTGGACTCCAGACCTCTTACAAATACAAAGTGTTTTCATCCAGGATCAGCTTCAGCTTTTGCTCATATCATTGTATTAACTCTACGAAGTCAAGATCTATAACTTTCCATCATTTTACTGTATCATTCGAAGGTACTTACTCTTTGAAAGTTATTAAAATCACTAAAGTATTAAGATCTCTAAAGTTAGCTAGGGTCTGTTTACCAGCGCTACTTACATGGCCTCCAGTTCGCAGTCCGCTGACTGCGAACTGGAGGCCATGTAAGTAGCGCTGGTAAACAGACCCTAGCTAACTCTAGAGATCTCAGCACATGTTATACTGCTAATGCTGCAAACAAGGCGACCAATAATGTGGTTAACAGAATTACAGATACTCTTAGTGCTACTGCTAGTCATGCTAATACAAGCATTCTCAATAGCCCTACTAGTGCCATGTCCTACATCATTGAGACTGTGTCTGTTACCCGTCCCGCTCGTAAACGGCGACATAGAACAATCTGTCCTAACAATCTTGTTAAAATCAGTATAACTTCCGGTAGTGGTAGCGCTACATGCTCTCGTATTAAGCTCGGCTTACTAAATGTACGGTCTCTGGCACCCAAAGCAGATATTGTAAATGAAATAATTACTGATAAGCAACTCAGTGTGTTATGTCTTACTGAAACGTGGGTCAAACAGGGTGAATATTTAGCTCTGAATGAATCTACCCCACCAGGGTTTAGTTATTATCACACCCCACGTATCAGTGGTAGAGGTGGAGGTGTAGCTACACTCTATAATACTGATATGGGCCTCACTCAAATTGCAGGCCACAAAACAAACGCCTTCGAATTTCAAAATATTCGAGTAGCCAGCCCTTGTCCTGGATCTACTAGCTTAATATTATCTACGGTTTATCGTCCCCCGGGCCCGTACTCTGAATTTCTTACAGAGTTTGCAGAGTTTCTTACAAACATAGCCCTCTCTGCGGATAAGGCTCTTATAGTCGGAGATTTTAACGTTCATTTCGAAAATAACAAAGACCCCTTAAAAATAGCGTTTGAGGCTCTGATTGATTCTATGGGCTATATTCAAAACGTGATAGGACCTACTCACCGCTGTAACCATACCCTAGATTTGGTATTATCGCGAGGAATCAGGGTAGAGAACTTAGACACAGTCCCTCAGAATGACTGCATCTCAGATCATCACCTGATAATATATGAAGTCATTCTAGATTATAATGTCTACATGCCGCCCCGCTACCGATATAAACGAAGTATCACTGCCTCTACTATAGATGCCCTTATAAATAGGCTACCAGATCTTTCAAACGTCACTGCCCCGCTGGGCCTCGATGAGCTTGAAAGTACTACTGAATACGTGCAGTCCACCCTTCAGTCAACTCTCGATAGTGTGGCTCCGATAAAGAGGAAAATTGTTAGAAGAAAAACGCTTGCGCCGTGGTACAATGATTATACTCGCACACTCAAACAAAAAGTTCGTAGTTATGAACGTAAATGGCGTATAACTAAATTAGACTGTTTTCGAAGTGAGTGGAAAAACACTCTCCTGGAATATAAACACGCCCTACACGCAGCTAAAACTGCCTACTTCTCATCACTAATTGAGAAAAACCAAAATAATCCTAAAGTCCTGTTCAGCACAATATCTAAACTAACTAGTAACATTAAACAGTCTGAAGACTGTATTCAAACTACATACAGCTGTGATGACTTTAGCAGGTTTTTCAATGACAAAATAGAACATATTATAACACTAACCCAACATACATCTGTAAATCTAGTAACACAGTATGACGTGTTTCCTGTCAGCCCAAAAGAGTCCTTACTAGAACTAAAAAATACGATCACATTTCCCCGATACTGTCGTCACTACACTGGCTACCTGTTAAATTCCGTGTGGAGTACAAGATTCTACTCCTTACATACAAATCAGTGAACGGTCTGGCCCCCCAGTATCTCAGTGAACTACTTCACTCATACGAACCCATGCGTGCGATCCACTCACAAAATAGCAGCCTGCTGACAGTACCTAGGTTCAGAAGAACCACAGCAGGTGGTCGAGCCTTTTCTTGCGTAGCCCCGAAATTCTCCTAATCAGTGTCTGTCTCCATCTCTTTCTCTCTTACCTTCCCTATCTCTATCCTTCTTTCTCTCTTTCTTTCTTCTTCTGTGTTAAGCACTGGATTGACGTGATCACATCAGAACCCCCAGAGTGGATAGAGGCACCTGAGCATCTGCGCCACTGTGTGTCTCCTGTCCTGTTTCATCACCCGGCATGACCACAACCTTACACTGACCAGCGTCTGGCCATGCTATTATGGTCGACTCCAACTCACAGTTACTGCCTCCTGGACTAATCAGACTTGATCTAATCAGACTGGATCTATCAGATGTTCCTCTATGTTAATTCTGTCTGTCTCTCTCTTCTCATCCGGGTTGACCTGAGGAGGTTGGGTTCTGCCCTTGAGCCTGGTCCCTCTCGAGGTTTCTTCCTTACCCAAGGGAGTTTTTCCTCGCCACTGTTGCCTCTGGCTTGCTCAAGGGGGGCTCGGACCCGGTTTTTCCACCCTCACGTGTCTGTACTTTAACCTTGTGGTTCTTTTCTTTGTATGACAAATTGACTTTTTGTAAAGCTGCTTTGAGACAACGTTGGTTGTAAAAAGCGCTATATAAATAAATATTGATTGATTGATTGATTGATAAACATTTTTTCATCTAAATTGATCCATTTAGAGTGCTTAAAAACACACAAAAGTTCTAACAAGTAAAATGAGAGACTCTTCACCATTTCTGCTCATCTTTAAAGAGGTGTTTTAGATTTTTCAGTCATTTCTGCCTAATAAAATTGATAAACATAGTGAGGTGGTTACAACTGATTGGATCTGAAACGCACCATTCTAAAGAAACACATTGAATCAGAATTGTTCACAGTGGGGTGGATAGGAAACATATGCCTATATGAGTTTAATGTCTGTAAAAGCTCCCCATATACTTTGTTTAACATATTCGTTTATTGTAAACCATACTTAAAAACGATCGTTTGTACTTTTTTATCGTGTTTATACATTATTAGTATTTATAATATATAATAAATATGGTATGCTATGTATGCTTCTTTTTTCTAATTATTTAACTGAAATAATAATTAACAAACTTACCATAGATTGGGTCTTTCATAGGTGGTCATGTTTAATAGTTTGAGGGGTAATAGAATGTTCTGGGATGGGGGTCTGTCTGAAGTCCTGACATAAATGTGAAGGAATGTGCTTCCTGTACATGAATGATGGAGCGTTTGCCCAACACTCACCCATCCTTGTCCATGTGCCTTGAGGTCACTCTGCAGGGATCCTGCGTGACCGATTTTGTTCTAGGAATTCTCCATGTTTTTCCTCCATTTGTTTTCTGGTCAGTGGGCTCCTCAAACCTTGATGTGACATAACCCTGTCTGTAATCTATCTCCTCAGCAGTCATGCATCATCCTGTGCTGTCAGTAGCTAAAATTGCCGTTTAGTCACTTAAGTCATTTTAAACAAACCAGAAAACTTCTCCACTTCTCCTGAAACTACATGTAATGGTTTTGAAAATTCATAGAGTGACTAATGTACAGGCCTGGCAGTGGCTGATGCAGTGGAAAGATCTCAAAGCATGTTGTCTGGCTGCTAACTCAATCACCATAGGGCATTAAAGTTGACTCTAATGGCAGCAAAACGTTTGGTTCAACAATTCAATTCTCCTGGAAATGCTCTTTTTTATTTGGTGATGGCGTCTGCCACACAACAACTGAGGTCTTACACACCTCCTAATTTGTCTTTGGTGAGACAAATCACTCTTTCACCAAGCTCTTCATAAGTTTATAAATTTTGCTGCAGCATATTGCAAAGTTCTTTAGAGGAATCCACAGCACAGTTGCAAGGCTATGAAGGACCAACTGGGTGAAATATTGTGCTGAGACAGAGCACTGCTGCATTTTTAGTTTAGTAGTGAAGTACACCAAAGACAGTAACTTGGCAGTTGTGGGTGAAGCAGCTAAACAATGACAGCATTATGTCACAAGATGTTTACTTCAGGGAACCCCCAGAATTTTGAAACATTTAAGAGGTTAACTGGGGTCCTGGAACCCCCAGGATGCCATGATTTTGTACCCTTCTATGTTGTATTTGCACTATATGGCAAGGTCTTGTCAGAAATTGTGCACACTCATGCTGTTAGGATATCAGTACTCTACAGCAGTGGTGAACTGTAACTAGTAGAGCTGAGGCTGTAATTTGAGCTATACATGTCAAAAATAACAGCCGCTACAAAATTGCTAAAATGCATTCAGGCACAAAAATACAACTGCTATATTATTTAAGGAGGAACAGGAAAGGCAGTTCCAGAATAAACCCATATACGCATGTTGGCAAATATTACCCTGTAGCAGTTTCACAGTGAGTCCTTTAGTAGGAAGCTCTGGTACAGAGATGACATCACTGTTTTCTGTTTCTAACAACTCATTGATAAGGCTGCAGCTGGTATTCAGAGTCAATGACTTATCTAGAACATCCAGAAGGATACCTTCAGTATAAGCAATCTTTTGCAGTTGGACATGTTTCCAGTTGCAGTTTATATTGCCCATACTTATTTATTATCAAAAAAGCTTACATTCAAGAATATCTCTGTTACAAAACACAGTTTACAGGAAGGGGAGTGGGCTACCCATACAGTTAAGAAGACATCATTTCTGACAAGGGTTTCTGACTCTTATTTTCTTGATTATTATCCTGTATAAAGTGTTGGTTTGGGTTTATTAATCTATACACAGTCTTGCTGCTGTTTTGTATCACCATACAAATGTTGGTGGAAATGTTGGTTTGCTTGGAAATTGGCCTACCCACTTTTTATAGGACTGCCCAAATGTTTACACTGCTCCAAGACTGTTTTTTTTTTGCATCTTTTAATAGTTTATTCCTAGTAATAATAAATCATAGGTGTAAAATTGTTTTCACATTATCACTAGCAGCATATGATTACGGCAATGTTGCCATTTTGATTGAACTCATCATACAACGGTCACTTAGCCATACTGCTGAACTGAGAAAGCCCAAGTACAGCCCACCTTTCTCTCACACTCTTTCATACAGTGTGGTGGTAGAGTACACAGCCCATTTAAAAAATGTTTAAACTCACTGGAGCGGAGTTCCTTTCAGACCAATAAACTAAATCCCTTTAAAGAGCTTTCGTCAAGGCTGGGACTTTTACACTGGCACATCATTATGATGTCATGTGAATGATTGATTTTGGCCTGATGTGTCGCTCTGGGTGGGAGATGGTGCTGTGTCTTCATTCCTTTGCTCCCTAGTCTATGATTTCTTGCAAGTCTCAGCCCTTGAAAAGCTTCAAAAAAATCAAACAGCTGCAGCTTCATGGACCACCATGCAATTGTGACAGACATAAAAAGAAGAGGCCAAGAAAATGTTCAGCAAGGGCATGAATTCAAACCTAGGAGAGATGCAGTTAATGTGCTCAACTGGCTGATGCTGGCACAATAAGAAAAGTCATACAGGTGATGTGCATCGCTGGAAAACAAATGTGTACAGAATCTTTAAGCAAACAAAACATACAATCCCTCCACAGTTATTGGCACCTCTGGAAAAGATGGGTAAGCATGGTTCTAAGACCATAATTCACTTTTTGGTCTGTTGGTTTAACCTCTTCACTGAATCTAACCTTATTTAAATATGAAATAAATTCATTCTGAGAAGAAAAATCCCTTGTCAGGAAATAATTATTTTTAATAAAACCACATGTGACACAATTACTTGCACTCCTGTATTCAATAGTTTGCCTTCCCTTTGCCAATAAAACAGCTTCTAATCTTCTTCTATAGCATCTTATAAAATAGGAAAATACAGAACCGGGAACTTAGGAGCATTCCATTTTACAGAATCTCTCCAGATTGTTCGGGGTCCTAAATCCCATCATGCACATACTCCTCTTTAGCTCATCCCATAGGCTTCAACAGGATTTAGATCATGCCATGCTTGATTTTGTGTTCAGTAAATCATTTTTTGTCTTGATCTAGATGTATGTTTTGAATCTTTGTCTTGGTGGAGGATCAAATGATGACCCATTTTAGTTTCTTGGCAGAGCACAATATATTTTCATTTAAAATGTTCTGATATTTCATGGAGTTCATGATACCATGTACCCTAACAAGTTTTCAGTGTAATCATCCTCGGGGGTTTGTTGCCAAAAAGCTCAAGTTTAATTTCATCTGACCATAGAACACAGCTCCAGTCAATGTGCCAGACTCCAAACTGTGCTTGGATGACAGAAACTTTTTGTTGGCATGCCATTCAAATAATGTTGGCATGGAGGTGGCGTTTGGTTGTAATTTTGGACACTTAGTGACTCCAAGACGCTACTCAGTGAACCTTGGGGATATTTTGCCTGTCTTACATTCCACCTTACTAAGCTTTGGTCCTCATCTAGGCCAGACTGTTCCATTTCTAGTTGATCAGGACTTCTTATTTATGCCATTACTGTGGACATGGGCACTTTCAGGCCAGTAGCTGTTTTCAATATTCTACACTGTGTGTTCTCTTAACCTTCTCATCTTGAAGAATGGAATAGAAAGTAAGGGGATTTCACCTCAATTTAACCACCTGTGTTACATCATATACACTCCCCCCGTCAAACAGGAAGTTCCTGTCTGTTAGTTCTGTGGCGCTGTGATCAACTTATATAAATAGGGAATGTTTCTCAGAACCATTATTACTCATCTCTACCAGATGCCTTGAATTGCATGAACACAATTCCTGCCAAAGAAAGTAAACTACAGGACAGAACTGTGTTAATATATTTTATTTGTGTAAAATAGTGTATATTTGATACACGTAAATTCAATGAGTTACTTATTTCAGTGAACAAAGTTTTATGTCCAAACAAGAGAACAATTTTCTGGTAAATTGTACATTATTAACCCTATAAAATCCTTCTCTCAGTGTGGTTCCCACTGGCTGTTTAAAGGCATATGGCCAAAATCAAAAATGTAAATATCACTGCTGTTGTCATCTGCTGTAAATGGGCCTACTAGTCTCTGCAGTGAGAGGGAGATATTATTAATGATTTGAGTTTGATTTAAATGATGACAAACTAAAATCACCTTTTTTTTAACTTGCTCTATCAACTGTGGCCCTCCAGTAAAACAAATTCATTCGAAAAACAGGTTTATCTATTTAATCCCATGGCATTCATTTAAGTAGTGATACGTTATATAATCCTATACATTCCTTCAAATACACATACATACACACACACCACACACCACACATATATATCCAAATTACAAATTACATAGTAAATGTTATGATTTTTTACATATTTAAAAGTCACTACTTATGACTTTTCTGTAATCAGATTTCAGATTTAAATTAGCCTCAGGATAAACAGTTAAACAGCCAAAATGTACATGACAGACGCCATAACAGAGAACACGTAAGCAGGAGTTTATGCTCCTTCTGTCAAAAGCATTGCAATGTTTTTGGAGCAGTTTACTGAGCAATGTTGGCCACTGGAACACTGTAATGGAAAGAACAATATGGCAGAGACAGGGTCTTTTAAGTGATACTGTGTACCGTCTGCAGAGTCAGAGCCACAGCTGTCATTTCTGGATGAGCATCTGCACTCGGTGTGACGCAGCACTAAAATCTTATTGGAATGCTCCTCTCCCTCCACTCACCATAAATGGAGATGTTATATGAGATGTCGGAAAAGCACGAAAGCACCAGTCGTCCTTCTGCATTATACGAATTTCCCTTCATTTATTATACAATTATTCAGTGGTTTCCACAGCCATAACTAACAATTTACCACAATTACAGGAAGAACATTCCGGCTCTATGATCACCATACAGTGTAAAAAGTTAACAAAATATCAGAACATGAACAGAAAGATCTAAATTTAGACACTGATATAAAAATGCACATCAGCGATAAATGTGGCAAAAGCTTGCCACAAAGTGAATATTTTAGTTTCTGGTTTAACAGAGCTGATTCTGGTTGTAAGTAGTAAAAGCAGGTGTTTATAGGGCACCAGATGGGGTTGTAGTATGGCTTTATTATATCATCTCTGTCCAAAGAAAAACACCCATCTCCAAAATAGTGCCGTTAGAGGAGATGCCATTTCTGTTGGTGTATTCATCATGAACTTTTTACACAGTGTAAATGGCAGCTGCTGTGTTCAAATGATGCTTAAAAGTAAAAATCAGCAAAACTGGAGATGCGTGTTTTTCCTTGGACATAATATAATTGTTTATGGAAATTATGATATTTACATATTAACATTTCATAAGAATAGAGCTAGGGTCTATGCACATTCTATTTCAACATACATGTAAAATGATTTAGTCCCATATATTTCATAGAAATGTAACAAAACACATTACATATAAGCTAATATCAGTAAGGTAGTGTGGAGGACTCCCAGCAGGATGTTGCTCAGGGTCCCAAAATGTTTAGGAAATGGCCCTGCTCCCAAAGATACATTCGGAACCACCCTGTTTGGCATCATACGGCTGGGAGTTTCTGGCTCCATCAACTGGTAATTTGTAATTTAAGGTTGATTACAAACCAAGGGTCCTTCATAAACAGAGTTTCCTCAGGAGGGAGGGACGGGGCCTTTGCTGTTCAGGAGGATGACATGGTGTTGTGGAACATCTACTTTCCTTCTGAGTGTAACATATACTATAGTGACTGACTGAAGAGAATTTAATGGAGTGCTGGAGGAGTGCACTTTAAAACACCCTTTAACCACTTAAAAGAGAAATTTGTACCATTTTTTATTTAAAAACATTTAAAGTAACCGCATTAACGGTGTATCAAAGATGTCTGTGGCACAGTATTTACTGAAGTTAGCATGTTAACCGTCCAACCCCCGGCCTGTCCTGTCTCGCAATACCACTTTGTACCTAAAGAGGTGATAGTAAGTCACTGCAGCGTTGATTCCAATCACTCCATAATGAGAAGTAGCAGCCCTGGCCTGATGGCGATTTGTCAGTCATGCCAAAGGTCCTGCTCCAGGTTAGACCATTTAAGGACAGATGCAAACATGGCTGAAGCTCTTGGCAAGCCACCAAAGACTGCTGCCGCCGGCTCTCCGGCAAGAAGCCATGTTCAGCAGTAAACAAAAAGAATATAAATAGAAGCAAAACAAGAGTTAAGTTTGGAGTCGCTTTGTACTGCTGGAGCCGCTCCTGGCAAGTAAAGGGAATAAACAGGGAAGAGTATATAGCCCATAATAAATCAATTCTAAATAATTTGGGCATGAATTAGCAAAAATCATTTTACAAATGCATAATGATGGATGAAGATGTGAAACTGAAAGTGGAACCGAGGAATAAATATTAGTCTATACAGTCGAGCAAAGCAAAGTCAAATAACATACTGAATAACATGTTTTGTTGATTTTCTGTTTGAGAATAATTGAACGTCCTCTACAGAGCTCACATCTCTCATTTCAGTACACAAGTACCGCTCATTTGCTTGTATTGAACATATCGGAGGGAATTCCTTAACATTAAAAGCATTAAAAGCAGTCATTTGGAAAATGTCAGTGATATTCAGTGATATAACAGCTCTTCACTCTGTATGTGTGTCTTTACTACCTGATGTTGCAGTCCATGGGACTGAGCTAGCCTCCCAGGACTGTGCTACACTCTGCTAGTCAGTAATTACTACCTGTGTGGCAGAGCGTTATTTGCGTGTTATCTCACAAATATTTCCAAATAAACTTCACTTTACTGCCCAATCCAAACGGACGTAACCCATTAACGCACTGCACTACGTGGTTGAAATGGAACATTCCAGAGATACAAATGGAGCCCATGCTTCATGGTCTTCCCATTCCAATTTTGGAGGCTTTATATTTGGAAAAATGGCCAGAATGGATTTGTGTAGACAAATCATTGAGAAACTCAGGATGTGCCATACTGTAATATTAGACTTTTAATGACAGCAGATGTTTGCCTTGATTGTGCTGTATCAACAGCAGGTGGAGACCTGAGGCATGTAGATGTGGATCCAATATAACCCGACACTGACATCAGTTATGGGATTGAGGAACATGTCACAGCATCCCATACATCTCTGTCTCCCAAGTATGGAGTAGAAGATCTTCCTTGGTATGCTCCACCAAGCACGTTATATGCTTTTCCACCACAGCAGCATGGAGATCTCGCTGCTTGGTTTTAATTACTCAACTTTGTTTAAAATTACACTTGCCTGACGTGGGCCTACTTGGCTGGAGTGTCATCCCTGTCATGGAGTAATAAACTCTGGCCCTTTGGAAGCACTGCAGCTGTGGAGAGTTACTCTCAGTCAACTTTTGACTTAATACTGGAGCTTTTGTGAACATGTGTGACGCATTTTGACAGTTTAGAATTTGGTTTAAGATGCATGCCCCTTGGATCGAGATAACAGCTTTATTACTTGGGCACTCTCTCCAGCATTTTAACGCACTTTGTGGTTATGCTTCGAGGCTATGTCAGTTCCAATAGCTGCCAGTAATCCCCATGTCTCCCGTCTTGGCTTGGTTAACAATCTGGCCCCTACCATGTCCAATGGTCATCTTTTACATTCTTTAACTGTATTTTCCTTACAATTTCTTCCAACTTAGTCACACCATTTTCCCAGTATATCGGTAAGTCTCTACCCTATTGGACAGCAAAGCCAAAGCAACTGCTAGGACAAAGGTCAGCAGATGTTTCTGTTGTGTTTTACGCCGGCTAGCGTGAAGCAATGGATGTCCAAACTCACATTCATGTGGCATATTGGAGCACCTGAACATGCTCAGAGGATGCTCACTGATACATCATTAAAAGATAAAGGTTCCTCCTAAGTGGTTCTAGGAATAACTTTAATTGGTATTTAACCTTTACATTATGTGGGCTTTCCTAAAACCCTAACATTAGGTTGTTCATCTCATTTGTCATAGTTGTTCTTTATAAAATCATAAAATCATGTTTCTCTATGGCATCACTCCAAAGAACTGTCTAGTGGGGTAATCAGCAGGAGGCAATCGCATCTTGACCCATCGCATAGGGGGTCCCACAGTGACTAGGCTAACTAAAATCGTTATTGGGCCCCTCATATCAATACTGACACAGTTATACACCCATGACTAACAGATTTATCAAATTAACTTCCATCTGCTTCCACCCAGATATCATTTTATCTCATGCCTCTCATCCTTTTTTTAATTGGATTCTTTATAACCTGCAACACCACATAGTCAGGGACCACCCTTCATTTTCTTAATTCTATTCAAAACAGTCATCAAATATAAGTAGTTTTTCTAGAGACATTTCTAGGAGATCCGATAAAAGTATACTTACATAAGGAGCAGAAAAGTCAAAGGATGATGGAAGAACATTAGGGTTAACTTTTGGTTCAGATCTTTAAAATCACTTCTACTGCGATAAGACATCTTAACACTGAGCGTCTGAAACCATGTGTAGGGGTCAGGAAGCTGAAATCATGAAAAGTAAGGGGATGAAGAAGGACAAAAAATGCTGCTGGTTTTCTAAAAACAATGGGCTGACCACCCCAGAGTCCAGATCTCAGCATTACTGAATGTGGTTTGGATTCCTTCAGTTCATCTGAAGCAACTGCAACTGACTTCTAAGACTGAACTTCAGAGGTTTGACGCTACTTCTATACATTTCTTTTTTCTGGCACCTGGAAACCTGGTCACATCCCTGGAATGCCTTTTGGCTAGAGCGCCTGCACTATAGGACCCCAGTACGATGGTAACTGGCAGAGCAGCTTCAACTTTAATTCCAGTTACACTATAAAGATGATTATCTCCCTCTGCACAGCGGCTACATAAATTCCAATGTGTCGTTTTCCTATACGAGGTCTGCAGTTTCATGCCATGTATATGTTTGCAGGTCTAAAGTGAGTGTATGGTGAAGATTTTTCGATTTTGCCTTCATCCTCTTGTTTATGCTCCACATTCCCCCAAATGTAAGCTGTGTCTGGTCTCTCCTGGCACTATGAGCGGAAGCATTCATAAAAGGAACATTTTTTCCTCATAAGATGACGTTCAACGCCATTTAAAGCCAAAGTATATGGAATACTATCAAGTTATCCAGTGATGTCAAGGTGAAAAAACATACCAATGCCTCTTGTCAGGTTTAAATGGAAGTGTCACAGGAAGGCACTCTTTGTAAAGACATGAAAAGTGCTCCTTGAGGCATGATAGTTATGGAGCCTAGCCAAGCAGCCAACGTAGAACGTTAACGCATGCTACCTGACTCACATGTAGCTTGGTTCCAAGCTCCAGGGCACGATGATGATGTTTTTCATCTGTCAAGAAGAAGATGCAAATCATCGCCATCGTGTCGAGGCCAGTCTTGACTGTAAAGCATAAGGTGTGCTGAGGAGGCTGTACAAAACATCCAGCCCACCAGTGACAGATTCGTATTGTTTATTCAGTGTTTATATCCAGTCATGGTGACTCAGTGCTTCACATTCAACATGGTGACGCATACAACCTCCAGAGGTCACATTTGCTATGATGGCGAGTTGAAATAAACCACTTGCTTGAGGGTGAAGCATCATTATAGTATTAGTAGTGACCGAATGGAATAACCGGCCATTTATTTTTAATACCATAAACATAAGGTGTCACTTAAAGCAAAAGGGTTTTAGTCGAAGAAATCAGCTGAGAGGAATGGAACACGGTTGGTACGTTTGACATCAGGAGACACGCAAATGATTCAAGCTTCATGCTTGAATGCGCATGTGATGTAAGCAAGTACAGGCCCTAGTACAGGCCCATCCTCTGTACCCAACTGACCCCACCACGATTGTGGACATTCAGCGAGCAGTAATGCAGTCCATGAGTCACTCTCATACTGTCAGTACCATTGGCAGATGGCTGCAGAACCCGGGACTACATGCACACAGACCGTTACAACGACTGCCCTTAACACCAAGTCATCAAGACTGCAGTGATGTTGTGATCTTCAGTGACGAGTCTCCCTTTTGTCTTGGTGGAGATGACAAATAAATCATTGTGTGTGGAGGCACTGTGGTCAGCACCAAGATGTAAGGTTTGTTGTCCTGCGTCACATGTCTAGAAGGCCCGGTGTAACTCCACCTCCTCCCAAAATCTGCAGGAACTGCAGCAAGCTGCATGGGATGGATTATTACAGGACACTATTAGGACACTCTAAATCTTCATGTCGAGATGTCTGGCATGTCATGTTAGCAAACATGGTGACCCAACGCCATACTGAGAGGTACTACTTCTGTATGTGTAGCTCAATAAATATTTCTCAAATCAATCTAAATTTATCATATTTTTTGGCCCTGGTAACTTTTATCTTCCTTCTGATCGGTGATAGGATTCCAATAGCATTGCAATCCGACATCCGACATCTGGGTTCAACTATTTTTTATTCTATTATTATTTTCTGTAGACTTCTTTATTCATTTGTTTGATTTGTCTACATGTATATGTTGTCCTGCTCTCACATGCACTGGACTGGTTAACTGTCTGCTCCTGGAGTCACACGGGAATGCAGACCTCTAATCAAAAACACATCCCCGCTTAGTTCATCATTTAAATTCGCCAGCTTCTCCCTATGTTGGGTAAAAAATCAATGACAAGTGGATCAACTAAAGTGGTCCAGAAGAACCGACTAACATTTTTATGTTAAGAACATATTTCTCGTTCTCCTGATACGCTGTTCCCATTTTGGAGATTATGTTCAAAGAGGCTCACACAAGGTTTTATTCTGAGAGTGAGGATATCCTGATTACAAATCAACCAACATCATCCATTTTGAAGCGAAGAATTAATCATCATAACAAAATCATTTGACAGTCTCTCATCTTAAAACATGGCTCTATATTAGCTTTAGAAATTTCTTGTTTTCATCATGAGACATTGACGCAAGTATCACTTTGAGTGCTCCATTTGTGATCTGTTTCAATTTACGGTAACAAAGACTCTGGTACCAAATCACGAACAGGAACAAGTTGAACTAGCAGACTGCAAGCTTCTCAGACTTTCTTTGAGCTCCTCTGACCTAGTTGTGTCAAATTGAAAATGAATCTATTGGCATCTAATAAAGTCCAGAGAGGAATAATACAGACATTATTCAAGTAATAAGGTTCATACTTGCAGGATGCATAACCAAGTTTCTACTTGCTGTAATGACTTGGGATACATAACTGTAGAGAAGACTAGTTAGGCTAGGAAATTGTTGTCATAGTGTGAAAACACCATGCAGACAAAAACAAACATTTGTAATGCTTTTTATAACAATACACAGGCCTCTCTTTCAGCGGCCAGCACACTTGAACCAGATAACATGGCTTAGCCGTGTAGAACAGAGCCTAAGAACTGGACTAAAAACATCTTTCTCAAAAACTAGGAATGCACAGATAGCTGATTTGTGGGTCAGTGCTCATGTCCTATATATTTATGTCAATGTCTGCTGATACCGATATGAAATGCAGTGGGGAACCCTGTTATAATAATAAAAGAATATATATCATCACTTTTTTGTTGTATTTAAACTTTTTACACTTAATACACATGGTAGACTGACCAGTGAACTCCAGTCAAATGTTAGAAATGGAAAAATAGGTAGCTGTATGCTACCTCTTTTTAATGGCAGGGTCGCTCCAAGGCCAGGATGTGAACCACCATGTGGTATTCGGGGGTCCAATGTTGGCTCGCTAATCCAAAGTGAATGACAACAAAAGTTTGGTTTAACAGTTCTTTTTCATATGCTCCTTTCTAGTTTGCTATTGTCTGGTAATTGAGATATCTTCCATATCCACTCTTTTGTTTACAGTTTGGACTCACTCTATACACTGTTATGGGAAACTGGGCAAATTTTCAGATTTAGCTTTTCAGAGGTACCTCGAGCTACATTTTAGGATATGAAAAACCAACTGGGCATACCAGACAGACCGGTACTGCATCTCTAGTTATTTAAGAATTCTAATGACTAGTTTATTTTCATGGATTCCCCGGAGGTTTGTTTTTGATACATTTAGGTGGTCCAAGAGTTTAATTAGGTGGTCCTGGACCCATTTAGTACCCCACTGTATTTCATACCTTGCCTAAGACAAAAAGTATGTCTGTTACAAGCTCCAAATTGTCATGCTTAAAAAATGTCCATGTATATCTGCTCTAGCTTTGTGTTAACTAGGGTACTGACAGAAATTGATAAATCTGTTTCTTTTTTTTCTTTTTTTTACATTTTTGATATTTGTGGCCCAAATTGACGGCTTAACTGTAATCGTCATGGCTCACCACTGGTAAAATGCAGAAACTGATATTACATCTATTTGCATTAACATTAATGGAATCAATAAAATGCCTTCACAGCAGCCCAGCATCACCAAAATATCCTGTACTTCAGTAGCACTAAACCATCTCAGATATCAGTGTGAATTATCAGCCAAATATAAACATCTGTCCAATGCAGACATTTTTAAAGCAGTCATTTCAATGTTAATGTGCATCTTTAGCCTCCAGTGATTGTCACCTCGCATAATTCAACCACAAACCAGTTCTGAAGATGCAAACCACAGTTTTCCACAATTGACTTTGAGTTTCTGCTCTTTTACATTAAGACCAGCTTAGTCCCAAATTGCCGCACATTTCCAGCTGACATTTAACTGATGAATTTGATTCGTCTTAGTGATTCAACTGATGGGACTGAACTGAGGCCTGGATTCCTGCTTGGTTTAAAGTCTAGCAAGCTGGAAAGAGAGCAGCGTTGCCTTGTGACTGCACTTAAAGTGATACTGAACAGAAAGGCTTCTCTGTTCTGCACATGTGCTGTATCTTGGAGTTGTTGAAAAGAGTAAACAGCTGACGTGCTTTCTGTATCCAAGACGTAGAATGGAGGGTGGGCAAGGAAGCTGCTCCTCTCCTAATCTGGCAAGTTCCTGTGCCCACCCATGCCCTCCCCATGCTGCCCACACACTGAAGTCATAGGCACGTCTCGACATACCTGCATTTACACACTAACTTTGAATTCCAAGAACGATGACAGCACTGCGCAGGAACGGAACAACCAACCGACCAACACGCAAATACACTGAGCAGGGGGCTGGCACAGATCTTTACTACAATAGTTTTTCAGCATCCCAAGCTTCCGTTTTACACGGCCATAATGCTCTTAATCTGTAAAAGCTGAGATGTAGCACTCCTGCTGCCAATCTCCCCCTTTTCTCCCACAGCACCATGAACCTATGCTCTATATACACTTCCCTTTGTTAAGAAGTGGTTTGCTTTTTTTCATCTGAGATTTCCGGCTATTATAAACATTTCATTCCACCAAAACTGCCAGCACCAGATAAACAGCACTTAAAGCTTTCATCTCAGAGAGAGGGGAGAACAACAAGCTGGGTGGCTCAGACACAGCAGGGCTGCTGGACTGTGTTCACTCACTGTCCACTCTTTTAGACACTACTACCCTTCTGATCCACCTTCTAGATGTAAAGTCAGAGATGATAGCTCATATGCTGCTGCTGAGTGTGTGTTGGTCATCCTCTAGTCCTTAATCAGTGGTCATATGACGCTGCTAAATGGACAGTCTTGCTTGGTGGACTATTCTCAGTCCAGCAGTGACACACCAGCAGCACTGCTGTGAATGATCAACTCACACAAGCACAGCACATACTGACACACCACCACATCTGTCACTGCAGTGCTGAGAATGATCCAAGACCCACTTAATACCTACTCTCTGGTTATTCTGTGGTAGTCCTGACTGTTGAACAAATGGTGACGGGGACTAACAGAGTATGCAGAGAAGCAAATGGACTACAGTCTGTAATTGTAGGATTACAAGGTGCACCTATGTGGTAAGTGAAGCTGATAAAATAGATAAAGAGTGTAGATGCTTTGAGGTGGTCATAACGTTAAGCCTGATCTGTATTTTTATACTATGCATACGTGTTCACTCGTATTTCAGCCCTTATTTCTGCCAAAAACGCATTGTCAAGCACGAGGAACCTCCTGGGATGCTTTTCTGATAGGCCTGAAGAATTTTTTTATGCTAAGTAATGTCTGTTGGCTACCTGCAAACCAGCCAGAAGAGAAGATATTAAAAACATTAAACGTTAATATTTGCTTTAGAAACTAGTTTCAAGCATGTAAGTAAATGCCTTTAACTGAAACATTAATAATTAGATAATAAAAAACATTCTGCCAGGCATGTCCAACCTTTTAACTGGTACTGTATGTACCATCGGAATCTGAACATGTGTCACAGGCCAGCTAGTTGACTAAGTACAGCAGGAATGCAGCACTGCAGAGTTAACCAAAATGTTGGCTTTAATGGCAAAGAGTGGCAAGATTGCGTCTAAATCTGGCATTGACACAGCCACAGTCAGAAGGCGAGGAACGTGTTATTAATTCGAATAAATAAAGTTTTCGGTGAATGTAAAGGGACACATACCATTATTTAAGCATACAGAGATGGGCTACGAAGGCAGCAATATTTGGGGAAAGCTGTTAACTCTGTAGCAGCAGTGAACTTTAATAAAGGGATCTACAATATGATGATCTGCTTTTGGTGTTTAATTAGTCATTAAACCACCTGTTTTCAAAAATAAACGTGCTTCCTTTTGCCTAAATGTTGCCTCTGGCGATAACAGCTCCAGTAAGCAGTGTGACTACCTGGTTACTGGCAGTCTTCAGTAACGAAAGGCTGAGTACAGCGGCTCCTAGTGGACAACTCCGGAACAGCAGCGCTATCTTGTGCTTCTGATAGTCAGACAACCAGCAGAAGCCAGACCATAAAAGTGTTTATAGCGTTATACCATCTATATAACATCCAGCCTGACAGGGGAAAGGTGACAGGTACATTTTTGTGAGGGTAAAAAAACTATTTTGGTGTTCAAACTAAAAAACAAATGAAACGAATGAAACAAATGAAAGAATGAATAAATGAAGTAAATAAATGAAAGCAGGGCCTCCGGGTTAACAGTGAGGACATTCGCGTCGTTTATTCGTTGCAATCTGCTTTTCTTTTTACCCTTTGGCTCGTCTTTAGAATATTTCTCCGCTGATGGAAATTCTGCAAAGGAATGCGCCTTTTTTTCTCGGATATTCCTCTCGCTGTGAGGTAAGAACAGAGGCTCCGCCCCGTTCCCCACTTCCAGACTCCTGATTGGCGGAGCCCGCGTCTTAGGAATGTTCATACATGAGTTAAATAGAGCTGTGTTCTGCAGGTCTGAAGTGAGTACGAGCTGAACGACCAGGAGGAGGTGGAAGAGGAGTAGAGCCTGCGAATGGAGAAACTGTTCAGAGAATATTAATACTTATATATATATTTAAGCAAACGTGCTGGAACTTAGGCTTACAGGCTCTCAGAGATACAAAGGGATTTAACCAGTACTTTTTTATCCTTTCATTTTGGGATATCTTCTTCTAGTTCAGGTGAGTCTGTATCAGCTAGTATAGTTTTTAGTATAGGAATAGAAGGTGTGTGGTTGATGTAGGTAGCCGTATTATAACCGTACAGGATCACTGACTGTAAGCCTGTTGTTTCTTCTACTAGAATAAGAGCTGAGTTCTGACCATGACGCTCACCGCACTTTTCTTGCTGGTGATGCTCTGCGCTTCGGAGGGGAGTCGAGTAGCAGGTAAGGGTCTAATGCATTTTTGTATTCAGCCTCTGTGAATACGCATGTGGTGGGGTAGAAACAGCTTACCTATAGTCATGTGTGTTAGAGTCTGCACTGAACTTAGCTTCACTGCAGTCATTCACATGAAGTTCCTTTTTGTGTTTCATATAAGTTCATTGTGCTGTACTCTCTTTAGATCATTGTAGATGGGACCCCTAGAAAAGTGTATATCCATGCATCCAACTAAAGTGCTACCTTTACAGTCTCTCTTACTTTTTATGTGCTCTGTTTCAATTCGCAGAGAACAGAGATGACAACAGCGTGTACGACCTTTTTGAGCTTGCTCGCATCAACAAAAAACACCATGGAGTGAGCTTGGTGAAGGGTCCAGATCCTTACAGCCCCGCTTACAAAATTCTCAACCCTAACCTGATCCCCCCGATTTCAGAGCACTCCTTCAGGGACCTCATTTATTCCATCCAGGAAGAAAAGGGATTCCTCTTCTTGGTCAATCTGAAGCAAGCCAAGAAGACCAGAGGCAGCCTGTTGACCGTGGAGAAGAAAGATGGCTCTGGACCCATTTTTGAGATTATCTCTAACGGAGATGCCCACACTCTGGACTTGGTTTACACAACAGCTGACAAACAACACGTGGTCTCAATCGGAGATGCCCATTTGGCAACTGGCAACTGGAGGAACATCACCCTCTTCGTGCAGGAGGATCGCGCACAATTATATATTGGTTGTGAAGAGATTAATACCAGTGAGCTGGATGTGCCTATCTACCAAATTCTGACACAGGAGGTTGTCGATATTGCTACCCTGCGGATCGGAAAAGGAGCAGTGAAGGACAGGTTTATGGTGAGTGTTCCTGAACTTGCGTGTCTCAATTTGCCCACTTTGCAGATTCATTTACATCTGTTTAAGCATTATGGTGGCTTTTTGCTGTCGATGTATAAAAGTCACATCTAGTCAAAGCTGAAGCTGTGCTGAAGATCTGAATGTGTACCAATTGTGCCTACAGGGAGTCCTCCAGAATGTGCGCTTTGTCTTTAGAACCACTTTGGACGCCATCCTACGCAACATGGGATGCGAGAGCTGTAAGTGGTTACGCTAATCCCACAACCCCACATTGTTTTTTTTAAAAGCCAAAGCCAGACCAAACCATGCAAGCTATAATCCATGTTTCTTCTCTCTGTAGCCACCTTCATCACAGACGTCATGACCCTGGACAACCCTGTGAATGGCTCCAGTCCGGCGATCCGCACAGATTACACTGGACACAAGACCAAAGGTAAGCTCCCATGTTCAGCCGCTGGTTATACCCTAAGCTCAGGGTTCTTTGCTGGCCAGTAGAGTCTCAGACAGAATGTTTTGCCCCTGTGATGCAGATCTTCAAGACATCTGTGGCTTCTCATGTGAGGACCTGGCCAGCATGTTTAAGGAGCTCAAGGGGCTTGGTGTGGTGGTTAAGCAGCTGTCAAACGAGCTCCGCCAAGTGGTGAGTATCAAAACCAGCTGTGCTCAGCTTGTGCTCACGCTGTCTCTCACTCTCACTCTGTCTGTCTTTCTGTCTCTGCCTCTCTATTCAACTGCCGAGCCACTTGTTTCTGAGTCACTTCATACTCCGTGCCAAACCTCAAATTAGCCTCATGTGAATAGTAACAAGCCTTCTTTATTTCATTTTCCATCCCTCTGATTCATATCCAGTGGAATCCCTCCTGTTGCAGACTAGGCCTCCCTTGGTGCAGTAGCTTTGCTAAAACGCCCTCTCTCCCCTTCTCTCGCCCTTCCAGACTGCAGATAACAACTTAATAATGAACCAGATTTCGATACACAGTGGGGTGTGCCTGCACAACGGCATTGTCTACAAAGACAAGGACGAGTGGACGGTGGACAGCTGCACCCACTGCACCTGCCAGGTAAGCCCACACAGCTTATGGCAGAGTAAAATCAAAAGGATACAGCCAACAATGGATTGAAAAAAAAATGGATTGGCCAACTGTCCTTTTAATTGCACTCATCCATCTCACATAGCAGACTGCCAGCAGGTTTCGTTAAGCTGAGCCAACAGTGATTGAGTGAAAGCAGGGGTCATAATGAAGTGCAAATGGAGTGTTGTGCTTGCTTGAACTCTGCACAGGCAGCTCTGTGGCCACAGAGCACCTGGCCATCATTCAGAATTCTGCCTCATTTTTAAGTATTCCACTCATCTTAAGTGCCTTGGGCACACCATAAAACTGAGTGCGCCAAAAAGTTGTCTAGCAGACGTTAATTGCTTGAAAAAAGACTTTCACTAACAGCAGTAAACCTCACCTCATACTTGCCATGGCGTTAGGTGGAAACTGAGTTAGCATCTACTGTGCCAGTTATAGGCCCTACCTTTGTCAGTTGAACAAAAGTACATTCAGGACTTCCCTGCCAAATCCAAAGGTCACTCATCTACTGCTTAACCATGTCATTAGGTCTGCAAGAGAGACCTGGGTTTATGAATTCATCTATGAGAGCCAAGACTGAACACAGCATTCTTTTCCATAGAACTCTGCCACCATTTGTCGGGAAATCTCCTGCCCGCTCATGCCTTGTGCCAATGCCACTGTGCCTGATGGTGAATGCTGCCCACGCTGTGGAACTCGTAAGTTTGATGTCTTTTAACACTGGAAAAATGTTTCTCACCTGCACACAGTACTTAACGCTTGATCACTCCTGATTAGGTGATGTGTTGTTAATGCTCTAAGTGAAAATGAGTTGCATTGTGTAACGTTTAGATATACATCAGCGATCAGCTCTGACCAACCCTCTCTTCTTCTTCTCTAGCGAGTGACTATGCTGAGGATGGCTGGTCACCCTGGTCTGAATGGACACACTGCTCAGTCACCTGTGGCCGTGGCATCCAGCAGCGTGGACGCTCCTGTGACCGCATCAACAGCAACTGCGAGGGCACCTCAGTGCAAACTCGAGACTGCTACCTGCAAGAATGTGACAAGCGCTGTGAGTCATGGCTGAAAGCTAATCTCAATCTGCATCTATTCGCTATGCTATCACTGTGCACACGATGCTTTATGTGTTTTTGACCAAGGTTGCAATTTTGTCCCATAGTCAAGCAAGATGGAGGCTGGAGTCACTGGTCTCCTTGGTCCTCATGTTCAGTGACCTGTGGAGAGGGCGTCATCACCCGCATCCGACTCTGCAACTCACCTACTCCTCAAATGGGTGGCAAGGACTGCCAAGGAGAGGGCCGACAGACAGAACCATGCAAGATGTCTCCATGCCCAGGTGAGTTTAGGAATCTAACCTAAAACAAGTCAGTGTACTCCTACTTTTACACCTGCCTCAGGTCTGTTTATAGGTAAACCATCGCCTGTCTATGAAAAGTTAACTTGACATGTCACCCTGGTCTTGTCATTTAGTCAATGGAGGTTGGGGTCCCTGGTCACCATGGGACACTTGCTCTGTCACGTGTGGTGGAGGACTGCAGACCAGGAATCGTCTCTGTAACAACCCTATGCCCAAATTTGGTGGAAAAGAATGTGTGGGTGATGCCAAAGGCACACGTTTGTGCAACTCCCAAGACTGTCCCATCGGTAAGCAGGGATTACTTAAAATAATAAATTAGTATCACAACAAATAATGTAAAGAAGAGTAAAAGCAGAATATATCTGTCCATGCTGTAATAGATCCGCTGCCCATTTAGGCCTCCAGCTTATAATCATTTTTGCTAATGGTAAAAGCATATGTCTCTTTTCTGAACAGATGGCTGTCTTTCCAATCCCTGCTTTGCTGGGACTAAGTGCACCAGTTTCCCAGATGGCTCCTGGAAGTGCGGAGAGTGCCCAGTTGGGTATACTGGAGATGGAACCCACTGCGAGGACATTGATGAGGTATTGGCGCTGTGAAGAAAAAGTTGTCCAGTCACTTCAGATAACAGTACAGCTGTTATTTGAGTCTAAACACTCTGTTGTTTTTTCAGTGCAAAGATGTTCCCGATGCGTGTTTCACACTTAACGGAGTCCATCGCTGTGAGAACACAGATCCAGGCTATAACTGCCTTCCCTGCCCTCCTCGCTACTCTGGACGTCAGCCGTTTGGAAGGGGCATTGAACAGGCAATGGCTAGCAAACAGGTAAGTTGAAATAGGTCTTTTAGAGAAAGGAAAACACTGAGGTATGCTAGTGCCATGTTCCTCTAGCACTAAGAATGCAGAGCACTGACCCGAACAAATGCAAAAACCCAGACAATCGTCTGTGTGTGGAGAGCAAAACTAAATCACATCTTGTCTCCTTTAGGTCTGTGTGCCAAGGAATCCTTGTGAGGATGGCAGCCATGACTGTAACAAAAACGCCAACTGCATTTATCTGGGAGTTTTCTCAGACATCATGTACCGTTGCGAGTGCAAACCTGGCTATGCTGGAAACGGCCACATCTGTGGGGAGGACACCGACCTGGATGGCTGGCCAAATACAAACCTCCATTGTGTGGAGAATGCCACCTATCACTGCAAGAAGGTATCTAACCGTCTTCCTTCACTGTATGATTAAAATCACCTTGTCATATAATTGAGGTTGCAACCCCTTAATCCAAACACATCTTCTTTCAGGACAACTGCCCTGAGCTTCCCAACTCTGGCCAAGAGGACTACGACAAAGACGGAACCGGAGACGCTTGTGATAATGATGATGACAACGATGGGATCCCTGATGACAGGGTGAGACAAAAACACATTCTTCCTATTTAAAATACATATATAGGCAGAGTGTGGTGCTAAAAGGAGAGAGTGAACAAAGGACTTGGAGAATGTAGAACAGTCAACCATGCTGCCAGGAGCATATAAATAACCGTTCTGTAAAGGGCATAATGTCAATGGCCCAAGACTTTTCTACATCCATAATTTAAAGTTCTATGTCGGGAGAACAGAAAATCTCACTGGGCAAGTAAACAGTAGCTGCCGCTGGGCCAAATCTTACATACCAATACAGTTAAATCCTGAAGCCTAGTGTCTGTGGTGTACAGCTCCAACCATTGATTTAGTACTTGCTTTGAAGTGCAAGTGCATTCTAACTTTCCATCCATAGAGCAGAAAACAGCCCCAGATGTTTGACTGGTTGCTTTATTAGATCTATTTGACTCTGACTAGGCATCTCAAGGTTTTCGGGGGCTGAGCATGTTTTTGTCTTCCATAGGACAACTGCCCGTTCGTCTTCAACCCAAGACAGTACGACCAGGATCGTGATGAAGTTGGCGACCGTTGTGATAACTGCCCATATGACAGCAACCCTGACCAGATTGACACAGACAACAATGGAGAAGGCGACGCTTGTGCCATTGACATTGATGGCGATGGTAAGAGAGAAGCAAAAGCATCACAATACATGATCTAACTGGGTAATTAATGGAAACAAAATCAAACAGTACCCTGGCTAATGAAAGCATCCATCCCTTACTCAGGCATTCTGAATGAGAAGGACAACTGCCCCTACGTGTACAATGTTGACCAGAGAGACACTGACCATGATGGGGTTGGAGACCACTGTGATAACTGCCCATTGGAGCACAACCCTGATCAGGTAAGTCTCTCTCCACTCCTGAAACATTTCTGTAGTACATCTAGTCTTTTTTGTTTTTTAAACCTAAGATCATGGGTAGCCAGGCAATGTTTCTAGGCATTGCCTTGCTTGCAGAATAACTGAAAGCGTCGTACAGTCTTTCTGAGTTACAGCTATAATTTAGCTAAGTGAATGTTAGGGAGTTTTCTTGGAAAGGGTTGAGAATTGGTCTCCTCAGCTGCAATCTTTTGGCATTTCATTGTGTTAAAATAGATAGGGCTGAACAAATATGATAAACGAGTAGAAAGGACTTTAAATGCAAGACACATTAAATCATAAAGCATGAAGACAGACCCCAGACAGACCGAGGATGATATTTGAGTGTACAGTGTCTGCATGAGTAGCTCAGTACAAAGCGTGCTAGCACCCTTTTATAAGAATGGCTTGAACAACAGCTTCATTCATTCCTCTCCTCCTACAGATTGACTCAGATTCTGATAATGTGGGAGACAAGTGCGACAGCAACCAGGACATTGACGAGGATGGCCATCAGAATAATCTGGACAACTGTCCGTACATTCCTAACGCCAACCAGGCTGACCATGACAAGGATGGAAAAGGGGATGCATGTGACCACGATGATGACAATGATGGTGTGCCTGATGACAGAGACAACTGCAGACTGGCCTTCAACCCAGACCAGATTGACTCTGATGGTAAGGACAGTCATATAGCTTCAGATTCTATTCTTTTTCTGATTGTTTTACAACATTTGTTTCATAATCATAATCATAACCTTGCGATTTCTTCTAGGTGATGGACGCGGCGATGTTTGTAAAGATGACTTTGACCAAGACAATGTGCCTGATATCGATGACGTTTGTCCAGAGAACTTTGCCATCAGTGAGACAGACTTCCGTAGGTTCCAGATGGTTCCTCTCGACCCCACAGGAACATCACAAATTGACCCCAACTGGGTGGTCCGCCATCAGGGAAAAGAGCTTCTACAGACAGTCAACTGCGACCCTGGTATTGCTGTTGGTAAGTAGCTGAAATCCTTAAGCTAATAAAACATCTTTATAGATCAAAGCCATTAGCTCATTAACTCATTATAACGTCATCAATAACCGCCATCTTCTGTTTTATCTCAGGTTTTGACGAGTTCAATGCTGTGGACTTCAGTGGAACCTTCTTCATAAACACCGACCGAGATGATGATTATGCCGGGTTTGTGTTCGGCTATCAATCCAGTTCCCGCTTCTATGTGGTGATGTGGAAGCAGATCACGCAGACTTACTGGTCGCACACGCCGACAAGAGCTCAAGGCTACTCCGGGCTGTCCATCAAAGTGGTTAATTCCACAACAGGGCCAGGAGAGCATCTCAGGAATGCTTTGTGGCATACTGGAGACACACCAGGGCAGGTAAGCAGCACTTTCATCTCATGTTTCAGAACGTTCCTTTAGAATGGAAAATGCTAGGCAGTCAGATCTGAGGGGATTGTGATATTCATGCTCCATTTGGACTGTGTTAAATTCCAGGTGCGCACTTTGTGGCATGACCCCAAGAACATTGGCTGGAAGGATTACACTGCCTACAGATGGCACCTGATCCACAGGCCTAAAACCGGACACATCAGGTTGGTGTGCATCAGAAAGGTCTTTTAAAACTATTGAGTAAACCATGGAAGTTGAAAACTTGCGTCTTACAGACTTTCTTTTGCTTACTTTTCAGAGTTATCATGTACGAGGGAAAGAAAGTAATGGCAGACTCTGGAAGCATATATGACAAGACGTATGCTGGTGGAAGACTTGGACTCTTTGTCTTCTCTCAAGAGATGGTTTACTTCTCAGACCTCAAATATGAATGTAGAGGTAAAACACATTTAAACTGGCAACATAAACATTTTCCTCTAATTATTTTAGACAACCTTGACTGATCTTGATTTGCTTTACTAAAACTTGTTTTGTCTATACTTTCTGTTCCACGCAGATGTATAATGGGATCAGTTGGGATTTCCCTGAAGAATGTGCCTATCGCCTATTGTCGTCAACCTATTTAAATGCTATGTATGTTTGGGACGAAGCTTTTACAACTCTTTCCTGCGGTGGGACCAAAGGATCAAAGGGAGAAGTTACAAGGTCAGTTCATATGACCTTGGGCCAGATGTTTTCTGGAAGAGGACAATAGAAGCCTGAAACAAAAGCAGGTAGAGCATGGACATCCCTGCACAGAACGAGAAAGAACCATTCAAAGACTTCTGAATTTCTAAACTGGTCAGGTTCCCCCTCCTGCTGTGGAGGGCCAAAAAAGGAAGAGTTATTGTCTATAATTGCAAAGATAAACCTCAGATCTGCTGTGGACTATAATCAAGAAAGGAAGAAACCTCTCATAACATGAAGAAAAGCAAAAAAAAGGAGTTCCACTTCATTCTGGTGGGTCTGAGGTCCCACGGAAGAACTGTTAAGGGAGGATGCACAGGAGGGTGTAAACAGAAATGGACTGTCATCTTTTTTAGAGAATGAGTGTTTTCTGTGTGTATGGTTGTTACAAACACCCCAAACTAAAAAATACCTATCAAATTCATAGCCAGAAACGTTGAATGTTAGTTGATGACAGCATATCCATTGAAAGGCCACTTGCCTTTTTCTGGAGGTATGTTCTCCAGAAACTGTTCTCAGGGTTAAAAGAACCTTTGTCATCAGCCTTTTGAAGCAGAACAGCAGGTACCAGATTACAAAGATGCGTAGAGCAAATTAAGAAAAGGGCCACTGCCTGTTAGAGGGGTGTAATAGGCGAATGTTACATGGAGTGTATTTATATTGTTAGCACAATATGGACACACCTTGAATTGTTTCTCATCTCAGTGCAACTTTCACTTAATCATTATAGAAAGAATTGAAGAACAAACTGGATGGTTGGGGTAAAAGTAGGGTGAAGTTCTATCCAAATCAAAACAAATTCATAGATGTTTCTTAGTTTTTCAGCACAGAGTGTATGACCAGTGCGTATGAGTATGCTCTGTATTTTAAACAAAGGAAAACAAATATACAAATATTACCTCATTGTTGTAAATTGAAACCAACTAAAATACAATTACATTTTAACTGCAGAATATAAACCCGTTGGCTTCTGTTTTTTTTTTTTTAGTTAGCAAGTGTAGTACAATCATATATTTTTCAAAATGTATATAATACAAAATATTTTTTGGAGCATAGAATACCCCAACAGGGCATAAATTGATTTTTTTTAAGTTATGTTGTGCTTAGTGAATGAATGATGCCTTTTTAAAGAATAAGTTATTATTAAAGTTGTTTTTATCTATTTTAAAAAGTAATTCCATGTGTGTAGATATATGCTATTTAAATAATTTATCAGGAAGTGTGACCTGAGATTGAAAGTGTTTTTGTCTGTATAAACTGTTTGCACACTGACTTGAGGATGTTTTTATTGTTGTTTATTGTTTGTTGCTTGTTTTGTCTCCCTTTTTTGTACAATTAGGGCTACCTTGTATTTGAATTATTTGAAATATTTTAATTTTGCAAACTTTACCCACAGAAATGCTGTTTTTATTCATATCAGTTATTTTAAAAGAACAACAGGACAATAAACCCTTGAAAACAGATATGGATGTGTCTCTTTTGATCATTGTATTACAGGGCAATTGATATGTATTGATGAAATAGAGCATTGGAGAGAAACTTACTGACTTCATTTATTTAATGTAGAGGTGATTGGAAATTGGGTGGGTGAGGTTGGGGGGGTGGGGGTGGGTCACAATATCTACAACACAAAGATACAAAAAAACATCCGTTAACCTCCATCTTTTTTAAACACGGATAATGATAAAAAAAAAAGTGGTACAGAATTTTACTTTGGGAAATTTATATTGCCATACAATGGCCTGCATGATTTAGAATATTGTGATAATAATATATAAATAATAAATATTACATAAATCAATAAAGCCTTGCTGTACTAATAATACTACTGCTACTACAACAACTAATAAAAATGACAGGTACAGGTAATGACACAGGTAGAAGCTCAACAAGCTTTATAGACAGGTAACTAAAGCCAATCTCTAAGGCATTGTATAACAAGACATCAAGCATTTAATGGACAAGTTGTTATGTGTGCATGACGACGTTCTTTGACATCTGGTTCCACCACTGGGAACAATTCAGACTCAAAATAGAACATAAAATTTCACATGAAAACAATTCTACAAAAAAACAACACAAATCGATAGCTGAATTAATTTTTAAACCTTCCACATACACAAAATAATAATATCTCAAATGAGTAGTATAAACATCAGTAGGAGGCTAAGCACCGGGTGGTTATAACAGTGTTGATCTACAGCATGGCAATCAGAGGTTTTCCTGAAAAACACCCTCATTATACCTTTACAAACCAAAAAAAGAGAGAGCATTTTGGAAGGGTAACTACACCCTGCTGTGACATTCCTCTATGAGACAACCTTTGCTCTTTGACTGTTCAGTGTGTGCTCATAAGAGCATGATCTAAGAATAGTATCAGGTGTACAGATTTTGGGTCTTTTCACATCCTGTTTGAACAGCTGAAGCGCCAAAGCTCCACTCGTGCAAACACTGCACAGCCGTTTGTAAACAGACATGTATTCCAGTACAGATCACCAGTATATTCATACAACAGTGCTATACTTAAACCATACATAACTTTTTAAGAGTTAGCAATGTTTATTTAAGCCTTTAGATTATTAGTAAAGATAACGAAATATGGTCTGCCCTTTGAAATTAACATTGCTGATTTGGAGTAGTTCTGTAAAAACACTGGAGCCAGAAGGCTATGTGTCTGTATACTGAGCCTGTTAGTCAAATACATAAAGAAAACCTTGTCCAATCTGTGACAAATACATGGTGGTATTTCCTAGCATGGTTTCTAGCCTGTATACACCCTGACATAGGGTCAGGATTGGTAGACTTTTTGTGTGTTGCAAACCCCATGAAGCACTGGATAACATGTTGCCAACAAAACACTTTGGAGGATGGTGTTGAACTAAATCTGTAACCAATGGGCCTTACTTAGATGACAGCCCTAAGCTCACAATATATCTACTATAGAATCTAAAATGAATAAAGTTAATGTTCTGGAATGATCAAGTCAAGGTCCTGACCTTAATCCAATAGAAAAGTTGTGGAAGGACCTGAAACAAGCAATTAATTGGAATCATGATCACTTCCTTCTGGGTGCAACTATTCTATCATATCAACATCCCAGAGTTGAAGCTGTTCTGTTATCAATCACAATCCCAGAGTTAAATGTTCTGAATCAAAATAACATCCCAGAGTTAAATGTTCTGTTATCATATCAACATCCCAAGAGTTCAGCTGTTCTGTTATCAAATCAACAACATTCAGCTGTTCTGTTATCATATCAACATCCCAGAGTTCAGCTGTTCTGTTATCATATCAACATCCCAGAGTTAAGCTGTTCTGTTATCATATCACCATCCCAGAGTTAAAGCTGTTCTGTTATCATATCAACATCCCAGAGTTCAGCTGTTCTGTTATCATATCAACATCCCAGAGTTCAGCTGTTCTGTTATCATATCAACATCCCAGAGTTGAAGCTGTTCTGTTATCATATCAACATCCCAGAGTTAAAGCTGTTCTGTTATCATATCAACATCCCAGAGTTAAAGCTGTTCTGTTATCATATCAACATCCCAGAGTTCAGCTGTTCTGTTATCATATCAACATCCCAGAGTTCAGCTGTTCTATTATCATATCACCATCCCAGAGTTGAAGCTGTTCTGTTATCATATCAACATCCCAGAGTTAAAGCTGTTCTGTTATCATATCACCATCCCAGAGTTAAAGCTGTTCTGTTATCATATCAACATCCCAGAGTTCAGCTGTTCTGTTATCATATCAACATCCCAGAGTTCAGCTGTTCTGTTATCATATCAACATCCCAGAGTTAAAGCTGTTCTGTTATCATATCAACATCCCAGAGTTCAGCTGTTCTGTTATCATATCAACATCCCAGAGTTCAGCTGTTCTGTTATCATATCAACATCCCAGAGTTAAAGCTGTTCTGTTATCATATCAACATCCCAGAGTTCAGCTGTTCTGTTATCATATCAACATCCCAGAGTTCAGCTGTTCTGTTATCATATCAACATCCCAGAGTTAAAGCTGTTCTGTTATCATATCAACATCCCAGAGTTCAGCTGTTCTGTTATCATATCAACATCCCAGAGTTCAGCTGTTCTGTTATCATATCAACATCACAGAGCTGAAGCTGTTCTGTTCGAAAGAAAGGTGCTAAAATTTCTCAGAACTAATCAAGATTTATTGAAAACATTCAGTTGCTGTTATTGCTGCACAAGGGAGTCATACCAGATATTAAAAAGAGCAAAAGTAAATAAATGAATAAATAAATCAATAAAAAAATGACAGAGTTTAGTATTTGTGTCTCACTTGTTTAATTTAAGTCTCCTTTTCTACTTTTAGGACTTAAAAATCTGCTAAGGTTTTGAGTTCACAAACTCTAAAGCACCACTGTAACTGTCACGTAGCTTTATGAACTTGACCTACAGTAAAGTGATACTCTGTTTTCACTGGTATGTCTTGGAATGACTAGGATGTTCTTTGGAATGAGATGTGAAATCTTAGTAACTCATTTTAGTCCATGCCAGACACACAAACTCCTTCACTTACTCGTTACTTACTCAGTAAAAACTGACCTTGTGGATAAAGCTGAAATACATAGAGGGTAAAACCTCTAGCTGGTGAAGACAACAAGAACGTAGCACTTTGGGGCAAATATGCGTGGAATGTTCTCTCCATAAATCAAGCTGTAATATTTTTTTTTCAGTCAAACTACCAACAGCTGGAATTATACTTTAGAAAAGACATTATGTGTAATGATTTTGCAGTGTTTTAGCACAAATGACAAAATAACTGACAGCTGTCTAAGCATTCGCACCATCAAAACATCTAATACACTTAATACACGTATCCATTTTTCCTGAATCCATTAAGACTACATCTGAACTTTGCTGAATTCTTAGTCCAAGGTAGCTTCTTCAAGCTCCTGGGGGGTGCTGGGGGTTCCACAAGCTTCCTGCAGTAAATCTGAGAGAGCAGAACTGGACAGGCGTGGTGTGCTGGCCAGCAGAGACATGGCATGACCTTCCAGAGCACAATAGGATCTAGAGGAGAAGTCTTCTGTACCTGAGCCAGAACATCTGCTCAGGGCTATCTCACATTCCACAAGCAGGCTTCTTAGCTGATCCTCAGGTAAACTCTGCAGGTGAAAACATGAGAGAAACATTGTAGCAAGTTGTTCTGTACCCTTACAGCAAATCAAACTGCCCACACTCAGGAAAAAATGAGGCAGAGGAGTTTTGACTTATAAACTGAAAATAAATCAGCATTCATTACAGTGGTATTTGGTTGAGGGAACAAGGTCGCTATGTTCTAACAGTAGCAAGTTTGATGGGAAGGAACTGTGTGGGCTAAGAAACACGGTCCCAATACAGGGTCCCAATCATGGACAATCACATTTTGCTGAAGTTTTTGGTACTCTCTAAATATTGTTCAATTTTAAATCTTTCACTTTCAGCTTTTCAAGTTCAACAGGTATGTGTCTTTTAGCTGTCACTAAGAATGCACTGACATTGGAATTGTGGGTCAATGTGACTGCAGAATAACATCATTTATGTCATGCAAATTGGAAATAGCATTACCTCAATATCCTAAAGCACAATAAACACATCACCAAATATGTTTTGGAAATTTGAATCTAAACACATCTAAATATTTGTCTGATGCGGATGTGTTTTTTGGCACAGACCTACATGATACAGAACCGGTGCCTTCCTAGTTTTTACAAAGGTTTATTTTTTGACTGTAGAAATATAACAAAAGTAATAATGATGATAATAATAATTATAAAAAATCCTCATCAAACCCTTGCTGACAACATTACCTGTGACATGTACAAGACAGTATAATATGTCCTTGTATGTCCATGTATCCTTGTATACACGGACATGCATCTTCTTATTGTTCCCTTCCAGACTGTGTCATCCACCCCTCAATGTTCTATGGTACTTTGGTTCAAATGTTTTATCACTATATGATCTGTTTACCCAATGTCTATAACACCAGATTTTGTTCTGGTATTTCCTAAAGATGAATCAAGCTGTCATCAAAGTCCCCCGAGCTACTTGCACTGGATTTGTCCCAGAGAAGGCCTAGTTTTCGCCTAAACAAATACAGCCAATGGTGTAGGACAGTTCCAGTTGGAGAGCAGATTGTTTTTCTATCTGGGAGTAAGAGGAATCATTGCTTGTTTTTCTAACTGGAGCAATGATGAGTCTCCGCCAAACGCTCGGGGACTGAGGGAGTGCAGAGCTAGTTCATCAAACGATGCCGGTAAGACTATCCTGAGAACCGCCGACCTAAAAACTACTGTAGGCCATGTTTCCACGTTCAGAACGGAACAACGCATGACAGCACTTTTCCTTCTGATAAACCCACACACTCTCTGGCCTTGTTAGATACAGCACGTTTTTGGCTTGACAGCAATGACTGGCTTTATCCTGCACACTCCGTATCTCCATCAGTCCACTCTAAATCAAACCATTAAAACATTCTAGCCAAGCAGACTCTATCCTCTCCTTGTAGGTCTAATCTTAAATGTTCCATCACATCATCTGACCACCTGACACAAATCCTTCCCAGACTCCCCTGCTCTAATAAAGGAACCTGTGTTTTACTGCTCCAAAGGCAAGAGTGCAGAAAGGCGCAGCATAGTCTATCAGTCTTCTTATCCTGCTGCAAAGATGGAGGGTCACCGGCATTCCATGGTCTCCTGTGACCCCCCTCAGGCTGTGCTCAATGCCCCCTGTGAACTTCCAGCATCTCCATCCATGACAATGCCTCTGACCTACGGCAGGTTTTTCGTGGATCTTTGCTGGGCTGCACCATTTGCTGTCTCTGGCGCAGTTTGTCAGGGTTAATGATCTGCCTCAGGCCGTAATGAGGAAGGTGGTGCTCGTCAATTTACCTCTCTTGTAATCATCAGAATTGCCTCGGTTCCTTCTCTGATCTAATACTAATGTAAAGAGCTATTCTTTTGCAGACACATTCCAGCTCCTCACCTTTCACTTAAGCTCCTCGGCACTCCTCTAACTGTCAAGACAGGCTCCATAGACTTGACTTATATCCACTGACTTGACCTTCAACCTCTAGGCTAGAATAATAAAAGCTGTAGTTTGAGGAAGACTAGTCAAAGGGAAATTACACTGATTCTTCAAACTGTCTACATTATTCAATCATTAAGTTGCAGGCACTGATGTCATTTGGAGGGGTTTGATGAGCAGTGCTCCGTTCTAGTGAAAACTACAGATTCGGAATCGCTCACAGTGCTGGTGATACAAACCAAACGTCTGATGAGTTGAAAGCTCCTTAAAAGTTCACTCACATGAAATTTCTATGATTATGCTATCTGATGCCTGAGACATCGTTCTAGGGTCATTTTTGAAACGGTTTTGGCCTAAATGTTTTTTTGCATCCTGGTTGTTATGAGGCAAAACTATTATCCCCAATAAAAATGTATTCTTTTCCAATTTTTGAATTGTTTTGTGATAAAATGGCTTCATCAAATGTAATTTTTTGTTATATTTGTGTTGTAGAAATTGCAACTCCTGGCTATCACCACCACAGAAGTCAATAGTCAAGTCAAATTACTTCTAAATAAGAATTTTCTCGACCAACGCAAACCGCATCCAGATCATGATCAAGGTTGCACAGAGTCATATAACATAGTGTGAGCTATTAACATGAACAGTGTAGATGAACATAGACTAAGGCAACCAAATGGCACAAATTGCATGCTGCCTTTTATTAATAGCTTAACATTAAATTTTTAAACAGATGATGTATGTTTACAAACAGAAACTACAGAAGTTACGAATCTAGTGAACTTCTGCTCATTTTTATATTTCATAGTAAGTTATACTGGGTCCTAAACCAGATTAACAGGGCGGTGCAATCTTAATGAAGATCTGGATGTGGTTTGAGAGTATTTTTGGGAATGTATTCATGGAAAGCATTTTGGTGACTATTGATTCTCCTCTGCTAAAATGAGAATATCAAATGTGTGTTGGCTGATTCTGGGGTAAATGGAAAAAGGTAAAATATAGATATTTGACCAAACCATTTCTTAAATATGCTGCATTTTTGCCAGTAAATAAATCTATCAAAATAAATCTAAATATGAATACATAGTTACAACCTGTTTTTTGCATTTATCCTAATATTACTGTTTCATTACATAAACCCAAGAAAATGTCTTTATATATCAGTACTTTATTCTCTAAGAAGTAAGCAAATGTTTCTGAAATGTTACCAGCCAGGTTACAAGAGCATATACACAGTCTCTCTTTTAGACTGTGTGTGAGGCTTGTTTAATACACACCTTTCTTTCTGTACATCTTTGCGCAGAGTCCATCTAAAATGACTGCTGTCCTGCTTCTCTCTCATCACACTAAAATAAATAACCAGCCACTTCAGGCTGAGCTGCAGTACTGGAGAAAATACTGTGTTGACATTAAAACAAACACCATCCGGTGGGAACTGAGAATACTTGACCTCTAAATTACAGCATGTAACATGCTTCACTCTCGCATATTAACACAGGTGGGTATTAAATCAATCCCAACCTTCTGAGGACACAAAGTAGGTCAGTGGTTAGGATCGGACGCAGGTTTTTTTGTGCTGGAGCCTGGCCTGAGGAAAACATGCCTTCGGATTGGAGAGTTATGTGTTTGAACACGCTGGAACTTAGACAGTTGTGTAGACTCTTGCAGTTGTCTTTGTGAGCGGGACAAGAGTCACAGAGACGTGTTACATACTAGCAATTGGTGTGAAGTCTACAGATCACCCCATAAAAAATCACAGGTAAAAGGTCTGCTGGTACAACTCCGGTTAGGACACTGCGCAAAACTGATGTACAAATCATTTAAAGACCTAGATGTGTTTGAACACAGAACAAAGACAACATATTAAATGCTAAAACTGAGAAATGTGTTTTTTTTTAAACATATATTCCCATTCAGAAACGTCAGGAGGGACAAATACCACACGTAAAGTTATGTAATGCTAAAATACACCTGGTGAAACAAACTAACTAGGCTAATTGGCCACATGTAACATGACTGAGTGTATAAACAGCATCTCAGAGAGGCTTTCAGGACTTAAGACGTTGAGTGGTTCACCACTCATCATCTACGGCACATAAAACCATTAAAAGATTTAGAGAATCCTCAGAAATCTCTGTATTCACAGGACAAGGCCCAAAACCAATACAGGTTGGCTTTGATCTTAGGACCCCCAGACAGCACTGCCTTAAGAGACACAATCATGTAGTGGAAACCACTGCAGGGGTTCAGGAAAGGAAAGCTGAAAACTTCTGGCCGTGAACACGGTTTGTCACTACATTATCAAATGCAAAACTCCATGCGAAGAAGTAACCACATATACGGAGATGTACAAACACTGCCACCTTCTTTGGGCCTGAGCTTATTTAAGACGGCTGAGGTGAAGTGAAAAGTGTCCCATGATCCAATCAATCAAAACTTTTAATTATGTTAGGAAATCATGGATGCCGCGTCCTCTGTGATAAAGAGTAGAGGAACCGACCGCCCTGTTTTGCAGTTCAACAGCCAGCATCTGTCATGGTATAGGGGAGCATTAGTGCACATGGCATGGGTGACCATCTTGTGAAGGGTCCATTAATGCTGAACGATATAAATGGATTTTGGAGCAACATTTGCTGCTACCCAAACCTAAGCCTTGCTTACTTCATCAAGACAGTATCAAACCATATTCTGCATGCATTACAACAGCATGTCTCCATATTAATAGAGTACGGGTGCCAAACTGGCCTGTCTAGCACCTATTACTTATGTATATACATATTATGGTATTGCCTGTATAAACCATTAGTACTAAATGTTGGAAGCAGCTGCCTGAATTTACATATTGCCCCGGTCATATGCAAATCTTTGTTTAGTTACCATTTAGAACAAAGAAATAGTGGTTTTAAATAGATGATATAATTGATGTCAGGAAAGGAATGTGCACTCACACTGATCCTACATAAATACCAAGTTCTAAATATGCATAACTCAACCAGGTTAATGGCCAGTTACCTTATACTTTTCCTGTTTAATACATTAGAATGCCTGCTTGGGCTGTTAAAGAGCAACTTATGTTGTTACTTGTGGCTAATATGATGTACTGGTGCTAGTGCGATTCATGTTTATTTGGTCCACACACCGTGTGCTTTAAAAAGATGACCAGCTATAGAAACAGTCATCAGCTCTTTCATTTTGCTATGAAGAAATCGGAATCAGATCTCAAGATATAATGTCTTGAACATAAAACAGTTTTGCTAAACAGCTTAATGCTTGATCACACTGATGGCTTTAAAAGTAAAACCTATACAGTATTTACTTGTTCATAGGACATTCTAAACATACGACCCGACAGTAGAACAAAGACACTATAAGGTGGATCCTAAATACTTTTTTGTCTACAGAACCCAGCAGCATCACAATGAGTGTGCTGCTACTCCAGACGCTTCTCCCTGTCTGCCCAGAGGCCATGCCACATGTTTTAAAAGAGACAGTCTAGGAGTCATGCTTCAGACAACTGCTGAATTCTAATGAACAGAATACTGTAAAACACATTTTAGGTTTCAGCCAGGAGAATCTATTAAACTATTACTGTCTACTATGTTCTATACTATTCAAATGCAATTACACAACCACATATCTAATTACATAGGGAGTAATGCAGTGAATTACAGTGCCTCGCAAAATGAATACGGATTATAAATGACATTGGCACAGTGGTGGAGTGGCAGCAAAATGGGCCTGGGTTTTTGTGGAGTTTGCTAAATTGAACATTAAATTAGGAATAGCCCTTTGCATGTCATGCTGTGTGCCTCAGCCTCACCTTTATTTATTTTATCACATTATAAAAATATCAACTCCACAAAACAGTCAAAACCAAACATAATACTTTTCTATCTGTCTGTTTCTCTCCACTTTCTATCTCATCTCGCTTTCCTTTCCAGTGAACCAGCTCATCCCATTTGTAGATATTTGGTACTACTGCTATTGTAGTGTTAATGACTGATAAGTGCTGTAATGTGATGTCCAGCTCAGGGTGTGACTGCTAAACGGTGGTATACTGTTGTATCATGAATGTTCTTCTAGCCATACATGAATGTTCAAGCATCTGATATCAAAAGTTTTCTAGAGAGAGTCGCCCTGTTTGCGTGTTGTATTCCACTGCGCAGTAAAACTGTACTGTAGTTATATTCTGAGGGCATGACTCATGCATACTTTCTCTGCCCCATAAGTAAAGTAAGTATCATGTTTATATTTCTAAGATTAGTATGAAGCCAGTCAGAGGTAAGGGCAGAATGATGTATATTTTCTCTGGCTATTAAGTAGAGTGAGTATCATATTCCCATTTACAAGGATCTTGAAAATGCCAATGTTGACTAAACGTTTGTGTAAGTCATTTTTGTTGAATGTTCTGGCCCTCAAATGCTGCTTCATGTAGTCACGTTACTGTCCTTCCATTAATGCTTATTGAAAAACTAATTTGATGCAGGATAGTTTCAGGATTTATTTTATCAGGTTCGGGAATGATCTGGGTTAGACATTTTGTCAGGATTAACCCCTTAGAGTCCTTGACTTATTACATACTAAGATCTATTATACTACATACTACATGGTCTGCAGTGCAAGTGGGCTGGGAGATTCTTGGGTTATAGAAGTGTAGGGTAAACCCCACCAGAGGCTTCTGGCAAAAATGTAAGGTATCTAGTACAGCATTTTAGAAATTGGATGTGATTTGTCATGCAGTTATATGAACTTGACATACAGTTAATTTTAACCAAGAGTGTTACCAAAGGTTGTTTAGGATTCTATGTGTATATGATATATATACATATAGACATATATACATAGAGAGAGAGAGAGAGAGAGAGAACGAGAGACAGAGAGAGACAGAGACAGAGAGAGACAGAGAGAGAGGATTACATATAAAATGTAACGTGGAAAAGGAAACCTTTCCATGCAGTTCATGCCAGGACAGGATAAGGGAGTTTTAGGTGATTATTCAGTGTTTGTGAAAGCAGGATCTGTTTTAAGTGTCTTTCCGTGCAAGTGATCTTTCCCCTATCACTGCTCCATTCCTCTTGGTGCCGTTTTGCTTTGTTTAAAATCTGCTGCGATATTTTTGGCCTCTGCCTGCCCTGGAGCACCAAAATATATCAGTGTTTCTAGAGCTGGCAATTTAAGCGCCAATGCATTTGATATCATTCACATTCAGTATATTTGTCTCACACTGCTTGAGAAAAAGAAGGATCCTGGTATTAGTAGTTGAGACAAATTAATAAATAACACATGAAGACTGATTTGTAACATCTGATTATCTCAAAATATAACCTTTTTTTTTCATTTTTGGCATGAAGAAAAGGAATGGAACTATTAGGCTGTGGAATGTGCGTTAGAAGAGAAACAGATGCTCTGTGGACATGGCACAGACAGATATCAACTGATGGTCAGCCCAAGAGGTAAGATACCGATTAACCAATTCATTATTCTTGTTAGTCCTGCCTTATTAAGCTATGTAAATTTGATGTGTATGAAATTTGTACTGCCTGTTGTTTTCCTTCATTCTCTGCTTCTGTTTGTTTATTTCCTTTAATTTTCTGTTCCTGTTTGCCTTTTAATGCTTATTTTCTGTTCCTACTTGTTTTCCCCCCTCTTTCACCCACTGCTCTGTCTGCTGCCATATTTGGCTATGCCAAGAAGCTATTTGTACCTTCATCCATCTTAGACTTTCAGTTTTACCATTTTAACCCTGGACCTGATACGTTTCAGCCTACTGGTAAACTAAACACCTTCATACTAAAAGCCTTAATTTTAATTTCTCCAAGCTATTTGTGATTAATAGGACCTAACAAGTATAAAAACTAAACGTTGTCTTTGTACAGGAAGTTGTTTTGGCAAAAAACAATGTCCTCATATGAGGCCAAAAGGTCAACGGTTTAAAAAGTATCATGGCACAGAGAAGCAGAAATGTAATGTCCTCATATGAGGACACTGGGGTGTCAGGAGGATAAAAAGGAATTCCACAAAGTTTTTCCAAAACCTTCCATATAATTCAATCATTGAAATGTAAACAAAGTCATTCAGGGTGGTTTGATGTTCTTTACAGAGTTGGTGATAGGAACCAGGGACCACACTACACATATAGTCATTTAATGTGCTTGTGACAGAACTGCCTAAAGCAGTAGTCAATTCTCACAAAAAAGTGTGGGTGTGGCCATTTAAAAACAGTTATAGTGCAAAAAAAAAAAAAAAAAAACAAACTGCAGATTTTATTTGGGTGATATACATGGAAGGGCAAAACCCATAACCAACCCAGTGAGCGAAAATGGAAAAAAGGAAAAATAATAAAATTAAAAATGAAAAGTCAAAAAAAAATATTTAGTTACCCAAAATATAATTGAACATTAGCTCACAGTCTATATTAGTTCTGCTATTGCCTCTAGTCCATGAATGAATGAATGAAAGAGAGAGCGAGAGCGAGAGAGAGAGAGAGAGAGAGAGAGAGAGAGAGAGAGAGAGAGAGAGAGAGAGAGAGAGAGAGAGAGAGAGAGAGAGAGAGAGAGAGAGAGAGAGAGAGAGAGAGAGAGAGAGAGAGAGAGAGAGAGAGAGAGAGAGAGAGAGAGAGAGAGAGAGAGAGAGAGAGAGAGAGAGAGAGAGAGAGAGAGAGAGAGAGAGAGAGAACAACTAGAAAAGACACACATTTATAGCAAGGTGACCAGCACCATTACTACAACACAGGGGGAATACATGTATCACAAACACAATAAAGTACATTTAGACAAACAAAAATTACATTGGCCAATTTCATTTTTCATTTCATATTTATATGAAAATATTCATATTTATTATAGAATAATTGTATTTACTGTTAAACATGTTAAATCGATTAAGAACAAAGACATCTCAAGAAGATAGCTGTTCAGCAGTGCTTTAATGGCCCCTATGGCCAAATTCAAATGGCTTGTTCCACCTTCACCTAGGAACCAAATAAATTTCCATTTTACCTTGTGGGACTCCTTTTGCTGCTGGACCCATAGACCAGACAACACTCCCAAACAAACAGGTAAAGCATGTCAAGAAAGAAGGGGAAAAATGTTAAATTACCACTGAGCCCGTGCACTGACTCAGAATTACCTTAAGGTATTGAGTCTTACTGTTTAAGGGGGATTTTCACCAGACTCCACTTGCGGTCTGCCTGGCAACCATCACAGTGCTATACAAAACCACTGGTAAACTTAAATGTGACACGTGAGTTTATGTCCTGTTAATAAAGTTAGCATAGTGTTTAATCTGAAAATCTAACAACACTCTGCATGTACCACTCCACCAAGAAAGAGTTTAAAAACGACATTCGCTTTCTATCTAAACTATCATACAATAATCATATCATTTCAGACATCCAACAACCTTCTCTGAAATAACTTTTATGAGGCATTAAACTTACAGCATGTGTGGTTTCTATCACAAACATTCGCAATAGGCTGCACTAGGCTTAGCTCCACACATAGGGGCTCTGGTACACAGTTAACAGCTAAAAAATTGTCTTTCTGCATAACCCAAATGTTTGAGCATTAGATCACAGACTGGTGACCAAACATTTACCTGCATCTCTCAGTCTTTTGGTCAGCAGTGGTTTTTGATTTGCAATTCTTTTGATTTTCAACCCACGCTGCCTTTATCCAAGGTGAGCAAGCATTCACATTTATCTGAAGCATTTATCGAAGCCATCTGCTCTACATTTGCTTCTTAAAAATCAGTTTCCAGACTGAAATATTTTAATGACTTTTGCTCCAATTTCTGTCATTTCTTTTCATTGCAGCATAGTGTGCTGGTTGTTAAGACTTCTACGTTCCACTGCCGTAAAGGTTCTATTTTAAAAAATGTTTTATTTATAAACCAAGCCTGGGTTTATCTAACTGATCCCAATTATCAACTAAATCTGGTTAATTGATTGATTTAGTAATTATTCTTTCACACAGGACCAGTGGTAGGAGTTAGAGTGCAGTAGGATACCTCTTTTTGTGCTAACCCTGGTTGTCTTCTTATATTAAACATTGTTGAAGATCTAAAACAACTAATAAATCAGAAATCAGAAAAAGGGGAAAACTTTTTTTTTATTTTTTTTTTTTACAGTACAGTCAGTGTTACCTGCCTTGTGTTGATTGCCCTCAGTAGGCACTACTGCCTTTATCCTAGATCACAATGACAAAACAATATTTCTTTTTGATCTTAATCAAACTTGGGTTAGCTTATGCCTTCCTTTCCTCTGAACTGTATATGCTCAGTGTATTCGCAAAAGCCCTTCACTCCACACTTCCTACGATAGCCTGTCTAGACCGTCCATTACCATGGAGGATCCCATCCTGTGAAAGCATTTGCATTTATCTGATGCATTTATCGAAGCCATCTGCTCTACTCTGCCTTGATTTCCTCAGTGTCTCAGGAGAGATCCAGGCTGACCCAGAGAGTTCCCCCTCTATGATGTGGACAAGCGTTACAAAACAGAAGAGCAGGAAGTTCAAAGCAGTTCACCACCTGCACGTTTGATATCATTTCTGAGACAGAGGTGGATGTGGCAGGACTTAGGAGTGTATATATAAGTCTGAGCCGCAGACACTCCATCCACATGCAAGCGGAGCGCTGGATATCTACTGAGCACTACAATCTTGATTTTGTTAGCTGCATTATGAGTGGCTATCCGTATGTCCGTGTTTATATTAGTCCAAGGGCAAACACCTGAATGCAGTTGCTCTGTGCACAATGACCTTCTGAACCTTTCAGAGCTCTGCAGTCAATGGACTGTAAAAGTTTTCTGAAGTTCAGTGTATTACATCATTAAAAGTTGGTTAAGCTATTTAAAATGTATGGGAGCATATTGTAACCTCAATATCCACAACTGGGGTGGGTTATTTTGCATGTTGCTGTAATGGCTGTGCACGCCCTCATAACATAAATTCTGTATAAGATGATGCTACATACAAGATGCCCTGCATTTTTGTAATCTGCTGAGTCATTTACACACAGCTTAAGAACTAATATTGATTTGTCTGTAACAAGATAAGGTGGTATGTCATCTTAGTCCAAATAAATAAATAAAATCTCTATACATTAATTACAGCAAAAGTCATTTTCCATCTTCTCCTGTAAAGTTACCCTTTTGGAAATACATTTTTCATTCATGTTTGCTTGCTTAGGGGATATCACAACCAATACAATGACACATGATATTAACAGTGATGAGTCCAAGTTTTGGATCAAAATTGGAGCATTACCATGTTGCCAGATCTTTGCTCTAAACCCAGTTTTATTGATCTCATTTGATTTCCTATTTTCGTACTTAAGTTTGAGCACCTTCCTCCTTTATTTTACAACAAAGACAAGCCCAAAATCCATCATTCCAGTGATGTGTTAATATTTTCAGTCTTTGCTGTAAGGTCAGAAGGCTTACTAATAGTAGCTTGAGTAAGAGCAGACCATATACTGACATAGTGAGTGCCCTTTGATCAGATACGTCTAAAATGCGAGCTATGCTGAAGTCTGTGGAAGCTTAGTGTTGGATTATGAATAAATCTTTGGTAAGTCTCGGAATGTCAAGCAGTAATCACAGTCTTAGATAATGAAACTCACAGAACATGCAATGGAACATAGAAAAGATTTTGATCATTAATCATAGGCAAAGATCAACAACTTACTAAAACCCCTCAACATTTTAATATGCTAAGGAAAATGGATAACAGGACTATGGATGTTTAGACTAAAACGTCTGGTAGCATACATGTGTCTTTTATAATTAAGTTCATAATAATAATTAGTATATACTAAGTACTATATATAAACTATAATATATATAATATATAACTATAACAAAGCAATATCCATAAATGCCTAATCAATCCTAATATTTTATAACAAATAAAAGATCACAATAAAATTCTCTAAATATAAGCCCTGTGCTTTGACGCTTTAAAGGGTGATTTTTGGGTCATAATTTCATTTTAATTACAAGATTAGACTGCATTTCAACACCCTGCATGTGGTTCTGCCCCATGAATACATTTTTTCCTCAATCCTCAGATGTCTGGTTCCTTTTTACCACCACAGTGAACAGTGATTTTGATGAGGTAAATTTCTTTATTACATAGCATTTCTCCTGCAATCATCCATCATTCCACTTTCCAGGAGGTCCATTAAGTACAAGCTATATTTTAAGGAGGTATTTTGAATAATATTTTAAAATAAACTATTCAACTTAAATAAAGAGGGGAATTTCCAAAGGTTATAGAGGTACTGGGAACCAACAACATGCAGGCCACCAAAACCATCATTATCAGATAAACAGTACTTATTAAAAAAAAAAACACAGATGATAACCAAGCTCTACTCTGTACACAGGCCTGAAAAATATTCACAGGGGTTTCTGTCCCTCTGTCCACTGTGAGAAGACAACTTAACTCTATGGACCTAAAAGGATGTGTAGCTGCCGAAAAGCCCCGAATCCAGACCTCAATGTCAGTGAATGTTCTTTGGGTTACTTTGATTGTGAGATGCAGAAAATGCAACAAATTTCTTAGACTGAACTGAACAATAACTATTAAACATGACAATTTGTGCAAAGCCAATAAAAGCTTAAAGTTATGAAGAATATTAAATCTGAAGAGAGTTGGTCTGGGCATATGAAATGAAAGCCTAAGTTCGCAAGCACCGTCCAGCTGCACAGCTATGATGCGGTAAGAGTGAGTGACCAGGCCCACTCATGAGGTTGAATATGAGTATGTGACCAGATGAAAATAACTGGATGTCAACTCCCTCTAAATGTTTTTGGGGATTATAGGATATTGAGACGGGGCTTGGCTGTGCAGTTATGGTCTGGTTGGGTTTAACAACAGGTCATAGCATGGCTAGCCAAACCAGGAACACTGTTTAAAGGCCTGTAAGATCAGAATAGGTGCATATAAACCCAAAATTGTTTCACGACAGCTTGAGATGCAGCAGACCAAATCACGATATATGCTAACTGAAGAAACTAAGAGAGTTTAAACCATTTTGCTGAATGAAGGACATGGTGCTTAAAGCCTCATTACTGACAAAATTTGATGAAAGACCATGTTCCAGAATTTAGACTAACTAACTAAAGTGGACGTGTGAATGAGAAATAGTGGCTTCTATGAGACTCTTTGAAACTCAGTTTCAGCCTCTATGCTGACACCTATGTTGTACCAATACTCACTGGCCTTTTTTATCAGGTATACCTAGGGGTAGGCAATATGGAAGAAATAGTGTGTGGTGATGCTGGAAATTGTCATGATATGTGATATGTAAAACAATATTCTGAAACAGACACAATGCAGTTGCAAACTACCAATCAAAAACTATCAAGTCAATGACTATAACTTAACATTTCACATAGTGACCCACACACTAAATAGATGACTTTATTGTGTTTGTAGTGAAACAAGCAGTAGGTTAGTGTTATTTAAGTATTGACGATATCTACCATGTGCTCAGAAATGCATATTGTACATTCATAATTACTGACTGTGTCACTGGTGGACCATTTTTAGCGTAACAGTGACACAGATGCGGCATTGGCATAATAACGGGCAGTGTTGTTACCAGGGGATGGAAGTGTACACAGTGGTGTACAACAGTGCTGTGTCTCATGGTGTGTTGACATATTTGTGGTAGATGGATGACAGCAAACCAAATATTGCATTGTTTTTAATGGAGCCACAATGGAAAATTGCTACAGCAGGGGATAGCACCGCTGGAATAAACTGGATGTTGATTTTTTGGGGGTAGCCATGGACACCAGCGATCTTCTGGTTGAGGTTCAGATAAACCCAGTATTGTATAACAAAAATAAGAGTTCAAAGCTCCTCCTGACTTTCTGCACCTTAAAACTCATCCACTGCTAAAGCTGTCCTCTAATATGCCACTACCATAGTGCTATTGACCCAAATATCTGGTCAGTTATGGTGATATGGTAGTCTCCTTCTCAGTGAAAGACAAATTTGACAAAAATAAATCGTTTTCAGTCAGCAACAGTGAACTTTCAGCTGGCTATAGTGGACAAAAATGACCAGTGAGTAGATGTAGGTGCAGTTAAGAGATACCCACTCATTAACTGATAACCAGCTAGCTTTCCGGCTAGTCATTAATAATATGCTAATTAATGTGACAGCTTTAATTACATTTATCTACAGTCAATATAATATAAACCAATTCCAAAAAATTTTTGTGACAGCATGTGAAAATAAAATCAAAAAGCAGTCATTTGTAAATCTCTGAGCTGATCTGAAATGTTTTACCCATACAAACATCGTATTTGAAAAACATAAACTTATCTAAATGGATAAATGCAACTCGTTCTGAGAAAGTGGATAAAAGAGATTTTTAAAAATTTAGAAATGTATTTTTATTTTTTTCCTGTAATCTGGTAAGTTTTCATTAACATGAACACAGAAAGGTAACAGGATGGGGTTGTGGAGTGTCTGCAGTGTCTGGGATTTTTAAACAGTGTGTGAAAACTCCATTTTACGGTGTGGGTAATTACTAAATGTTAGAACGGTAAGCAGGAAGTTTTTTTAAAACAAGATTTTGAACTTAAGAACTGCTGTAAGAATTGAGCAGGCCATTATTTTGGGGTCAGCAACACTTATCAGGTTGGTCCTCCCGTAGAGTACCAACCTAAGCCTCTTCACAAGCATTTCAATGCATAAATGTCCTGACATGTTGTGCATATGACAAATAAACCTGAAACTTGAAACTTATTGTCTGTAGCCTGGATTGACAGAAGAGTGTTAATAGAATACAGTAGTGTCAATATTAATCAACCCCGTATGAAAATTAATACCTAAATTCCTCCAACATCACTTCAGAATCAACTGTATTGCTATAATGTTCTAAATTAGAACAGAAATTATGGTATACCTTTAGTTTATTCATTTTCGTGTTCTAATCAGTTGCTCTCCTTTACAAAATTGCCACAATCATTTTTTAATTATTAATTCTTTTCAAATAGTGCTCTTCAAGTTATCTTTAAATTCCTGCATTTTTTCATATCACAATATACAGTATATTACAGAACAAAATGTCATGTAGAATATTGCCTTCATATTATATAGATTTTGGAGTAACATGTGCTGCATTCTAGGTCAAGGTTTCTATAGACCTGTTGGGCATAAGGCACCCATTGTAAGGTCACTAAGTCATAGAAACACAAGGAAAAAGTGGAGAACAGATAAACATATTCATTAAAATCTGAGAATGAAATGTTGTCAGTTAAAAATGTTACGGCAGGAAGCTTAATAACCTTATAGGTTTGAGACAATGCAGCTGCAGGCACGCGATGCAGAGAGTTAGCTAGCCAGAGTTGGCAAAGTTTCTCAGGGCGCTTTCAGATCTGACTTGTTTAGTGGGGATCACATCCTTTCTTCACTCTCACGTGTAAACAGTCTACACATACTTGCATCCAACTGTATCAACAGAGCCGACTTTCCTCTTGTTCCAGCAGGACGTCAGTAAAGTCAGTAAAGTTTAATGTCCCACCCTTTCCAGACTCCCATTGCTCTCATTTAGTTCCTGCAGTAAGAGCAGCTGTTAAAAACAACTAAGGAGTCAAAAATAATAGCACATATCTGTATTTGGTTTCAGCTTATGGATGCCAGAAAAGCACTAGCGACTTGAGCTTTTACACTCAAAATAAATAATCCAAAGCAGCAAAAAAATACAAAGGGGCAGATATCTAGTACGGTTTATTGTTATTGATAAAAGTTAGAAATCTAATCCAGTGGCCCAGCGAGTGCAGTAAATCAAAAAATCATCAAAAAACAAAAAAACATTTAAAAAAAACAAACATCTCAAGACCAAACAAATTCTCTTTTGGGAAAGTCAGTGGAGTATGGTCAGTGAAAACGGGATGGACTGCAGCTCCAAATCTACTTTTTTATTTTATTTTTTTTTCAAACTGCACATTGGGTTTCCGTGACTATACCTACATGGATCTGCTTCAGGCCCTTCAAGCACTTTAGAGCAGAAAAATAAAACTGTATTTTAAAAAGAAGATTTTAATTTTCTTGTGGCTCACTGTGCTTTGTAATAAAAACAGTATGGGCCTTAGGGCGGAAGCAACTGAGAACCCCTAGCAGATCTTTTTCCAAAACGTCCACGCTTATCTCAACACCAAATTACATTCTAGATGTGTTACAACAACATGGTTGCATAAAAGAGTGCGGGGGCTGGATTGGTCTGCCAGCAGTCCAGATAGATCCAGTCTTTAACTGACACATTAAGGTCCTGTGCAGTTGCACATCTGAAGAATAGTTGAAGAATAGCACTTTTTCAATTCAACACAGGTCAATGGGAATTCACTAACAAGCTCTTTATTAGAATTTCACATACTGTGGAAACCTTTAATACAACTAAAGTTTATAAATTATAAACTGAAATGTGTATCTGTGTGTGTGTATATGTGTATATATATACAGTATATATATAAAATTCAAGTGGGATTTGACCTTTCCCTTCCCTAATTACAGTACCAACCCAAAAGGGCAAAAGGGGTTACAGACTGTGGTTGAAAATGGTCTGTAGATTAAACCTGTCCATCAATACTCTGTTTTTCTGATGCCATGATTTAACTTTACAAACAGCTGTGTACGAGAACAGATGACTTCCTGGAAGCTTTCAGAGCAGTTCTGCCAGCATTTTTATAGACAGGCATTACCATACTTTTGCATGCTACAGGGTGAATAATCTCAGACCCCAGTTAAACAGCGGTCAGCCAGTAAATGTGAAATAAGCTTATGGATGTCAACACATTTATGGCTGTTTTCTCAAGCTTGATCTTGGACTGAACTGCTAGCACTAATCTAATTAGATGCAATATTATAAAGTAAGATATAGTGTGTGTGACAGGTGTAAGCCTGTTGAATGGCCATTTGTGACCAGTAATTCATAGTGAGACCCACACTGCAGTGAGGAGTCAATAAATTTCACCAACAGAAAATCAACCAGGGCCATAATAATGATAAATGTGAAGGAACATTCTATTTAAAGATACTTTTAGTCTTGTTCAGTAGCAGAGATGTTTTTTTTTCTTGAGGCTTTTTACATTCCAGTGTCAGAGACATGTAGTACAGTCAGTACTAACGGTTTTCAGTTTGACTGTGAGGTAATTTAAAATGAATTACCTTATATTCATAACTCAGGTTTTCTATTAACCTGTGACAAATAACAAATTTGAAATATACAAAATGCACAGTTTAAATGTCAGAATTACCTACAAGATGGCCATTAATGAAGGTTTAAAGATTAAGGTTATGCATTTTCATGAGATATGTCTGAGGAGACTAAATATAATATATTCTACATAGACAACAAGTCACAGGAAAGTACAAAGTAGTAGCAACACTAACCCTAGAGTTGGTGAAACCAGAGTTCAAATAATAATTAAAAGATTAGACCTAGTAGACCACCAAGACTGACAATATCAGATAAACAGCATTTAAAACTGCTCATCTTTGAGGGAGGGGAGAACATCAAGCTCCACTTGTGCTTCAGATCTGAAAAAAAAAACACAGATGTCTCCGTCCTCTCCTTCTACTGCGAGAAGACACTGAAATGCCACGGCTATGAAAGGATGTGTTGCTGTCATGAAGTCACTACTGACAACAGGAAATGGACAAAAAAGATATTTGCAAATAAGGAAGCTGATGGTATTCTTTAAGTAATACACTGGCCACCCAAAGGTCCAGACCTTAACATCACTGTGGTGACCAAATTTGGGCACATGTGAAAATGCCAGAAAATGTAACCGGCTTTGGAGGTGTTGAAAAATAACCCTGCAGATTTCTTTAAAGAGCTTGTTTGTAAAAATTTTATCTGCAATAAAGGTAAAGAATGAGCACAGCAAATACTAAGATATTATAGATTAATTTTAGTTCTTATTTATTTCCTAATGGTAAAAAATGTCATGTTCAGTAAAATCACAGTCAGTTTTGGACTGCAATGTGTAAATCTACTAACAACTCAATTTATAGGGATATGCAACGATGTCCTTTCTTCCACCACTTTTTTTTTTTAATCTTCCTGTTGCCCTAATGTTGAACTAATATCTCATAAAATACTTAAATGGGTCATCTATTGCTAAACAAGCCCATTTGCCAGGCTAAAATCCTTAAACAAACATTAGAAAAGGAATTCCCAAACATCCAAACCAGGTGGTGTTTTCAACAGTTAAATGAGGGCGTTTTGGCAGATCTGTATAGCGTTTTCTACTGTTACTACCACAGCAGAGACGCAAATCAAACAACAAGAGGTGATATGTGCTGCCAAGCTTGCTGCGTAACCAGGCAGCAAACAGACAATCAGTAGGCAGGCCAGGGCTTTTGGGACCAGGTCTTGAGAAAGCCCGCTCTTGGCCTGCTCGAGTTGAGTTAAGCGGGAAAACAGTAATGTTACAAAAGCTAATGTCCTTGAAGTGCAGCTTCTTCCTTTTGTTTAATTTCTGCCTCATACACTAGTTCATATAAGGTTGGCAGAACATGAAGCCATTGGATTAATTTAGCATTAGGGAAATAAAGGTATTGCCGTTATCCAAAAAAAACTCTCATTTTATGGGAGAGGACAAACCTGTTCTTTTCTTTCAATGTAAATTTGTGTAAAGACATTTTATTCCAGTTATCATGAAATATATACACACCCAGGAGGAAGTGTCTGAGAGCAATATATGCTACACACATAGACGTAGTGTCGTCTGCCAATGGATGTCAACAGGATGACTCATGGACTTCTTATTGAACGTCCACAATCATGATAAATTTTGTTATATATTTGGACAGCAATAATACATTTACCAGAGAATTACAAAGAAGCCTCAACAACTAAATATAATATCACACTGTTCAGTATTTAGCATGTTCACCTTCTGCCTTTATTACAGCTTCCATCATTTTTAGGAGATTTGCATTTAGTTTATCTAAGAAACCTGCATGGAAATGTCTCCTCATCCCCACAAGTTAAATCCTCATGTTAGTTGCACTTCCTGCTTCTTAAACTTCAGACAATTCACTTATTCAGTGACATAGAGGTCTGGACTTTGGGATGGTCAGTCCATCGTTCTAATATAGACGCTTGCTCTCACCAGCAGCTTCTTTGTTTATTTTTCTTTGTTTATGCTCTTCTAATGTTATTTTTTTTTTTTGAAAAATTCATTTGAAATACCAGTCAAGTCTAAACATTTGTGTGATGTTGATCATTTATTTTTGGACACCTACACTCACTAGCCATTTCAGTAGGTACACTTCCTTGTATCCACACTCATTGACTTTACAGACTGTAGTTCTTCTTCTTTAACCCTGTTCCTCAGGACCCCCACAGGGCCATCACAAAGCAGGTATTATTTGGGTGATGAATAATTCCCAGCACTGCAGGGACACTTGGGTGGTGGTGTGTTAGTGTGCTGCACAGTTTATGTTGGTCATCCTCTGGTCCCTCATCAGTGGTCACGGGTTGCTGCATACAGGACTGCTGGCTGGATAGTTTTAGTTGGTGGACTATTCTTAGTCCAGCAGTGACACTGAGGTGTTTAAACTCTACAGCAACACTGCTGTCTCTGATCCACTCACACCAGCACAACACACTAACACACCACCACCACCACAGTGTCACTGCAGTGTGCATGGCTACATGGTAAGTGGAGCTGCATATCCCAGTGGGTGTATGTTCATATTGATATGATTGTGATATTAATGCACATCCATATCTTCATTACTAACTGGCTATTTTAAGTGGATTAAGCACAGAGGACGATGTTGGTGACCTAAATCACATCAGCCAAGAAAAGAGAAATTAGACATGCTGCATGTTCTGGTCATATGAAATAAGAACATTTCTTCTAGCCAAGCCACAGGAGCAATGACACTGTTTTGGAGGCCAAACAGGCCATGAATATTTCAGACTGTAAGGATATATGGTTACTGGTAGCTACACTTTACCACTAATTCTTTCAGCTGCCTCTGAATTGTTGCAAATGGACAAAACAAATGCATCAGCCAGAACATTCCACCATGTGCGGCATGGTAACATGGGTTTAGTGAGGTAATGAAGCAGCACATAGAGCCAGAGTCTGTTGATTCCATCAGAGAGACTGAGTGCTCACCATGGTACTTTATGAAAGGAAAGGTGACATTTGAGTTAATGGTCTAAACTGCTTTATGTGTGAACAAACTGAACTTATCTAATGCAGATTTGTAGAGCTAGCACTTCACATGCGTCCAATACTTTCAATGCTGTTTTGAACAAAACATGAAAACTTTTCATATTCATTGTTTGTTCACTTTTTAAATGAAAATGTTCCAGTTTTCAACTGTGCTGAGTCACATTACATCAGACAAGGAAACTGGTCAGACCGAATGAATGTTTACGTAGTCTGCAGCTATTATACAGAAGTGAGATCAGAACAGAAATCTCGTATGTGCAATGTGTTTTCATAGTCAGTTTATCTGGTTTACTGAAAGGATGGCCAAGTTTACATTCCATTCCTGATTTACTGGTCCAGGTTTAACTACATTTTGAGTAAAAGAACTTCAGTAAACAACAGACTGAGCTTCCAGATATGAAGAGATTAAACAGATACCAACATAATGAACAAGCACTAATAAATAAATGTAAAATAAATAGTTCAGGCCAGCCCTGGAGATTTGTGAAAATGCAGGTTTGCATCCACCGAAGTCATCAAATGCAACCCAATATGTGAAACCCGGAATGCCATAGGCACACTTAACAAACTATGCACACTGCAATCATTATTCACAATAATCAAATTATAACATCCAGGAGGTTATTGTTAATTGTGTGGAGTTATAAATGCAAATCAACTTATTAATGCTGCATTCATATGTTGGTAGAAGTTCCCAGTAAAGTTGGAGAACTACAGCAGCGTACCACAAACTGCAGTAATTAGCAGAACGATCCATCAGGGGCTCAATTTTCCCAACTTTTTCAGTCAAGCACAGGAGTAGAACAATGGAGACCTTTCCGGGAACCAACATCTCTATTTATTGAACTCAGAATTAACCCAGTCTTATTCTATTAAAAACAAAGGAGCACAGAGAATCCTCCTGCTTTTTCACCTTATAATCTGCACTATTAAAGATCTCCTCTGATAATCATCCATTTCCCTGCTAAAGCTGTCATGTCAACATTTGTCTGGCCTAATACTGTCATCAGTTGCCTACCACTACGTGACATGAAACACCGTTTTTAGCACAAATATGCAAAGTCAGCAAATTTGCAGTATAAGAACAAATAATTGTAAAGGGTGATTACTTTCCTACAATACCATATTTAAACAATCTACTATTGCAGTGTATGGGATGCTTCTGCTGTAGTTGTGTTTTAATTCTTGGGCTGCCAGACTTTTTCCTTTCCTAGTGTACACTAATCTTGTGTAAAGTTTGATTTCTAAGATCTAATCAGTACATCTTAGCATTATTATAATATATCTTTAACATACAACTTCTTTAACATATTATTTTGATGTTGTTTTTTTTAAAGCTGAAAAAGACCCAGACAATACTAGATATTTGTATCTACCTATTTTTATGAAACTCTTTAATAGACTGGCAGCCTCTCCAGGGTGTTTCCTGCCTCCTGCACAATGAGTGCTGCAATAGGCTCTGCATCATAGGCTTTAAGCATGAATAAATGATAAACAAAATGCAATTTAAATGTTTACTTGAGGGTGAATATGTTTGCTTATGAATAAAAATAAATGTTATACATTGTTTTGAAAAGACATTTGCAGAATAATGAGTAATGTGAAGGTAATATGAAGTACAGCTAACATGTTTCGATTTTTGCCCCAGAATACCTCTGAAATATGACAGAAAGGAAATGGTTTTTTAACAAAATACTTGTATGTAAACATTGTATGTCTCAAAATACAATGTCATAAAAAAATCTGCATTTACATGAATGTATACACCTGGTCAGCCTACAGAATTTACAGCCTGACTTTTCTACAGCTATAAACTTATATAAAGCTATAAGGAGTGCATCAGCCCATACTGCTTTCTGCAAGATGAATAATGCAGGGCAGCCGATCAGATCAGTTCGTCAGATGTATAAGAGGAACAGCCTGTTTGCTCATGTAAAAATTCTGATGAATTCAGATTACACATAAGCTAAGAGAATTCAGTGGACACATTTACAATACAGTACAGGTATTGCATATATATGGCCCTTTAAAATACAGCCTTAAAATTAAACAGCAACATTAAGCTGATAAAAATGCATCATTATTTGCATTATTGCTCTGCAAAACTCGCTCGACTGTTTTGTTGACCTGGACAGCCGGATGCCAGGCTCCTGACATCTACAAACACATCTTAGGTGTATGGTATTGTAGGCCAGACTGCAGATGTGTATTTTGTCTTGCACTTGCACTCAGTGAGTGTATAGCTTAAATGTGTTTACAGTGGAAGTGTTTGGTCTGGGGTAAGTGTGGGTTTCCCTGTGTCTGAGTGTAGTGCGGTCTCTTTGAACTCACAGTGATCTGCTGGCTGTGATCCAGAAGCTGCAGCTGCTGCTGGATCTCTTGCAGGCGCTCCTCCTGCCCTCTGCTCTCCTTCATGTCCCTCAGGACCCTCTCCCCCAGTGGCCGCTCTTTAGCTTGCTCTCCATCCGAGCCGCTTAGCCTGCACTTATACCCAACACAAGACAGACATTTCTAAATGTCAATTTCAAATGATAAATGCAATACTGTACATTAATAATGAAGTGTTTTACTTCATTATTCATCTCATAATTAATTTCAAAAGTACAGATTCTATGAATACCCATGTGTCTGTAAGTGGAATGAAATGTCTTATTATATTTCTCGTATTTTTATGATAGTTTCTTCATGTGATTTTTGATGTTAGTGTTGTGGACCTATTCCTCCCACTGTACAATGACATACAGTCAGGTAAGTTGGAGAACTTGGCCATGGTGTGAATGTGTATTTCTGGGCGTCTGTGATGCGCTGGTGGGATGTCCAGGGTGTTTCCTGCCTTTCGGCCAGTGAGCGCTGTAGTAAGCTCCAATACTGACAGTGACAACATGGTTTAGATAATAATTCATTATTTTATTCTCAGCTCCATTTCACAGTCATTGTTAAAGCGGGTTATTCCATGTTTTATGTGATGATGTAATTGTATACAGACAGCTTGGTATTAAAAAGGCAATACAGCAACAATCTGCATTATCTACATTGTGAAGAGGATGTTCTTCAGTGTGAATTTATGTTATTCTGTACAAAGTTATCTTTGGTCATTTCACTTGATTAAGCATTTGTGGATTGTTTAAGCAAAATTATCTGCCAATATAGTGAGATGATAATAGTCTTACAACAAAGTAGTGGGAGCCCAGAGCCTTAACTATCTTAAAAGTGCTTTTACAGGTCACTCTTGTTTATTACAGAAACCGCCAGAACTACTGAATAAACATGATTTTTTGTTGGAGGTATGACACTAAAACAGAAAAGGTCTGAAGTACAGATTCAGACCTGTCTATATAAAAATGTAATTCATTGTGTAGTTCAATATCTAACAGCATATGTCATTATATTTAAAATGTTTGCCTTTTAGTGTAATTAGGGACCCATCTAACTTATTATAAGTTAGATGTTTCAGTCACACCTATTGCTGACAGGGGAATGAAATGGCTTTGTGAAATGCTTGCCCTGCTAGAGAAGGCTCCGCCAACTGTAGGTGACATTATTGTAAAATGGAAGCATCAGTGGAGCAACAACAGCTCAGCTTAGCCACAAAGCAGTAGGTAAGATTTGTTTACAGAGCTTGCCAAGCCTTCTTCTCCAACATCACGGCCTGCCTAAATGACACAAATTCCCACAGACACACTCCAAAATCTTGTCGAAAGCCCAGAAGAGTGGAGGCAGTAGCTGCACCAGTAAAGATTTTGGAATGAGAGGGTGTGATAGTATAGGTTTGCTGGTGCAGGAGTCCACATACTTTAGGCCACATAGTGTCAAATCTAACAAGCACATGCATTCGTTTTATGGTTTTATGGGTGTTTCCAAACTGTTCTTTCTAAATGAGGAACATTAAAGGAACTTCAGTGCTGGAAAAAAAACTTCTGCTTTACAGTAAAACAAATTAGGCTTTTTTTGGGTGAGTGATTATAGAGGACTTACACTGGAACTCAGCTGGAGATGACCGTTGAAAACCATGAGGTATATCTAACAAATATTATAAATTGTTTAGCAGGCTGCTTAAAATAAAATTAGGCCTTTAGTTGTCTCAGTTCTCCTTCCCAACTTGCCCATTATTGCCTTTCAAGCATTAGCGGTCTTGCTATGTTAATTATAAAGAATAAAAAGCAAAGCACATATAAAGGGGGAAAAACGTTTTTGGTTTTTAGTCAGGATATTTCAGTACATCGTCATTTGTAATACTGCAAAACAGGACCTTTGTGAAAGCTTAAAGGAGCAGTGTCTTAGCCTCTAGCGGTGAGGCTGGATATTACAACCAGCTTTCTCACCCGCTCCTTTCTTCCCTGAAAAGCTACAGCAGCCACCAGGTTGTCTGCTATTGCCTCTGTGCCTGTTACAGTTTCACAATAGGGACATTTGTCTTCAGGTCTTATATATTATAATAATTGCTGCACAATTTAAGCTGGAACAGGGAAATTTTAAGAAGCTGTCAAATAAGAAGCTGAATGCCAATGGCAGAATGTAGGTGTGTAATGTAAAGGGCGATTCAGCCTTTAAAAACAAAGTGCTATGGTAGAATATTTCAAATGAGAATTCTCCATTCTCTTTCACTGTCTTCCAGTTGTTGGCACAAACTTCAATAATTTGCTCCCAGGTAAGAACACGTAAGTCACTCTCCACAGCCAGCATGTGGTTTATGCATTCCGGGCTACTGTATGACGACCAGCTCTCATGAAGATATGAAGGGCTCATTCTAAGCTAATGAAAACAACCATTTTTAGCTACAGGTCATTATACATTAATGAAAAGATTTATATAAATCTTCAGTTTTTGCTAATAGACTGTCTACTTCTCGTAAGCTGCCAGTGTTACCTTTCCCAAATCAGGTCCTTGGAGGCATTCACTGATAAAAAACTAATGTCAAGCAACACTACAGATATGGTAAGCAAAACAGACTGCTGTGAACATCAGCAATATCTCTTAGTATATTGTGTTCACTGCAGAAATTCAGAATGTATCACTAACTCATTTTACTAACTTATAACTTATAACTGCATTGCAATCACATTAATACATGTTTATTCAAATATATGATACAGAGTAAATGAAAAGGCAGAAATAGCTATTTAATAGCCATAAACTTCAGAAGGAGATCAATAAGAGATTTAGAGTATGGGTCAGTCTTCTCTCTCTCTCTTTCATGCAATACTGGAAGTGTTTATACCGAATATGCACACTGTCTTTCTAATTCATTAAGATATTCATTAAGACATAATCAAAGTAATCATGATTACTAAAATCCTGGCACTAAGTACTTGTTTCTTTTTATGCTGACTGCTGAATTTTGCCATGCCTGGAGCTGCGCTGAGTGTTAATCTGAAGTGCCGATTAAGAAAAGCAACGTCCCGTGCAGAGCTTACATTTATAATGAAACTATGAGGTCATTTTGTTTATTTAGCCTGCTGTAATGCAGTGTTTCTCACTCAACGCCCACTCTTAAAGAGGTCTTGTGGTATTTCATAGTCTCATAAAGCATGGTTACCCGATCTAAATTTAAACTCCAAACTAACATTTACAGGCATCCTATGCAGAAGCTCTGTAAAGAGCATTATACACTTCCAGCATAAAGATTTAAAGATGCAATTACGAACCTCTGCAACTTGGCAGTCCAGCTTTTTTACATACTTCCAGAAGCCAGACAACAGTGAAGCTACAGGAGCCCAGTAATACAATGTTGATGTTCTAATGGAAAAGATCTTATCCATTATGTATTTAGTGTATGCTATGCATTTCTATGTTATATATAAAATTATTAAAATAATGTGCTAGATCATTTATCTCAGTTTTCTGGCTAAAAGGCTATAAAATGTTATATCTGTCATCCAGTTTGTATTAAATAAAGTTATAACACAATTTGTTCGACAACTGAAATAGTTCCAGTAAATATACGCTGTTCATTGACATAAATGAACAAAATAAACAATAAATGACAATAAATGACAAAAATGACAAAAATGGTGAAAACAAAGGCACCTTTATGTTTTGGACATAAGTGTATAGGTGTGAAGTATAACCAGTGCGCAAAATACCCACTGGTATTCAGGGGGCCCTTTGCTGGTTGGTGACTCCAGCATTAACTGCCTACTAACTCATTCACCACAGCACTGCTGATGCTAGGTTTAACCGCAACAGTTTGTGTAGTGGGGCCACACATAACTGAAATCTTACACACCTTCCCCTCTGTCTACGTTTGGAGAAATTACTAATTGTTCATTCCTTTCATTCATATCTTAGGGAAATCTCAGCTTACAAAAACAAAAACAGCTAAACAGTGACCTTTAACTTTTATGTTTTTTTTCAGGGACCCTCCCAATGTTTAATTTTGAAACAAAAGGTTTCTTAAAGGGGTCTCAGAGCACCAGTATTTTACACCTTGAGCATAATTAAAAAATAAACGGATTCATTGTCCATGACCAAATATTTTCCATGACCAACTATTCTCTGCTGTTGATGACATTGGATCTCTTGGCAGATAACTCAGCATACATACTATACTAATTTTATCAAATGTATTTGTTGTAAACGTATTTATTTATTGTCACCTAAGCACAAGTTTCTTCAGTAGCATAAATAATTTTTTACGTACTTTGAATTTTGGTTTTCATTTTGGCCAGGAATTTCCATTTCGATGCACCACTAAAGTACAGATTAAAACTTAAAGTGCAGTGCAAGTCTACACTATTCTCACATAGAAAACCAACAAAACAAGCAAAAAAAATTTGGCTTGCTATCTCTTATTAATCTCAGACAGAGATTGCTTACCCTCATATAATGATGGCTTTGGTTTATCATACACACATGGCCCACATAAACTCAGACCTTCACCTTCAGCCAGAAGGGTTTAGGCCCAAAGTGATTTCACTATGCAAATTCTCTGCAGACATAATTGACCAAATAATTGCACATTTCCATGACCTACATTTATTCATCCAAACCTGCAACACTGTCAGTATGTCATGTCAAACCAAATGGCAGTAGCCTAAGAGAAATGTTTGTCTATGTCTTTAATCAAATCCAAATTGCTTCATAACGCTGTGCCTTCTGGATCAACTTCTGCCCTTCATGACTGCCTTTAATTCTGTGTGACCCAGATTTTTCAGGACATTGCTACAGCTGAGTCCCAACAAAAGGTCAGGATGAGACGCTTCATGGTCCCTGTTCTGATCACGTGAACCTCAGCCAGAAGCTCATAAACATCTTTTTATTCTTAAGAGTCTCAACATGCGCTACAACAGCAAATCCCGGCCAGCCAGAACAGCGGGTCCAGAACAAATTATTCCAGTTCTTCAGTGCATACCTTGTCCGAAGTGATTATAATTTTATCATAGCAGACAACTTTCAGAGCCCGCACATCCAGCTGAGTGTTCCATGTATTTCAGAAGATATAAATAACATATTTTCTTCTTTAGTCTACTTATCAAGACTTGTTAGCTTCAACCTTAGCTTTTATTCACAGTGCAACAGGCATCTGCACTTTCAGCACTTTCTGCTGTTGTTTTCAGACACAGCTGCTTGACTTAAAAGCTCCCAGCAAAACTAAAACAGTAATTTTATAAGTGTAGGATATCCCCTACAGGGATGCTGTATGAAACTGTAACCACCACTTTATCTGTTGTAAACATACACTCATCATTAAAAATAGCTGCACCCAAGAAATGGTTGCACCCAGAAGGAATTAACTGACGGGAATGAAACTGGGTGAGTAGGTTTGACATCATGAGACATGCAAATGATTTACACTTGGCCACGCATGTGACGTCAGCAAGTATGGGCCCTACCCCTCTACCTGACTGACCCAACAGCCACGATTGCAGACATTCAGCGAGTAGTGATGCCCTCCGTGAGTCATCCTGTTAGTGCCAGCACCATTGGCAGAACTACTACCATTGCATGATGCAGGACTACATCGAAAGTAAATGCCAGAATAGGAAGTATCCATATTTAGGTATACAACCCTGCTGATTCTTAATGGGTCCTTGTGACCTCTATTTCAGATTGTATCAGTTAGCCAGCTATCTATAGGTTACAGAGTGGGTCCATATGCCCTGAAGAAGCACAATGATGCCCCATTTCTAACAAGCAAGGAACTGAGAGAGACAGAGAGAGAAAGAGACAGAGAAAGAGAGTTTTTTGTGTTGAGGTTTTCATTCTTTGTATCGTTTCTAATAATTGTTTACTGTGGCCAAATCATAAATTCAATGAAGAGCTGCCGCTCGAGGCATGCACGATTCTGTGAGTTTGAGCAAACTAATCAGGTCGTTTGAAATTGTGTCCTCAACACTACGAAAATTAACCTTTTGCCTTCTGCTTCGTCCACCCCAGGGACACCATGCTTCAGTGTGATTTTGGTGCAGTGAGAAAGCCATTTCACTGGCTGTGTACTACTTTTTGAGGTACCATACTGGTTCAGACAGGTACCATACTGGTTCTGGTTCCCGTTTTCAGATTTCAAAAGTTGGCTAAGCTACTAAAGGTAATTTAAAACCCAGTAAATGCACCATTAGCCTGGTGCTGCCAGCTATTAGCATTATCGTAGCAGATTAAATAGAGGCTCCTTATAAAGTTATGTACTCATGATTAAATGACAAAAAATACTCCATGCAGTAGAGTTAATGGTGAAGTTAGTGGAGAGGGAAGACCTGTTTAAAAAGTATTTTACTTTATTAGCACACAGGTTTGCCAGTATAGACAGTGACAGCAATGGGAGAATAGTTACGAATATGTGAAGTTACCCACAATGTCCGAATCTTGATGTTCCATGACCTCGAACCCCCCCTTGCAAGCTTAGTTTTTTTTACCTTGATATTCCTAAATCCTTGTGTACGGCCATGTTGACAGTGGTGTAAAGCAACTGGATCACATAACTAAACGAACGCAACACAAAGCGGATTCTAAACTGTGTCCAGCTGACACTGAATCACGTGAGGAAAAAGAAAACATCTTATTTTACTCTTTCAGTGTGGCCTCCAGCTGTTATCTACTCCGCCAGAATCAACATCCAGACCTCTTCTGATACAGATATTGAAGCAAATGGGTTTGGTCAAGCAATGTTGGATTGAAAACTAGGTCACATTGGAAGCTGCTATTCATCACAGACATATTACAGCTTTTTTTTTGCATGGTTTGGTTGTCAGGTTCTCAGAGATAAAGACGATTATCAAGTTTTAAGTAACACTTAAGTAACACTTTACTGTAGGGTTCATAACACCCAAATAAGCGTTTAAAATCAAAGCTTGCTCCAAAAGGTGTCTGTCATAATGGCGTTGAGCAGAACTGGCAAATGTAATCTGCACAACAAATGACACTATACTCATGTTTCTTCTGAATTTACAGCTATTAATGGTCTTTTAAAGGTTTTTTTTTTATCAAATAGATTCTGGAAAGGTTTTAAACTTAGATGATGGCACATTGCTGTGAGGAGTTGATTGCTTTCAGCCATATAAACATTAGTGAGGTCAGGTACTGATGTTGAACAATTAGTTTTGGAATATAAACGTCACTCCAAATCATCTCAAAGGTATCAGGTATCACTTCAGGTAACATAAACCCACTGCCGCACAAAGCTTGGCATAGACCATGGTGACCATGTGCTCATGTGTGGCTGCCCCAGGGCATCCCATTCTATTGGCAGTGCTGTGTGCAGTACTGAACCCCTATGTCAGCCGGTAGTACACTACTCTAGAAACCAAAACAAATCACTAATTAGAAGTGTGTGGATATGTTTGGACATATGTAATAAAGTGCAGTAATGTAAGAAACTTCACAACTGTCATGTCATTTTTTTCATGGCTACTGTAAAAAAGTAAATATTTAAACCCAGTTATTTATATGGTAATTAACCATCAGCCGAGATAATATACTGGTATACCACTGTAACTATTATTCAGTGAGATGAAGACATTTCTAAATAAATCTCTGAACCTGATTCTACTATCAGTTACAGCTGATGTAGCATACATGAGGGCTGAGCAATCCTTCTCCTGGAATGCCACGAATAACCTGACCTTGAACACCTTTGTACTAAGTAGGTCATGTCTTTCCCAGCTGGGAGACAACCACCTCCCCCATTCTGGTAAATTCCATCACATTCTCACATAGCCCTAAGAGAAACCCCATAACCCTGGATTTGTCAAAAAACAGCTGAAAACAGCAGACTGCAGTAACGGACAGGCTGTCATAACAGGTTTACCTATGTTACCTATACCTATCTATCTTTCTACTTTAAAATAATAGATAAGGGTTAATAATAATGATTCCCTAATCTGTTTGCTACAGTACAAACAATGAAATCCTAACAGTAAGAAAACCTTGAAAATCTTGATTTTTATTTAAACAATAAAAAAATAGACTAGACACATTCAGGATTTACTAAATGCCACTTGGACTTTCTTGTGCTATAGGCAAAAATACCTTTATTGTGCTAATTCTATTAAACTGAAAGACTGAACATTTTGTCATTTCCAAAACAATCCAGAACACATCCAACTCTTGTTCCAAAACTGTGTTTCGTTAGTAACTGTTTGGAGCTCATTTTGAGCATAACACAGAAACACTGGCCAATACATAAACACAGCTTTCAGCAGTTGTAAACACACAATGTTTCATGAAAACACAAAAAACTTTCCCTAATTGCAGGAAATATGTTTTGGTTGGTGAAAATTCTTAGCATTACAGTCTGATTTTCAATAATGCATAAGAAAGGTATTGAGCCATTTCAAAGATGTTTTTGCTCATTTAGCTAATGTGGTAACATGAAGTTTAAGAGAATTTCAGAAAATGTTTAATATTTGTTGTTTGTTTTTTTTGTTGCTAATTTTAGAGTATTATGATGCGGTCTAGCCATAGATGGCATCATATGAACTGATTTTAAAGGTACTATAGAATAGAAATATGTTTTTACATTGTTATGGTTGAATAAGGAGATTTAATTAAACAGAGCAAATGTATCGTGAACCTCAAACACTGTTGTTCCTCGTTTAAATATGAAAACCAGATTTTAACAAAGACGGCGGTTAAATAAACCAATTACAAATGTTTATATTGTTTCGCAACAGTTTTAACGTAATATTCATGCTCTCAAAGCTTACATGAAACATCGCAGCAAGAAAAAAGCAAGGTAATGGTGAGACTTTTTAAATCCTTTCTAAGGAATGGAGCTGACAACCTTCATGGATGATATTTATCTTTAAACAAGGCTTCCTATTTGCCAGCTTCCTAATCAAATGTTCCGAGGGCACCAGAGCGGGATTGCAGCAGCATTCAGTTGAAAGTTGTTAATTAAGTTGTTATCTTATCAAGCAGGTTTCTTTGACAGATGAAGCCGAATCATGTTAAACTGAAAGTAGTAAGAACTGTACTTCACTTTTGACATAGCTAATAGTCTGATGATCTGGCTTATATACACAGAGGTTCAACTAGTTATTGTAGTGTACAGTACTTTACCATAACAGTAGCAACGATTAAAATAAACGAATATGCATATAACCTGCATATAAATATCCACATAATACATAATTGGTAGTGAGTACTCCGGTTTTACACTGTAGAAGAAGACACCCACAAAAAAAATGATCCGTTACAGTACCGTGTCTGGTTGCAAAAATGGCAAGCAAAATTCGGAGCAAAACCTGGATGCTGCAGTCCTCAGTTTGGTATGCTAAAAAACTGCAAAAGAAAGTGCATGTTTTCCCTGAAATTTTGGCCAAAACCATCCCAAAATGCAGGTCCTAGAACTCGCATCATACTACACAAACCAAATGGAATAATTTATTGAGGCATTGTTTTCACTATAGGTAATAATTTCACCTATAATTCCCCAAGCTCAGTACTTTTCAGCTAGTAAATGTCATAACACATCCTTCGGCTATTTATAACTGGACACTGATTGATGTTTCTCTTGAAGCCACAGTCAAGAATTGCTGACATGGCGCCATGGCTCTGCAATGACTGGCAATATTTCAAGTGTTTTCCATTTCTTTTTTTGTACAGAAGTCTGCCTGTGGCACTGATCTACAATCGGGGCTTTGCACTTATTGCATTATTGCAACTTTTCCATAGAAAATGTTTAGGTGTGTCTTCAGTGTAAAAAAATAATAAAATAAACCAAAATAAGAAAAAAATGTACCTGAATCAAACAAAATTCAATGTATTTATTTAGTATTTAAAATTGTTCTCTGAGCTCTACCTAGAAGGTATGTGACTTGAAGATGAAAAATGCCCAGATGTGGTTTTACACATTTACATGCTAGGATTTGGTCCTAGAATGATTTAGCTAGAACTGTGGAATTACAGTATGTAAATAACTCAGGTGTGGTCTGCCTCCCCTGCTGGACTAATACAACAAACTTGCGTTATTTGCATGTCTCAGAATGTCAAACCTGCCCACCAAGTTTCATTCCTATTAGTTAATTCCTTTTGGGTTCAACTATTTCATATCATCATATTTGCACACAATGAGTGTAAATAAAACTCAGCAATTACACAGAAAGTGTGCACTACAATGTGCAATGTGCAGAAATAAAAGTGTTTGCAGAGTATGTGTTAACCTGCTTTTACTCATTTCCACAAACTAACAGGACATGTCATTTGACCAGGGCCTTTAAACGTTGCATACAAAAGTATAGCCAATATGTGAGACACACTGAGTTTACTTGTGATCTTCACATGATTAGCAATAGCAAAGAGACAAAGCCCTCCATTATGTTAATAACTGTTCTACAGCAGAGCTAAAAGATGAAATATGAAACATTTTCCATTGAACTTTATAGCACTGGGCTGTGGAGTAGCTCCGGAGCTGCTCTCCTGTGTGCCCCCACAGTCAGGCCATGTAACGTGAGCTCTGGAAGTTGGCCCAAGTCTAACGAAAACAGTGTGAGTCACATAGTCTGCCCCTCCACTGCTGGCTTTTCAGTCACTGCCACGTGGAAGAAGGACCTCAGCCAGAACTCTTCCACTGGCCATATTAAAGATCTCAGGTCTAATGCAGAGGAACATGAAACATTCATACAGCTCACTACTGGGCATGAACTCAATCCAAGGCACAGCAATGATTCTTTTATGGATCTTATCATTGCCCATTAGTTCTGTAATGTCCTACAAAGAGGCACAGTGCAGCAGTGCAGCCACATTTTAACACAAGGCTCTTAATCGTAAAACAGTTCCAATCATCTGATTGGTAGAACGGAGCAGATGACATGCACTACATGCTGGTACAAGTAGGCCAGCCAAACAACAATATTTGGGACAAAATGAAAATTGGATGTTGTTTAAAACTGGATGATATGTACTTGGGTGGCTGTCAATATGCCATTGTTTGCAAGTTTACAAGCTTTTGTCGAAGTGAAATTAAATACACAAAATCACATTTAATGCACAGTTACAGCTTATTTGCTAAAAAATAAAAAAAGAACAACATAAAATATGATGGCTGTTATGAATATTTAAGGACAAAATATTCAATGTTTCACAATGACTTAAGTGGGTTAGCCAAACAATGGGACACATTTGGCACAATTCTGCAAGAAAAGTAAAAAAGTTGGTGAATGCCAGGGGGACAGAGTGGTCTCATTTTCAGAAACAAACATGTTAAAACATCCTTCTTATGCTCTGAAAATGTCAGGAGTGTTTGTTTTTCATCTCAACTAACTCGTTCCAATTAGTTATACAGGCAGAAAAACGGCACCAACTTCTTATTTGCAGAGACACTTCTTATACTTGCTTGTTCAAGTCATCCTGGAATGTCTATTGTAGACATATCGAATGACAATAACTGACTACAAAGAGCCAATGCAAGTTATAATCAATAGACACAAATTTTGCTCACTTGTGCCAAAGGGCGACTCACTGTCATCTGGATATCATTGTGTTATTTGTGAATATTTCCACAGCTCCTCCAGTTTCATTTGTGTTAGGTGCCAATGACAGACTGTCACATTGTAGCTTTATTATTTATTGTCTTGGCGCTCACAAAATCAGGTCTGAATAGAATGCTTTGTTGCATTAGATTCAAAGTGTGAGGTCTACTTCCAAGTGGGTTAAAATTCTAGTCCTGTGGGCCGACGTCTGCAAACATTTCTGTGGCCCCACTACTAATGAGGGTATTGATTTTCTGAGTGAGAAGTTAACACATCCTTTATAGACTAATTTCTGTATTCTTTAATAGACTAATAATGTGTATTTGCTGAATTTAATACATTTATTGTCATCCCATTGCAATAAAAAGTAGTTGAACTCAGAAGGAAGCGTCAGATGGCAGTGCTATTGGGAAGGAAGATAAAGTTTACATTTAGACTGAGATGGACAATATTTACTAGGATACACACACAGAAGTAGTGTTTCCCAGTATGGAGTTGTAAAGGTTCCTAATGGTGTCCTGCAATAGTCCACCCAATGCATGGTTGAATATTCTCGCACAGTTCCACGTACTTGTGGTAGGGGTAGTGTGTTGACAACAAGCCTTCTTGAGAAAGCCATTCTTTATGCCACTCACCACAGTGCCTTAACACAGATTTGTCGGTCATCTCCACCAAGACAAAAGCAGGACTCATCACTGAAGACTGTCTGGCACAATGCCTTTGCAGTCATTGGCGATGTTGGCGTGGTGTTAAGGGGAATCATCGTAGTGGTCTGCCTTCACCAATTCACCAGACTGCATGTCCTTGGACTGTGGGGATAAACCCACCCAGAAATGTGGAGAACATGCAAAGTCCACACCAAAAGGACCCTGGACACCCCACCTGGCCCAGGAATCAAACCCAGGCCCATCTTACTGGGAGCTACACTGCCACCCTCCAAACAACACATAACGCTGAAGCAAGCATACTGTTGTTTAAATACCGCAGACAGGATTATCCATTATCCAGGATTATCCATTATCCAGGATTATCCATTATCCAGGATTATCCATTAAAATAAAAAAATAACTAAAACTGTATTTCCCAAAAATGATCATTACTGAGTGTACTTCACTGAAGTTTTGTGTGATATATGTTTGATTCCTGATCTTGTACAAAGCAGATATAGGCCTACAGTCACATTCTATTGAAACAAAACAGGAACACTGCAGAAGGAAAAATAAGCTTTAAAGCATTTTTCAAATAACTGAACAGAGCATTACTGTTATTTGATGGAGAAGCAGAAGCAGATCACACATCTAAAACAGTAACTTTCCCCGATGAGGATAAAAGCTCTGTTTTTATTATTGTAAATGCTGAATCATTCACAGATGACGCTTTGATGGCCACACATTCCTGGAGTATTAGAAGATAAACTTGTGGATCATCTGGCCACTCTAGCACTGCCTTTGGAGAGTGAGGGTGGTCTGGATAAATGTGTGCTTTCAACAGATCAACACGGCACGGCTGCAAGACTGATTCCAGGGCTCCAAATAATAACAAAATACTGCATTTGTTGAATATCACTGTAAAATAAGCTATTTTGAAGTAGATGGCTGATTTAAAGTGTTAGAAAAAGGAACAGGCTGAAGCTGATTTAAAGTGTTAGAAAAAGGAACAGGCTGAAGCTGATTTAAAGTGTTAGAAAAAGGAACAGGCTGAAGCTGATTTAAAGTGTTAGAAAAAGGAACAGGCTGAAGCTGATTTGAAGCACTCTGAGGGCTTGAACCTATAAAATATTATCTTTGTTGATCTACCATAGTTATTTTGCTTTGTTTCATTCAAAGGATTTATTTGATTAAGATAAAACCAGTTATGTTACGTGTTTACACATGACATTAAATTTAAGCTGACAAACCATTTTTACGGAGTAGTTTTATAAGATGCTGTGCCTGCATTACTATTAAAAGCACAAAAAACTCACCAAAGTAGCTCAAAAACAGCTTTCACACTTAAACATACCAAACCCATATTGGTCTTTGGTCCCGAGTCTGAAATATCCACAATTTGCACATCTATTATGGTTATTTGACTTAAATCAGCCTGTACCACTTTCTTGTACTTTCTGAGTGATAGCTTCCTAGCGGCACAACACAACACAACACAACACAACACAACACAACACTCACACACACACACATGTTTTTTACGATATATAGGAGAATTTATATCGTAAATGGATGATTCTCAGTCCAGCAGTGACACTGAGGTGTCCAGCAGCAATGCTGTGCCTGATCCACTAGCACAACATATACATGCACATACACATACGTGCCACTGCAGTGCTGTTTATGTGGATAAAACGTTTGGCTTGCCATGCATGAGTAGAACACCATGTGTGCTCTTGCTTTGCTGAAACCAAAACCTGTAGCGACACCAGCCCTTGGATAGATGCAATCTTATTCCCACACCAATTCTCACGATAACAAAGGACCTCCTCATGATTCATGCTTAAGGTGTCTGAAAAGTCTTTCAGAGTGGTTTAATCTAAAATGCTCAGAATGCTCAGAAGACTCCCAATTGGGAGACAGACTTTAGAGAGAGGGTGATAGAAACCAGACCTCTGAAGCATTTTATGCCTTTTAAAATTCCCTGAAAGAAAATAGTCACAAACATGTTGCCTGAAGTCTAAAACAAGTTTTTGTAGGACTGATATACATAGTTGGCCTAAAGCAATTTTTAAAAATATATTCTGCATACAAAGCACCCAAAGATAAAATCAAACGTCTATATACTTGTGTTCACATTACAACCCCTAGTTCCTATCACATACACCACCCTGAATAATCTCAGGGTCAGTTATTCTTATCAACCTTAAACTATGAAATTATTCAGTGAAATTTCTCTTTTAATTCCTTTATACTAATATTTTTATCTCCATTTTCCAGTTTTGTGTCATGTGTTCTGGAGTAGCTTTGTCTTTAAAGCTGAATGAACTTAAGGAGCTGGCTCTAGTGTGTCGGTGAAGTCCAGGGAATGGGCCAAAACGACAGAGAAGGAACGGCGTTAGAAGAGGGTAGAGGTTTAGGCCAAGCTGGAAAGTTTTAAGAAGTAAAATAAGGTAACCAAATTCATATTTTTGGAGACACAAATAGTTCCCCAATATTTATTCCAAGCATCTGGACTCGGGCTAACCAAACTCTCCTCCTACACTTGTCCTTGAAATCCATACAACTGGCACCAGTGTCATCAAGCATAATATTTGAATTTTTCAGCTGGTAACAATCTGCTGGTGACGTTATGCGTTTGCACTGATTAAACACACACTACTGAGTGAGGGACTTTAGACAGAACTGTGTGTACAGCCAACCAGATCAGCCAAAATAATTCATGAAGAGGACACATGGTAAAAGGGCCTAGAGGATGTGGTCATTTCTTTGTGTAAACATTAGGTGGGAGGCTTCTATGCTTTTCCGGCATATTGCAATGGCCTGGTGGACACTAATTATGGGTGAAAGACTGTTACCTGAAATATTTTACATCTTACAGATTATCGCAGTTTGAAAGATATAAGTAGTCAAGTTGAAGCCCAGCTGATTGTGCGCAATAGGCTGCCACACAGACTGACATTACAGCCCCGCCCCCTCCCCCCACATTCTAACACAGCTTTGATCAGTTAGTCGACTTATTTTATTTGACTAGACAGCAAAGGTGACATGCTAGCTGAGTTGATCTCATTTGTAGCTGGGACACTGAAAGTTGAGTTTTGCATTGACTAGCCAATCAAGCTACAGCCACATCTGAACCATCTGAGGGCCATGCTAAAAACAGCTCAGCAGGCACCGGTCTTGGCTGGTGCAGCCTGTCTTCCTGGACCTGATATCGAGCTTAGGGCTGCAATCACTTCCACCTGGTGGAATGCAGCTCTCAGTCCAAGGCCTAAAGGATCGCTTGCTAAAACTTCACCTCCACGCCAGACACCTCTGCCTGGGAGGGACCACTGCGGAAGCACATCGCTGTTGTTCTCTTCCCCATGCATTGCCAGGACCACAACAATAAACAGCTTCCTGGACTCACCAGAGGCTAGTTCTTGCATAAGTATCAATATAGTGAAATATTTGAGGTAGTTCATCAAACAATCACATCCTCCATGGAATATCAGCCTTTAATTTGTCTTATTCTCCAATCATTTTAAGTGCTTTCATGAGGCTTAGAATAACTAGAAGCCTATCCTGTACAGGGTCCAGCACGCCAGTACAGATAAGTATCTCAGAAGATAAAAGATAGAATTAATAAATGAATTACTTAATCAGTTCATTAATCATTCAAACTATCAATCATTTTCATGTTTTCCCTGAGGTCCTTGAAAACTCATAATACATTTTTACGTGGCTTTTCAAGGTTTTTGAACCTCTTTTCCCCCTAGATTTAAATAGGCTGGATTTTTTACTGTGCTTATAATTGACTCTTTTAATGTGTTTTAATTTGGAGTTATCCATAAATATTTGCAACCTGTTGTAATATAATAGCAGTCTGTAGTATGGAGATATTTTGCATTTTTTTCAGCAGGTGAGATGAAAAGATAAACAGAGTAACTTGCTACCAGTCAGTGGCTAAAAATCAAGCATTTCAAGTAAAATCATAAACAGCGAAAAGTGGCTAAGAATGCAAAAAATGTTAAAGCTCACATTCCACTCAGTGGACATCTGAGAAAAGCCAGTCTCCCACTTCACTTTAAAACATGATTGTGTAAAGTCCATATGCATGGCTCTGCTCATGTGGTGAGCACATGGAAGTGGTCAGAGGAAGGTTTTCCGAGTCACAGTTTGTGACTTGCAACAGCTGCATTTCCATGATACAATAGTACAACAGTAGTACTCACCCATCCACACCTCTGCAGTGATTGTTTTGATTTCATAGTGCAATTCTCCAGACCAGAGCTGTCTCTCAATACAGCATGACAAGACTGAGAAAGGGTTTGTTGGATCTGTTTCCAATGTAAGAATCTGCTTACTGGATGAAACTGCATTTGGCTGGTAAAATCTGATTATACTATAATTATTGTTCTATTTTGGACTGAATTCTGCACTTGTCTATCAGCAAAATCTGGATACGATAAAATTACATTCTTGTTTAATTAATTTAAAACATAAAATCAACAAATATAGCAAAACACAGAAGGCCATTAGCTAGTGTAAGTCTTTCACTAGCAAGATGTTAAACATTCAGTGAGTCCAATTGGGAGCAAATGAATTTTAATCTCTAAGCAGTCCAATCCAATGGAATTGATTATGTACTTAATTTCTTATAATAACACATCACATTTTGCTCAGAACACTTTCAGACTTTAAATAAGTCTGATGGAAGTATATCCTCAAGGGGAGGGCAAATAATGGCCATTTTTCTTTTGTGCTATTTTCAGATGTATTGTGCGATTCTAGCTGAATTTAAGAACTGATATTTTTTTTGTTTTGATGCTGACAAACAGCCGTCACAAGTGCCATCTGAGTGATCAAAAGAATGCTCTTAGTCTTAAAATGCCTGGTCCCAACATTTGGAAGTATTAAGTATTAAGTATTGACTAACTAGCATAAGGTAATACATTAGATGACATAAAGTAATACATAATGGTTAAAATCCCTAACTAACGTTAAGTAAACATTTAACAACATGTTTACATGTTAAGTATACATGTAACAGCAGTTATATGTTTACTTTACTTTAGTTAACAATTGTTAATGTATTACTACTAATGCATTACTTCATGTTAGTTAGTCAACACTTAATGTAAAATGTTACCTGAATATTTACAAACATCAGTGAAGATGGTTTAATTAAACTTTTCAACTTTGCACTGTTCATGTAACACAAATACCTGTTTTCATCTGCATTTTACATACAGTTCCAGCTTTTTTGGAACTGAGGTCAGTAAATTACATACTTTATACATTACTTAAATTATATACTTTATACAACTTCATACTTTATACATACATAAACATAATAGGTCAAAGTACATGAGTACAGAGCACATGTTCTATGATTCTGAGAGAAGGTCACAAAGAAGCACAATGCTTTTGACTAAAAATGAAGGCTACTTTGGCTTTTTATTAAAACTGGAGTTTGTCCATAAAGTCCCCAGTCATTCCGCTGGATGCAACCTTTGGAAAACTGACTTCAATCCCAGTTAAACTCTTTGCTCCTATGCCTGAGAAACCTTAGCTGAGCTCCTTTACAAGGGGATGGAAACATGGCTCCAGTCTTGCACATGTGTCTGACAACATATGGAAGGGTTAGGGTCTGTCAGAAAACCTAAGGAAGATTAGCTAGCAAGTGTTTCAAATGTTCCTGTTCCTGACAGGCCTGAAACAAATCGAACGATCCCTTCCAACAACGATTCTGTCATAGATCCTGGAAGTGCTGTGCAATGATAGAATAGCCCAGCAATGCTGTTCTGGCCAGTGGAAAGACAGCTTGCTTTTGCCAATCAGAATAATGGTAAAATGTGCAACCTGGGGTTTCACAGGGCTCTGGCCCAGCAGGCAATGTGCACGACGATGCGGAGGTGAGCAGTTCTGCACGTGAGCAGACGGGCTACATTATCCAAATGGTTTTAATCAAGCGTCTACGCAGCTGCATAATAATTCAGTTGTCTACCCAAAGCCTGAATCAAACACAGTACCCTGAACAGAAGGCTAGGTGTTTCTGGAACTCACTGTTACTTTTCTACTTTTCAAAATCAGGAATGTCAAATACAATATGTAATAATTCATACGCCAAAATGTCAGAACTCTAAACTTTCATTAGCAACTGACAAACTACAGATTAAACATTTCATTATATGGGTTTGGGGTTACTTATGCATATATGGATCATTCCACGTTGAGTGCACATTTCAAACTTTTAATTGTCCTGAACTTTAGACGAAATGATATTGCTTTAAGAGGTACTATAGAGATAATTAAAGCGGGAAAAACTACAAAGGCATAGCTTTAGACCCGGGTGTATATCAATCTATCGTCAGACAAATTGTTGCTACTCAAGTTTTCCCAAGGCCACCTGGATGTTCCACATGTTGTTCCAATACTTCTAGGAAAATGCTCAATGCACAGATTAGACCAAACTGACATTTTAGCATGAATGCACAATGTTATGCTTGGAGGAAAAAGAACACTATACATAAACACCAGCACCATCTCCCAACTGTGAAGCATGGTTAAGGGGGCATCATGGTTTGCAGCTGCTTTGCTGCTTCAGGGTCTGGACTGTAAGTCCATGACCTTAAGCTAAAGAGACATCTGTGGTACAACTGAACAATGGCCCAAAGCGCACTAGTAAAGTAAGTTGAAAACAAGATTTGTGTTTTGGAATGGTCAAGTCAGAGTCCTGATCTTAACCCTATCGACATACTGTGGTATACCCTAAAGCCATCAAAAAAAAGAGTGAATGGTCCAAAATTCCTCTTCAAATTGTGCAAATCTTAGGTGCAGCTACAGGAAATGTTTGGTGGAGGTAACTGCTGCTAAAGAGGGGTTTATTTTTCTGCACTGTAGATGATTCATCATTTTCAATAAAAGCCATAAGAAGTACAACAGTTTGTTGTGTGCTACTGGATTAGCTAGATTGGGTTTGTCTATATTTGCGGCATAGATAACAATCAGACAATTCCAAAGGGTTCACTTACTTTTTCTTGCAACTATAAATGCTCCTTGGGACAGTATTTTGTTTATTTATGTACTTTTCATTTAAAAAATCAAACTGAATTTATCTAAAACCTGGGCCTAATGGCACAGTTCATTATTCTCCTGGAATAAACTATCTTTGTGGGGGTACATGAAATCCATGAAGGGTTGCAAATAGTCACCAAGCAGTGAAGCATAAAGTGAACTGGTCAATTACGTGTTGGGACATATCAGTGGACCCAACCCATGCCATTAGAATACACCCCACACCAGTATAGAACTACTACCAGACTGCACAGTTGACAACTGGGGTTCATGGCTTAATTGGTTGAAATGGGTTTTGCGCCACACACAAAACATTTAGAACAGTGACTCATCTGAACACGCCACATGTCCTCTAGGGTCCAGTTAGAAACCTCAAGAGGTCTAGTTAGAAACCCACAAAAGTTATTCTCCAGTGCTGTGGTTTTAATAGGGAATTCTGGTGGAGTTTCTGATCTCATATCCCATGGAAGCTAAAGAACGCTGCACTGACCTGCCAGATATGCATGCGGGGCCATCAGCATTGAATGTGGATGTGATTTCTGAGTCACTTGTTTCTTCGCACACACAATTCTAACAAGATGCCGCCAGTATTACGCACCTGTGGGCAGCCACTGTACTCTCCACAGTGGATGGTAATGTTTTCTATGACCTATTCATGGTACACCCATGACACTGTTGATCTAATTGCCCACACAAGATCGGATATGGAATCTTCTATCCATCTGGCACCCGCTCTCATGCCTCGTTCAAACTTAACAAAAATAGTTTCAGCTGTCAAATCTCTAAACATAAATTCCATTCACAGAGTGTAATTAAATTAAATAAAGTAATTAAACTATTACAGTTACAGTGAAATGACATGAATAAATACTTAAATATTGTTTTATACTACAAACTAACTGAATTAATTGATGATAGCACTAATTAAACATTGCTATTAATGCTGGTATTTCTTTGGTTCAGGGGATCCTAGTGGTTTTGTCTACTTGTGCTAGTCTAGTCAAAAGCTGTTTAGAGGCTACCACAATCAATTATATATTAAATATAAATAAATAATAGTAATGTAAATGTATGGAAAATACTAGTAATATGCATTAAAACTCTTCAGGATATTATAACCCAGAAATAACACATGTAGTACGTGTGACGAGAGAAGGTACTGACATTCCAATGCCAACTTTAATCTGTTCACAGAACAACATATACCATTTCTACAGCATACTACATCGCTGAAACAGTGATCCTGGTTACTGGCAACATTCTACATGATTTTGTTTAATTTATTGGACACAAAAGTCATTGTATAAAACCTCTGAGACAAAACTGATGTTCAAATTCACATAAGACAAGTCTTTGGACACCTCCCTTCCAACCATGCAACAAATTACTAAATGCTATAGTCCCGGAGGCTAAGATCATATGCCTTGCCTTGCCTCAGTCCCAGGTGGAAAATCAAAAAGAGAAAAAATCTGAATCAGTTCCCAAGACAGATGTCAATATTTCATCACTCACGACATTTCCTGTCCCTCATCAGAGTCTCAAAAGAGAACAAAAGGCAGGAATGAGCCATCTGGCCCCGATGACTTCTAGCCCTGACCCGGCCTCTTGTGACTTTTAGCTACCACATAGGGTTTTGATTAAGACTGAGAAATTATTAGTCAATAACGGGATTTTCCTTGATTTTGTTATTTTCTGCAGAGAAGAATCATAACGAAGACAACAAAACTATGAAATGACACATATGGGATTATGCTGTGACCAAAACAAGAAAAAACAAATAGAAAGTAGCCCCTCTTTGTCTTCATGCAGCTATTTACACTTCACTGCTCTATTGAGCTGTTCTATGAAGATTATGAAGTTCTACTTGGGATTCGACAGGATTGAATTAACTGCTTGTATGCTAAGACAAGTGGTGGCTAATGACTATATACATTTTCTCATGGATGTGTAAAAAGGTTATATAGTTGTACTCTGAATATTTTCAATTATAATATTTTTACCATTACTCAAGCGTATTAGTGAGTGAAGGATCTACTTTTTACTTTTTGGCCAGTCATATTTAGTTACTAATTTTATTTAATTTAGCTAAACTCATTACATTTTGTGACTGGTCACACCACTGACCTGTTTCAAAAAGACTTGGAATGTTGTGAGGATGTTGTGTAAAATGGAAAAAAACCTGAATGGAAAGATAATCAAATTGTTTAAACTCTATTTTTAACTGTACAACATATCAAATGTTAAAACTGAGAAATGTTTGTGAAAAATATATGCACATTTTGAATTTGATGGCAGCAACACAATAGTTGTGACAGGGTCATGTTCACCACTCTGTTCATCACCTCCTATTTCAACAACACAGTAATTGCTAGGAACTGATGAGATCAACTGCTGTAGTTTGGAAAGTTAAATACTTTCACATTCTTGCTTGATACAACACTTCAACACTTTAAAGTCTCCTTTGTCATATATTTCCTTTACTTCCAAATGTTCAATAAATGACCGGTCTGGACTGTAGGCAGGCCAGTTTAGCACCCTGACTCTGTTGTAATACATGCAGAATGTGGTTTGTGATTGTCTTGCTGAAATAAGCAAGGCCTTCCCTGAAAGATGTCATCTGGATGGCAGATTTAATGGTGCCATCAGTCATGTGCAAGTCACCCATGTCATGTACATTATTGTACTACCATACCATCACACATGCTGGCTTTTAAGTAGGCACTGATAACAAGCTGGATGGCTCCTCTCCCTTTTAGTCCATGAATTCCAAAAAGAATTCACTGGACCACAGGACACTTTTCCACTTTACCTCAGTCCATCTTAAATGAGCTTATTCCCAGAGAGAGCGGCACAGTTTCTGGATCTGTTTTTATCTGAACTCTTCTTTGCACGGTAGACTTTTAACTTGTGCTTGTTGATGCAGTGACAAATTATGTTTACAGACAGTGGTTTTTCAGAAGTGTTTTTGAGGCCAAGCAGTGAGTTCCAGTAACCCATTATATCCAACTGTGGGCTTAGAGATCACGCCATCCAGTATAGGTCTTCAGCATTGTCCCTTTTTTACAGAGAATATCTCCGGATCCTCTAAATCTTTTAATGATATTATCTATCATAGATGATGAAATTCCCAAGTTATTTGCTATTTTATGTTGAGAAATTTAATTCATGAATTGTCTGCCTTTGCAGTCTTTCACAGAGCGGCACCCTCTCCCCATCTTTACTTATGTTTCCAAAAACCTATAACATTTTTCAACATCTACGTTGTCTTATTATTTCCAATAAAATGTAGGTTTTGAATTATTTACTATTTACTATGCACTAATGGGTACAAACTTAGTTTGTTCACACTTTTTTTGGAAGGCATTTAGAAAAGTAAACATCTGTTTAGAGAGCTTACAAGATAAGCACATTTTTAAGATTATGCAAAGCATACATTTAGTAGTAGTAGTGAATATTTGTGCTGCTAGACCTTTACTTTGAGCCATACATTTTAACACTCTCACTGGTTAATAGTTGCACCACAGTGCCATGTTAATGCCAATTCACAAAAACAATCTACACATTTTTGGCCATTGTAGATTAACACAAACATGACTTGAAAAAGTCATTCCATGTTTTATTTAAACCTATTTTATATGTGAGCACTTCTCATGTTTGCAGTCAGTGGTGTATTTTAAATTGTCTAGTGTGATTGTTTTTGCACAGAATTGTTCTCACCTACTGGAAAGAAACTATGATTCCACTAACAGTTACTAATTATGTTAGTAGTTAATCTGCCATTAGTCCAGTTCCTGTGGGAGAGGTTGCTTAGCCAAATAAAACCACCTTAACTGGACAATTCGAGAATTAATGTATCCAAGCAAAACCTAAAATTAACTAAGAAAATGACTACTAATTATTATTCTATTTAAATGAAATTAAAATCCAAATGTTTATTTATTTAAAGGTGGAATTTTTTTTCTGACATGTGTGTTCAAACTAATCATTTGTTATACACATGGGGGTGGATTATGAACGCTACATATTACTGCCATAAAGTTATTATCATGCTCTTTGGTTCAACTGTCTTCAATGCATCCTCACCTTCGTTCACTTGGCTAAATTATTTCCAAACCTTCTGTGCAGACCAAAGAATGTCTGTGTGACTGTTACGGCACTGTTATGTAACTCCACATCTTTTATTACACCGGATTTTTAAGATCATTCTGGCCTTTTAAATAATCACTTTGGCCTTTTAAATTAGAAGCATATGCATTTGGTACTGGCCTAGGTGCCATAAAGGAAGATCAATCTGGAACTGATAAATCTGGATTCATCCTCAGTGGTACTTTTTGAAGCTTGTTTGGCTGAATCTAACAAGCCAGCATGAATAACCTATTCAGTATGGCACTTCATACTGTGCAAAAGTCATTAGCTCATTCCCACTTTAAAGTGAGTATGGCTTTTAGGATTAGGCCAATTAATGTGTCAACAACCTTTAGAATTTTCATGCAGCCCAAATAAGGCTATGATAAATATGGCATGACAAATGTGCAGATTATTATGGCGTATGTCTTTATGGTGCACTGATGAACTGTAGGTATGAACTGTAGGGAGCTAGGTGGCAATCGGTCTTCACAGCTCCAGGTTAAGTCAAAGACGCCTATAGATTGTTGTTTGGGGGAGGGGGGGCGGAGTGCACATTACATTGAGGTGCATGCTGGGGACTGTAGTGTTAGCGAATTGTAAAACGGGCTAATATGTATAGTTAATGTTTATAGTTAATAGCTAATATGTATAGTATAGTATAGTGTAGTATAGTATAGTATAGTATAGTATAGTGTAGTGTAGTATAGTGTAGTATAGTATATACGTCTTTTTTAGACAATAGCTATGAAGTATCCTGTCATGCTTACTATGGTGAGGCACACAGGCCAAGTGGAGGTCCTACCTAGCTCGCGAAGTTTGCTTATAGGAAGAACTGCTACTGATTTATGAAATAACACAGTACATTTAACAAAAATGGCTGCATGGTCAGAAAACATGTACATATGTACGCATGTACATAAGCCATTTTACTGCCCAAAGTTGACATGTACACATGTACGCATGTACATGTACAGTCAATAAGGAAAACATGGCTTAGATAGATGTACATTAGCACTCGCTACCCTTGCTGTATATTGTCACTATTGTAACAAAACCATAGTATGTTGAAGTAAATGATTCTATTTCAAAAAATGAACTGCTGGTCCATATACCTTAAATTAACATAGTTTACACCTAATATCTAGGATGGTATTTTCAATTCACGCAAAACAATAAAAAACACAAAGAAAAGAAGAGTACCAAATATTGTTACACAAAGAAACACAATGAGCCATGAACATGCCATGTGGAAACACAGCCATGAGCAGTATGCTTTAGATGGAAAATGTGACAGCTCTGTTCCTCTTATAGGAGAGACAACACCCCCAAATAAAGGTTTTACAGTATAAGGCAAACAGCTGCCAAGCTCCCTTTTGGGATTCATTTAGGGAAACCATGACTTCTCCTCAAAACCTGAGGCTAGACCCTAATGCGGCGCCCACTGCATTGAGCTTTAATGGCTTTGGTCATGCTGCTGAGGTGGTTGGCATTCTTCACAGGTTAAAAAGAGCCTCAGTGAACAAAGGCCTTCTCCTAAAAAGTCACAGACCTTAGAACTGTAGAGTGTAGCACATACCTCGGTCAGGCAACAGTCAGTATAAGGGCTTTTCACAGAAAGGAAGTTCTCAACAGGAAGCAGAAGCTGCAGTCTGGCATCGATATGAAGGAGCTGGTCAAGCTCGGCTGGCTGAGGCGTGTAACCCTCACCAGATGTCGTGGATACAGTACACAGAGAAACATTTGCCTGCAAAGAGAACAACGGAATCCGATTGGAACAAAAGTAAAGTTACTTAGCACATCAAACTTCAAAAGTGGTTCTGCTGCAGTCCTGATTCAAACTAAACTATGCTTGTTTTAAGATGTCTGTGGTTATTTCAGCAAGACATTGCCAATCCTCATCCTGGATTGGCTTCGTAGACACACAGTGTGTGTGCTTAACTAGTTTGCTTGCAGTTCTACTGAAATTGTATGGTGCATCATGAAGAGGAGAACTATGGACCATGGAGCTGAAGTCTTGTATCACACAAAAACGGGCGGAAATATAATTTGCTAAATCTCACAAGTCTTATTAGTATTCTAGTAAACATTAGAAAGGTGATGCCTCTGTTCTAACAAAACTTTTTTTAGTGCATTGCTAAATGTATATACATTTACAAAATACAATTGAGTTGGCAAGTGAAAACATTTTGCTTGTAGTTTTGTTTGTGAAATAAAGTTTAAAAGAATAAACAAATCACAGATAATTGCATTTTACACAATGTCACAATTTCTTCAGATACATAACAGTCATACATATGCAAAAAGGGCTGCTTGTCTGCAAAAAGTTATGGTTATCAATTATCTCTTAACTTGAATTCACTTTTTGAGTTATGCTTGTCAACAACAGTATTAGTGTTATTAGTTTGTGATGAGAATACATTTTACTTCCTTGTTTTTGTAAACATCTTTATGCTTATAGATACATGCTTTGTTGTTCATGTTTATCAGTACAAAAATGCTTAAAATGTTGTACCATATAAGTGCATATGCTGCATGTTGTGCTGAACAAATTGTCACAGTAAATATTTTTTTATGTTTGAAAATCCAGCTACCTATTACACTGGGAACATTCAGCCAACAACGAACCAGTTAATTTTGTCTAAAATTATTCATAAGTAAGATCTGTTACACCAACATTAAAAGTTCAAGGTTTTTTTTACAACACTGAACCAATGACTTATTATGCTATAACTTAATATGCTCTTAAAAGTGCATAGTAATGATTACATAAACTTTTCTTTTTGACCCTAAATCAAGGCTAAATGGAACAAATATTAAATAAATAAATACTGCACAGAACTAAATATGACACTCCAAATGAGTATCAAGTCCTTCTTCACATAATCAAAAGCTCAGTGTTTTTCTTACACCTGGTATTCACCATTGGCATGCTGACAAGATCCTTGCTACTCTGCTCATTTCCCAAGCCAAACGATCCTAGTTAAAATGAGTTTCTCACTACTGACTACTTTCCCACCCCAGTTTCCAAATGAGCACATCTCCCAATAGACTGTAGGCCTGTGAGGCAGTGCAGTATATGGTGAGGTCAGGGGCACTGTAGGCTTGAGGTAATGGTTGTCATGCAGCCCATAGCAGGCTGGAGGGTCTCTATATGTCCAATTCACTTTGTTCCTGGGTTTTTACTGTGATCTCACCGAGTGGCCGTATTAGAATATGGGAAACTTTTTCTGTTTGAGATTGCCAATAGCACATGGTAACATGTTAGGGTTTGTAGCTATTTGCAATAGGCAAGGGAAGGCTTATAAAACTGCTCTGAATTGAATTGGCATTTCTGAGAACAAACTAAATGTATTCATTTCCCTTTGCAAAAATATGTGTCAGGTTGGGAAGAAGCATATGTGAGCAAAAAGGCCCTCAACATTAATTTATGAACTAGAACTGTATTTCCAAACCCCAGCTTATTCGGTTACTGTAGGCAGTCACCGAGGACAACCACATAGACTATATAGCCTAAATCTTTGACATTTTGATTTAGCTTCATGCTTGAATGTGATACTGCCACGACATGCATATTTAGTCCGAATATTCTACTTTAATCAGCTGTTTTTATTCCTGTTTGCCACTTCCATGGCAACACAACACAAGGTTTAACTAAGATACAAGGTGCCGCCCACTGTTTCCGGAGCTGATTCGCCCCTATCTGCCTAAGCACCCAAAAAAAGAAGCATGATGTAATATGAAACATCTGGATATGGTTGTGCTGAATCTCAAGTAGCATTCGGTTTCTGTCTAATGATGTGTGGAAAAAACACAGAAAGAAAAAATTAAATGGATGAAAGCACATCAGGCAAACAGAGGACACAATTTGGGAGTGCAATTAAAGGTTAGTAGCTTGCTTGTTAGAATAGAATGAGTGTTTGTGTTGTAGTGAAAATAATGAACAGCAATCTGCTATAATTAAATGACATGACCTTGTTTTATACACTCGGCATTGAGTTGTAGAGGTTCCTAATGGTGTCCTGTAATGGATAATCCATCCAATGCAACTTAAGTATTCTCACACAAATCCTGCAGGCTTTGCGGTAGGGGTGGAAATGGAGTGACACAGTGCTCTCTGGACATGTGACCCCTGACAACACACCCTTCATCTTGGCAATGATCACAATGCCTCCACACACGGATTCGTTGGTCGTCTCCACCAAGACAAAAGTGGGACTCGTTACTGAAGATGACCCACTGCCAGTCTGAGTCACTTCATGACCAAGTCTGGCACAGTGCCATTGCAGTCTTTGGTGACTTCGATGTGGTGTTAAGTCACGGTCTACATACATCTAGTGCTGCATCATGCAGCCATCTGCCAGTGGTGCTGGCACTAACAGGATGACTCATTGAGGGCTTCACTGCTCACCGAATTGGGTCAGCAAGGTACAGCGATAAGGTCTGTCCTTGCTCACCTTACAAGTGTGACAGTATTTGCATGTCTCAATGAATCCAGCCACCGAGTTTCATCCCTGTTGGTTGATTTATTCTGGGCAGAACTACTTGTGGAGCTATATGAGTATATAAAAAACAGTAGGCTTGGTATGCTACTCCACTCCACTCCCAAGCTATAAATTAGTAAATTGCTGCAGCAAATAAAAAGAATGAAAGAAACCATAAACATTTGCTCATTTACTTATTAATTAGGTTCTTATGAAAAATAAGTCCAACTGCAGTGCTACACACTGCCAACATTTTCATCATCAAATATTAAATTGCCTGTTTAGAAATGCATAGATGCTAGCTGGCTAACTGGTTTCTTGTATCATGAAACAAGATCATGTAAGAGGATACAAAAAAGAACAGTGGACATATACAGCTACAGTCTACTTACGGGTGACTATTGAAAACACATAATACTACTTTATAAAATTAACATTTACCTGGCAAACAAATACATTGATTATTATCACGTGGGACAGGATTATGACCCAAAAACTGGTGGGCAAGACATGAAACAGAGAGATCAGAGTCTCAAATGAGTGAATGGGAGTAAACCAAGAAAATATCTGAGGGCTCTGAACAAAGTCCTGGTTTATGGATGACGATCATAATATAACAAACCGGTAGTCCTGGCAATGCACAAATTCAGAAAAACTGGTGGAATTCCCCTTAGCTATAGCAGCACAAACCCTTGTTTGTAATGCAACTAAACAGCTCTAGTTCGTATAATCAGTATTTCACAGTATGATAAATGCAGCGATAAGTAGTTTTGCGGTTCTAACTGTCGTAAAACTGCTGCAGGTAGAGGTCACATTTTAACGCCTTTGGGAATCGATTCCGGACTGACGGGCTATAAAACACAGAAGAGGAGAACGAGAGGCATCTGTGTTTGATTATGAGGTCATTTTAGATCCTGCCAAGACCCTTCTGTGTCTGGTCACTCACATGTCACCACACTGGGCCAAAAGACATCAAAAATGTCTGCAGTGTGCACAACAACAGGGTCTCGCAATAACAGGAAGTCTTTTGGTGTGACCCTTCAGGAGGCCTCTGAGCATCTGCATTGCTCTCTGTTTGGTTGCCATGCATAATTGTAGACGAACGAGTTGCAAAAGGAAGAAGGACACCATAAACGCAGCAGCCAGATCCTTTGGCAGCATGCTGCAGTGTGAAAGGAGCTGCAGTATGGAGCATGAAAGGAGACAAAATTGAGCTATATAAAGTAGTTAGCATTTATCAGTGTAGCATCCAAATTCTCAGCAATCCCTATACCTTATATGCATAATGTAAACATAAATAAGAAAAACCCAGTTATAGACTATCCAATAGTTACAACTCACATACTGCTTCAACTATCAGCTGACCGAATGTCCATTTTGTCCTTATGTCTCAAAATCATCCTTCACAAATTTCACAAACGGTGAAAGGAGTATTGTAACTGTGTGCTGGAAACAATACAGAAAAATGAGTTAGAGCAAAGGACTTCCTCTTTTCTAGGATAGCTGCCTTAAAGTGGAATAAAGGAGAATAAAACATAAATGAAATGGACAGATGAGGTCTTGGCACAAATGATGAAGTAATTACTGTTAATTTAAACCCCATGATGGCCTGATTTTAAAATTCCTAGTGGATTACAGTAAAAGGCCAGATAATGTACAGTCACCCTCTAGAAGAACATACAGTACCTTCTTTATGTGAATACATCTTTAGTGCAAAAATGAAGCGCATTGATGCTCCAAAAGTACACGAATGTCTGGTGGTATGACCATTAAACCATATTTGCAGACTAGCTAAACTATTGTGGGTAAATCAGTCAAATAATAAAAAGTTAATTTGGTCAAATAATAGGATAGGATAGTAGAATAACAATAATAGCTAGGAAATTCTGATTTCCTCTAATGCCCCGCAGCACATACAACAGTAAAGGACTTCTATTTTAACAGTGGTGCTTAAAAATGTGTAAACCCTTTAGTATATTTCAGCATTTCTAAATAAACATTATCAGATTTCCACACAAGTGGATAAAGATAACCCAGTTTAACAAATAAAATAAAAAAATACCTGGTTATTTATATATTGAGAAAAAAAATCCAACATCACAAATCTGTGAAAAGCAAAAGTATGTGAACTTCCCCTTACAGTATCTGGCGAGACCCCTTGTACAGCAAATACTCCAAATGAATGTAACTGTTGATCAGTCCTTCACATCGACTTTTATCGATCGTATTTTGTCCTGTTCCTTCTCACAGAACAGCTTTAAATATGGGATGAACTGCTCGATTCCACACTATTTCTATCTGATTAAGGTCAGGCCTTTGAGTGAGCTGTTTCAAAACAATAACTTTACTCTTCTTTAACTATTCCTTTGTACCCTGACCCGCGTCCGGCTGCAAGACCAACAGGCCTTATGAGATTCAGTTCACAGACAGATGCCTCAACATTCTCCTTTTCTCCTAATTCTCCTAATTTGCTGGTGTAATTGTAAATGTATTGTTTCATCAGTGATGGCAAGCCATCCTGGCCATGCAAAACGTCTCCAGACATAAAGCTTCAATGCTTCTTATGTCAACAAAACATTTCCACAAAACATTTTTGAAATAGCAATGGGCAGTGTTCAGAGGCGTTCTCCCTGCAACCCTGCCATGCATGTCACTGTTGTTCAGTGTTTTTCTGATGGTGGACTGAACATTAACACTAGCTACTGTTAGAAACACCTTTAGTACATTTTAGCTTAAAATGTACTTTTGGTTCTTTGTGGTTCCTTTGTGAGATTTGCACATTTATATCAAGCATCATGCTCTTGGAGTGATCATTGTTGGTTGACCACTCTTGGGGAGGATAATAATGTTCTTGAATTTCCTTCATTTGTGCAAAATCTGTGGCTTAAGCGAGTCCACACTATGTAGGGATAATTTTGTCACTGCTTCTGGCATCAATAAGCATCACCAATTAAGTATCAACATAACATGATAAGCATTAGCAACTCATTATCTGGTCCTCAGAAATTTCCCTTGTTCAAGCTTTGATACACTTCTAAGATAAGATAATCCTTTATTGATTCCACAGTGGGGAAATTTACAATATTACACCAGCACAGAGGAAAGAACAGAAGTGTCAGGAAAATATACAAATAATAAATAAGATCTATATACAAAAAGTACAGAAAAATATAAATGAAGTACTAAAAATTTAAATCCAGAAGACAGAATTATGTTATGCAGTTTTATTTCACATAACAGAAATAGAAATAGACTACTGAGTTTTATTGCACATGTTTAATATACAAACATGTTTTGTAGATCTTGCATTGATAGATCCCTGTTCTACTCTGTTCCTTTGCCACTCACAGATTTATAATATTGGATCAATAAATAGATGGCTCAAGTATAAAATTTTGCCTCGTTTGTTTAATTAGGTTATCTTTATCTACTTTGAGACATGAAAACCACCAAAGGGTTCACAACTAAGATACACAAATAAGAATGTACAAGAATGAGTAGACAGGGTATTGCATTTGAGACCATTGCTTTTTTCCATGTGTGATGTGAAGCATAAGCAAACTGAAAGAGAAAAAAAATCAAAAGCCCAAAAAAGCAACATAATGAATTAATCAAATTACAGTGTGCAAACACCCTTTGTGGCTATGGGCTCTTTCTTAGGACTTGTCAACACATCATTTATCAAAAGAAGACTGTAATTCCTCTAATTCGTCTGAGTTTGCATTGTGATGACTGACTAGGCAAGATAAGACATGTGACCTGATCTCAGACGATGCCTTGACAGCGTAATGGCAGTCTAGACAAAAAAATAACCTTCCTAATACAATACATGCTCTTGCAGTCTGAAGTGTACCTGAGGGTTAGCCAGCGGGTCGACGTGAGGCTCGTCCTCTTCAAAGTCCTTAAGCAGCTCCTCTAATCGCTCTTTCTCATCCTGAGTCATCTGCACGAGACTACCCGCACCACCTGCAAGCTTTCTCATTTCCACACAAACATCAAATCATAATCAGCATGGACAGACTGAGGGTTCAACACAAGAATAACTGCTGTGGTTCTGCTTTTACAGTGAAATTAACGAAAATAAACATCACACTTACGCAAACTAATGTCAAGATATTTTTTGGTGTGCTTGTTTAGTTTTGCCCTGAAGCTTGAAGGGTGAATAAAAGTGCATTTCAGTGCACTGAGCTACAAACAAACTCATTAAGAGTGATTTGATATGAAATGGTATATTGTAGAGAAACCTACAGGCTTGGTGGTATTGCAATGGTGGTATTAAACCAGGGGTTGGAATGTCTATAACAGCTATTTATTAACTCTCCAAAACAATAAAGAGCCTACACAGGTGTTCTGAGTTATGTTCTAAGTAATTTTGATAATGGCAAAACATAAAAGATTATATTGTTCTGAGAGTTTTTTGCACCGCCAAGGTCTACGTATACAGTACTACGCAAAAAATATGCAGATTATTTAAAAAATAATTGTCTTGGTAATACATATGTTGCTATCTTACATATTAAAAGCACCATATATCTATAGAATAAAATCACATTTGTATAAACACTGTAGAAGAAGAATTTCTAATTGTGAAAAAAATAACATCTTGAGTTACAGTTCCATAAAATATCTTGAGTCCTAGTTTGAAGAACACAATTTCTCCTGGATGTCTCAATTTTTGTTCAACTTGTAGCTTAATTGGTAGTTAAAGGTGCTACCAAAGGCAAGGTCATTGTTTCAAACCCCCAGGAAGGTCGCTTTGGAAAAACGAAATCGTTTGAAATTAGTTTTTCACAAAAGTATTTTTAACTATGAATCTGATTTTCCACAATGCAGTTTAACAACACAAGCTCTATTACAGGCTGATTAATAAATGATGTCTTCTTTTTCAGTTTTCAAAAGTACTCTTGTGATGATTTATAACCTGTTTATTTTACTTACTTTCCAAGATAAATGCATAATGTGTCTAATGTGTCCATCAAAAATGTGCAACAACTTGAAATAACATCCATGTTTAGTACCTACAACTCTAAATGATTCTCATATTTAACTGAAAACTCAAGTAAGTCATGTATAAGTATTCAGACTTTGGGGAGACAAACATTAGAAGGGTTTCTGTCAGTAATGTAGGTCAGGGTTTTGTTTTTTTATTTAGGTCAGTGTTTTTCTGTGTTATCTCATCTTTTAAATGACAGCTTCTCGGCATGCTGTGTATGGATCTGCGCCACTGATGTTCAGCTAGGTTTGTTGGATGTTGACTTCAAGATGGACAGAATGCGGCAGGCTTTAAAAACATCCCGTCTCCTATCCCCTGCTTTAGTACTTTTTTTTTTTCAAATTCACAGTGTATCTGTAATCTGTCTTGCAGATATTTATTTACCAAGAGCCAATATTTGTTGGCGCATTAATTTATTCAAGCTCTCCAAGTTCCTCTGTCTGTCAGAATGCTAATGATATTTAGAGTCAGATGTGTTGGATTAGACTGGAGATCTCTGGTTTGAACGCATGCATTGAACATAGGACAGTGTCCCAACCTTAGGTTATGTAAGTGAATATTTTCCAGCTTGCTATAGACCAATCACCTCATGTTTGTAAACATATAGTTGGCTATACTTCCATGTGGATAGCTCATCATCTAGTCTGCATGGAAGGTGACTCAATTTACAGCACAATTTTATAACAAATAGAAACACAACAGGCACAACATTATCAATAATAATTTAGTTGTTTGAGGCTATAGTTTAAAATGCAACCACTTTTTCCAGATTATGCAGGTAACTTTAGCAGCAATAATCAAATAACATTTTTGTAAAACTTTGTTAAACTCTGAGGTGTTGTTCCAGTAGTTGGCAAAAGGCTTAATTGTAAATATTGCTTTTCAGTGTCTTCGATAGCTTAAATTTGTAACCGCACCAGCTGGTTAATTTGTCCTATTGCTCAGTTGGATTCAAGAATTAATTGATAAGTTGTAATGTAGCTGAAGTCATATACAGATGATTATAGTGTAGCACAATTTCCATGAATCATTAATGTACATATAAACACAATGGAAATAGAAGATCTGCTTTTGTCAAAAAAGTGGCTTGTTCAGTCATCCAGACCCCTGAGTGGACATGAAGTCAACATACCTCAATGTTTTTCTTGACAAAATCTTGTCTGTGCTTGCTCTTGCCCACCAAGGTCTGTCTGCTGTCTGTCTGCTTGTCTCGCCTCACCTCTTGACCCCCTCCTACAGAGCCTGAAGTCTCTGCGTGCACTCCGACCTCTGTGTGGGGTCACGAACATACAGGAGGCTAAACTAGTAAACAGTACATTTCAGCAAGCAATTTGAACTTCAGCTCTAAATGCAGAAGAATGGGTTTAACCAAGGGGTTTAACCAAAATCCTTCGGTAAACACTTACATTGTAAGATGATGTGATTATATATTTTTTTCTAAATAGAAATTAATTACCCATCTTCTACCAAGAACCCTTTGCACGTTTTAATGTACAATTTCAGCTCATTTGCTGAACTAAAATAGAGGGAAGGGGATTACACATGAAATGTGACCTGTGCAAACATTATGACAACATTTACAATTTCAGATTTTTCCAATACTGTCAAAAAAAAGTTACAATAAGACAAAAGTGTCGGATTGCAATGCTATTTCAATGTTACATGTCCCTGCTTAGGTTACATGCACGCCTGAGCATGAAACTTTAATCATTCGCATGTCTCACAATGTCATACCCAACCACCAAATTTAATTCCTGTTAGTTGATTCTTTAGCAAGCAGCTATTTGCGCAACTTTTTTTTTTTTACGGTAAGCAAATAAACCTCAGAAAATAAATACTACAGTAAAATGCTGAAAATGTCATATTTAAGTTTGATCCCTGAAGGAAACCTGAAGAAGGTATTTACATATTTTCAGCAAAACGTGTGAATTGACATTCAAACTTTGTTATTCAAACTTTGACATTCAGCTGTATTTACACAGTAGTATAAATAAAGATAATAAAATCAGAACACAAATTTTACAATGTAAGTCTGATTATTTATGTAAAATCAAATCTAATATTCCAAAATCAATCCTGGTCTCCCACAGTTTCCATCTTCAGATTATTGCATTTTACTCAGCCTCAGGGTTTACATTTGTCAGGGCATGTTTTATGTCATTAAGTTGAATAAAAAGGTTGGAGGTTCATCTAAGTGTAGAAAAGGGGTTATGGATGTGAATATTCCTATGACCAGAGCCTTTATTTTACCCTACTTAAAGCTGAATTCTCCACTATGTTACAGGTAAGGGACCATTTGTAGTAATTGTCCTAACTGTGTGTCTGAGTAATCCTTTAAACAGATATTTCCATTAGTTACTCTTTAAATCTAAGAATAGGCATGAAAACCGCAACGAGCCATCAGGCAAGAACTGCATATGACGCATATGAAAATTATTATTTGTGAGGTTAGGACTCCCCCTACTGCACAATCAGCCAAACTGAACCAGGTGCTGAATGATTATGAACACAGTAAGCAACATTGTAAAACATAATACATTATAAATTGTTCTTGCCTTCCTTCCCCAGGCTGAGACTCAGGTCATTGTCTTCATCTGGAACTTGAGTCCCAAACACAGGTGTAAAGTCCACTTCTTCAGTGCAGCACATGGCTAAAAGGAATATAGTTACTTGTTACATTCTACTAAAGGAGACATATCACAAAGATCTCTTGTAATTCAGTAATAATTAATTGCTTATAATATCTGTATGCTTATCTGTCATATATAACATAATTAATTTTACACAACTTTTTTCAAGCTTTTTTGCTGCTTAGTGCCTAATTCAAAAACATTCCAATCCAATTAGAAAAACTTCTTGTAACTAAACTGTAAGCTAAATAAGCAGATATATGGTGCCTATTGGAACAAAATCTTAGATCATAATTTGATGTTTTATCATTTGTTAGTTTTTGTTTACATTATGTTACATAATGAATGGACCAATAAACTTTCATAAGTAATAACTGTAATAATTAATTATTAGAATAAGATTAAATTCAAAGTTAATAATGTTTCTTCTTTCTGTTGTGAAGTTCCTTTTTTAGACTTATGGTTTATCCTGACTGATGATACATAAATGCATTGGTTTTCTTGACAACACAAACACATTAAATTTAAAGTTTCCATGTATTGGAAATTTCATTAAACATGAGCTGGGTGATGCAACAAAATTCCTTCATTAAGATAGTATTCCATTAAAAGAAATATTATATAAAATGTTTTGTCATATTTGGTGCACATTATGTGTTGCACTAATTCCAGTTAAACTGGATAAACCATGCAATTGGTCAGTATTCTACAAGTGCTGGTGATTTAGAAAAATCTTCTGTGTTAAGACTTACAGGCAGTTAGCGCCAAGAACAAACGTGTGTTTTCTGCCTCGTCACTGCGCTCTGCAGTCCTTACGGTTTTTAGATCCTATAAAGTGTGTCAAAATAACAAAGAACACCACAGACCGCATCCATGAAGAAGGTTGAACATGAAGCATTCTAATATCTATGCAATACCTAATATTACCTCCAGTTCTTGCCAGAGTTTCTGATGAAGCGCCCTCCCTTGCTTTTTCACCTCTATTTCATTGGAGATCCTTATAGCCAATATCTTGTCCAGTCTTTTCATTTTTTTGATGGCTTTTAGTAACTCTGGATCTTCATTTTCTTCATCAGATGCATCTGTAAAGCAAACAGTCCCAAAAATATGGTCTTCTACTCGATGAAAAAGAAACAAGTACATCTTTTGATTTTAAACTATGCTTGTTATATCAGCTATTTTCACACAGCACAATCCAATAACACAAATTTAGTTTGATTTTTTGTCTCAGTACTTCAGCACATTTGTTTGGAAATAGAACAATGACTAAAAAACTGCATACGTTGGGTATAATTAGAAGGTACTTGGGTGTATTTTTTAAGATTTTATGTGTGGAGGCCATATACTCCCAAGCAAAAAAATGGCCAAGCCCAATGTACAATGGGTTTTTGTTGATTATTTTGGTTGCTCAGCTTCAAACCCTACAGAGAATATTTTTCTTACATAAAACACAAACTTGACATTTCTGTTTTTTAGCTGTTTGATGCCATTAGCACTAAGTGGAATACTTCTGACTCTTCTTTTTGTAAGAGTCAGGTTTATTCTGCAAGTTTACCCACAAGACTTCACTATTTTAATGGAAAAAAAATGTAGAAAATTATTTTAAGGTCATTACATTCTCTTAAATGTAATGTTTTGTCATTTAGAGGCTCAACCCATTTGCCTAGGATGGTACTTATAAAATCATCTGCAATTTTTTATATGAATCAAACAGCACAAAAGTATATAATCACAAATTATTACTGACATTCTGCACATTATCTTCATAGTTGCTTCACTAATTTAAGACATTTTAAGACTAGCCACAATAGAAATGAGATTTGAATCAAACCAAACAATTGCAAATTTGGGCCAGTTTACCAATTAGTGGAATGCATGATTTTTGTGTCTGGTTTACTCATTACTTTTTGCAGTTGCTTTGGATGACATTTAAGGATAACTACTGCCCCCTACTGCTTCTAAACGGACAGAACTAGAGGGTTAGGACGGATGAACTGGTAGACACCTAAAAAACTTAGATAGTCGTGTAAACTTTATCGTGTAAAGTGTGAAAGGTTGTTGCATAATGAAAAAACATCAGTAAATATTAGCAGTTGGTTATGGATCCAATCCTGGAAGCTGGTACGTTTTAGCATCTCTGTTCCACTTTTGTGGAAGGATCTTCACAGAAGGTAGAGATCACCTACCTTGATCAGGAGGCAGGTTTTCTAACAGGCAGTCTGAGTTATTATCTTCTTTACTGCATCGATCCTATTATAAGAGAAATTAGAGCTCAGCTTGGGGACTGCAGAGCATGATTATCTTGGGAATAAGGGCAAACACTACCTGCGTTTCAGAGACATCTGGGCTGAGGACCTCCAGGGACCCTGGCCTATCCTGGCTAACTCTGCCCATCTCAGAGAGAGATACACTGGAAACACGACTCCCAGCTCGGGAGCGTTCACTGGAAGCTGGTCGTGAAATGTCATCCAGACTGCCCTTTGTGATGTCCATTTAATATCTATGTAAATTTACACAAGACATATGATCATCAGATAAACATGTATAAAAAAATCAAAACATGTATAAAACAATTATAATCTAACAATACATGGGACGTCTATAGACTAGTCCTAAAACCTGGTTTAGATATGTCTTTCACATGCAGCACGCTGAGCTGATTTGTTAGCTACTTTGTGCAAACCTCAATTATTGTCCAGACGATGTTTTGACTGATTAGGACAGAGAGTTACTGAACTAGAAGCATCCGATTCTGAGAGCTGGTGTTTACCGTTATGGATATTCTTCATTGGCATTGTTCTATTTGTCCTACTGAGCTAATGTCTCTGGTGTAGCACAGTGATCTAGCAAGTGTTTCAATTGTTTTACTCTGCTTTAATTTTAATTCAGTAACTTTATAGCCACTTAATATTTCTAATTTACTCTCGTAAAGTGGTTTAGGCTGTCAATATATGCTAATTCCTGTTTTAATACTTGTAAAAGTTGCTAATAGGCTGATTTAAGCTATCAAAATTTCCTGCCTATATTTTTTTTTGTAGGAAGTTACATTTTGGCAAATTACCTTTTTGCATTAACATGCATCTTAAATAGCTTAAAGCGTTTACAACAAAGCAGCAACCACCATTATGGAATATTCGTTTGAGAAGTTAGAGAGGCTGGTCGGTCCTGTCTGAAAGGGATCGAGTGTGGATGTCATTACGAACATCAGCTTAAACTTTAACTTGGCTGTGTAGCTAAGATAATAGACAGTATATTTCAAAGTCAAAGCGATATTACAGCAGGAATTAGAAACCTTTTCATTTTCTCATTTTATATAAAGTCATTTCTAAGTAAACTCACTGTTATATGTCCCACGTGAAGCTTTCCATACGAACCGTTTTCTTGTTTACTTCCTGTGACTTAGTATCCATGGGCAACACTTGAGGTTGCCAGTCGTCTGTCTTAAAATCCCCCTTTTAGTAATGGATAGGGTGATTTGAGCTAAATTACTACAAACGAAAATCTGTGACCTGGACATTATTTTAATTTTGCATAAGAGTATAAAAAAGTGATTTACTAAATTAAACAAAATAAACAAATAAATTGATTTTTAAAAAAAAACATATCTTTCCTTTTTTTTTTTTTCCCAGAAAGGTTCTAGGCCACGGGTGAAATTTTAAATTTGTACTTGGAACTCAGAAACATTAAAGATCACAACTATCCCAAGAATTTATATATTTTTAGTTTATACTCTCAAGTTAAACTGCCTTTACTTTAAGCAGATTATTAGATGTTTCATTCCCAGGTACACAATGTTGTTTATCACTCTGTCCAAGTGAGGGGCATGTCCCGAAGACAAAGTGACATTAGCACATAACTTCTATTTCACTCCGGATTGAATTTCATTTTCGCAACAGTGAGAGGTTGGGTGATGTCCTTCCACCATATTGTTTAGTACCTTAAATTTAACTAGTTCTAGATAGTAGACAAATGGCCTGTAGTTGTGTTGCAGACATTGTGAGCCCTGGTTCCTATCACCACCAATATAGAGCTATTTTGGTCTGTATCACTCTGGAAAAAAAAAATAATAATAAAAAAAAAAACTGTGGAGGCAAGTTTCTGAGTATGCAAACTTTACCCAAGATCAGGACTGACCAGTGTACACCAAAAGAGGAGAGATTTCTGGTGAAGAACATTTGTCATTAGATATTGTAAAGTTATTAGGGCACTATTTTGTGATAACAAATGTGAAACAAGACGTTTAGATAAATCTAATATCCTGGTATATTATAGTGTCACCTATGAGTAATATGGCTAATTATTAAGTAGCATGTATTTTGAGATCCTTGTAATCTGCTGGAACAATCACCAGCAGGGGTCACTAAAGTGTGCTGCGTCCCTCTGTTCATCACTCACCAATCACTCACTTTGGCAAAACAGCTGGCTAATAAAATACCCTAACTGGCAGTCGTCCTACACAAATATTTTGTGTGACTGTTTTAGCAGAATGGATTATAACATGTTGCCCTGTGATCCATGAAGAACAGTGGACTATTTACACATGCAAATAAGCCATACTGCTGTGAACTAGAACACTGTTTCCTCTTGAAAAAAGTCAGTGTAAACCATGATAGCATCAGCAAGCAGTTTAGCAGTTCTTCAGTAACCTTCTGTCTAGTCTGTTGCAAATGAAGTCATCCATATTTTATTAAGATAGTAAACATAAAAGAATGACAGATCTTTAGAGATTAGCCTTAGCCCAACACGGATACCAGACTGATTACTGCACATATGCAGCCTGAAAAGCTTCCGAACTTGGTCAGTTGCATCGAACAATAAAGAGACTGGACAGTGAAAGATGTGGATAACGGATAATGTGAATGACTGTAATATTTTCTAAACTAAATGTTGCAGCAGTTTAATTTAGACCTGTCCTGAATGTACTTTGGCTGCAAAATGAGTGGTACTGAAGTGACTTCAAACATTGTCATACTGTCATAAACGACACCTTTGCCACAAGTAAGTTTGTGATATTTCTGACCTGCTATATCTGTAAGTTCTCAACTGTAAGTTCTATCACTGTAAAATGGAGGTATTTAGAAGCACCAGCAGCTCAGCCCTGAGGTGGTAGACTGCTTCTGGGAGCCCTAAAATGTGACCCCTTTCCAACTTATCCAGCGGCTTTTCTTTAGCTTGCTAAAGGATGCTATCAAAACAACAGTCAGTCAGAATGGAAAGCAACAAGACAACCATATATTATCAGACAGGCACAGTGATAAGGCTCATCCTTGCGTATGTCATATGTACAGCTGAGCATGAAATCTAAATCATCTGCATGTCTTGTGATGTCAAACTTTCCCACCAAGTTTCATCCCTGTCGATTGATTCCTTCTGGGTGCAACTATCTTTTTGATTGTAGCTTTATACTTTCAACTGGTGGAAGACATGTTCCAGTAGAATGACTGTGCCCATTTACACAAAGTACAAGTATTTCTAGACAGCGATATTGGGCAACTATATGAGAAAGATGAAGTTATTTGTCTTCCCATGATAGGCTGAGGCAATACTTAGGTCAGCATTTCTGAGATCAATAATGTTCTGTAACACAGTAATGGAATTATTTTTTTAACTTTTTATTTATTATTTCAGCTTGTTGTGACAAGGGCCTATGACTTTCCATGGTAGACGGAAAGCTAAAAGCTAAACAGCCAACAACAACCTAAAAAGTAAAAGCAGTACATAACAGTTCTAAAGCAAAGCTATGTGTACTTTAGGCTCAGTCAACTCAAATGTCCTGCCTTAAAAGTTTACGCATAGCTAGCTAATTAGCTGACTGTTGCTAACCTAGCTGAAAAGCTTACGTGCTGAGTACAGCCCAGCCCCTCGCCCCCTCTTGTCTAATGTAATTGTGACGCACTTCTGAGTGGTGATCTGCCACAAAAACACAGGAACAGGAGATGTTTCCTCGTCCTCAGCACGGACTATTCAGAGAGGAATTGCTGTTTCATGCAAATCAGCTTTTCCTAAAAGTTTGACTTAAACAAGTGACTCAGCATTCTCAATAACATAAGAGGCCATATCATATACGTAAGACTATATGAAACACTTCCACATTAGGGAGATTCCTGGCAATGAGCATTTACATGTCCAGTTATAAGGAAATGTTTGGGTGCCAGGGGCAACATTTTACATTTTATTTCATAAAGTTTGCTGAGGTAGGTAAGGGTTGGTGAACACATCTTTTACAGGAAACAGGCACATTTTAATGCACATTTAGTGCTTCTTTGCAGAGGTTAATATTTTTGGTGGGGGAAGTTGGTAAATGTGGCATATACAAACGTTATGTTAGGTTTTAATTTTAGGCAAATAAATAAATTCAGCAAATAAATATAAATTGTGCTCAGATGTGCATGTAAAATTGGATGTGTAGTTTTTTGCGTTGATCGATTTGTTCATTTATATTTTCTAAATCAACAATACATGTCATTTGACCAGAGTTTTTTTCCATTTCTAAAATACTGTATCACTGGTGCCCTGTCTGGTGAAGTTAAGGGGAAGCAGATTGTGTTATTATGTAAATAAACCTTATTTGTACATGGGTTCAGTATCTACAACCTGATAGTGAAACCAACACACAGTTCAGACAAATTAACTGGTACAGCAGGCAACAATGTTTGCCTGTAAATGGCCGTCTTTTTGAAGTCTGAATGATGAAAATATAACTAAATAATATATTTAGTTAAGCAACAAAATGGTATATATATAAGTAGGCTACTTAAGGGGCTACCAAAGATCCACATTTATAAAGTAATGACTTTCTCCATAACTTCTCATAATCATATACCTAAAGAGCTTTACTTTTTGTAAAACCTTCTAAATGCACTGATAACTGTTATCCACTAGTGATAAATTAGATCACAAAAGGTTTTGGAGAATAAATCACAGAAATGCAGCCATTTATGTGAACATTGAAAAATTAGCCAGAGCGTAACCCTTAAGTATATGTACTGAGAATCCATACCATAATGCTTACAGGCCTGCTGGATATACATGTATCCACTACTTCTTTGTGTGTTTACATCTACATTTGGATTAATAAATGTGCAAAATGCTAGCCTAAAGAAAAATATAAGTGTAATAGTGTGGTACAATATTTATTCTTTTAATTACGAGTATAAGAAAATATTGATACACTTGAATATTGCAGTGTTATGTTTTGTGATACTGTATCAACTCTCTCTTAATTTCAATTAATAGTTTAATCTAAAGACTGATGGTTCAGTTAGTATTTTGTTGGAACCCATATATATATATATATATATATATATATATATATATATATATATATATATATATATATATATATATATATATATATTTGTTGTTTTTAGCTTTGGCCTAATATAAAAATATTAGTGAACTTTTAATGAGGGACAATTAAAACAATTCTAGTGTCACTTAGGGTTGCTGATAACTGTGGAGGGCACGGTGTGTACATATTTGCATGTAGAATCAGTGATGCTGATCTGTTTTTATTTGAGTGCTGTGAATTTGGGAAAAAATACCGCATCTCATTTCCATCTGCGTGAGAGCAGTACTGAACAACACTATTCCCAATCCTGCTGTCAAGCTGACACAGTGGCGGCGGATTTTCATACACACAGCTTTGTTTCGAAATTAATTTGCATCTCGTGTAAATTCAGTAAGATGTCTGGTTACCAGGAAGTCCAGCTGCAATATGTTATTTGCATAGTGTTGCAGAATTTATATAAAGTACATACCTCAGGCCCTAGTATACACCATGTACACTGCACAATCTTTACCTACATAAGACCTACTGGAACGGGACTAGTATTACCTGGGGTTATGGTGTAATCTGACTGATTACAGATGACCAGTGATTTTAATCCAACAAATCTACCATGTCTGCTGTTTTTACAAGTATGCTCAGTAATAATTCTGGAAAGAATTGCTTTATATTTCACCAGACTCCTCAGTTATTACGGTCCTGCTTAAATCTGCATCAACATGGTAATAACAAACCAGTAATAGTTTAGCTAAAGTCGACTTCCTATTCACCAACTTCTTTTTCGGATTTCCCATTCCATTCCTTATTCCATTGCCTGGGGCGTTTTAGTGACTGCCACACCATTTAAGGAGAAACTTTGAACGGAAGCTGTTAAATGACATATAAACTTGAGCTTGGTAGAAAATAGATATCTCCAACTTATCTGACCTGAAGACAATCAGCTAATATGGTGCTTGATTTGAGCCTTAATACAAGTTCATGACAAGAAATCCACAGCTTTTTTAGAACTACAAGGAGAGGGAAAATCATCTGTGTACCAAATAAACCCACTTTACTTGCTCAGTGTTAGTCTATATGCCAGTTAGTCCATATTTTGGTTTTGTTGTCTCTGACTGTTATTTGTTAAATGATCGTGTTTGAATTGGCCAGTCAAATTACAAACTTACAATCCTGGACCTCCTCTGGTAAAACTAATCCCACTCAATAAGGGCTTTACTTATTACTGTGGAATTACTATGTATGTACTAATAAAAATATTTAATTGCAGTATGAACTATCAAGGCATGGATGTGGTCTTGTATATGGTGCTAAGCACTCTTCAGCAGAAACAGAAGCGACTAAAATTTCAAGTTCTGCCTGTGGTGTTCTTCATTTGCATATTAAACCCAAAGTACAAAGCTTTTGAACAATCTTTATATTGACTTGAAGTAACTTAAAACGTATAGTATACACAAAACATAGAATAATGGTCTACAGAATATGGTATCGTTCAGGCATAAACATATTTGAGGATTCCCTGAATCTTTTAAAGTTTGCACAAAGTTGTAAAAACCTAAAACTCATGCATTTGCTGGTCTTTTTCAATCCAACCATAATGGCATGATTCATTACCTGTTTATGACATTTTTTGAGCATTTTACAAACATTTCCTAGTCAGGAAATATTCATTTTCCAGCTTTTTTGGGAAGAAAAATAAATAAATTTCAGAATGAATGTAAAGAGTATTTACAAAAAAAAATGTTCATAAAATAAATGTCATTAAATGTCTTGACAACAGACAACAGATTATCTATCTATCTAGGGTTAGGCTAATTGTGCTGTTTTTATCTTAAAACAAAGGTATATATAATTTCATCATTCATCACAGAACAGGGATAAGTAAGTGTGGATCTTCACTGTGAGACGCCGACACTGGATAAATGACTGACTCTTTTGAAAAGCTCAATTGGGTTCTAATCTCCCCTAAAACTGTTTTATTTAAATATGCAGTTTCTCCATAAATACGTAAACGTACGCCAAATAAACATTTACACCCTCTTCAGTCAACAAGCATAATTTGCAAGTGAAATTAATATATGATGCTGCTCCAGAGCACTAATAGCAATGACAATGAACACAGAGGAACCAGCACTCTTCAGGTAAGAACTCATATTCTACAAATTCATGCTCACAATTACAGCATTCAGTTCTATACATATCTTGTTAACAGGTAACATAGCTTCCATATCATTTTCATGGTAGTTCATAGTAGAACATTTATGTTCATGTATACTTATTTCCAGCAGGTCACAGAAGATGGGAATAATGTCTTTGATTAAGTGGACTTTCCTGTTGTCAGCAGCTCTGATGTTCTTTCACACTCACATGTCCTCAACTCAATGTAAGTCACATTCAAACCTTCCAGAATTAATATTTTTATATCTACCATTATTAATTTACCATCAGAATGACAGAATTTACACTCATAAGTAGAAACACTGCTATGATATTTAGCTAATCCTGCTATGTTTAAGATGATTTCATTCTTGAAAAACATAAAAGCACAGCTTTTTTAAAAAAATGTAATGGAAATGTATGGACTGTTTGACTATGTCAGGTCTATTTCTAAAATAGCAGAATACTGAATTCACACCTTACGCCTTTCTTTCCTTCTTTCTTTTTTCTTTCTTTATTTTTAGCCTGTAATAAATCCATTTTCATAGCTGACTTCAACCCTTCTACTGAGACACCTACTAGTTTAAATGGTTCACAAGCATGCAACAACTTTTGTGAGTTCGGTTTATGATATAATAATATGAGTATGTTATAATAATATATATCTCTCATTGAAATATCACGAAAAGTAGAATCTGGATTGAGTGATGCTGTTTTCTTGTTATTGATGTAGCTTTTGCCGGCCTGCTCAACCAGTGTCAGTCAGGGATTTTTCCAGGGATCATGGACAAATGCTTCATCAAATCCTTGGATGGAGTTCCAACACTTGGTCAGTCATATTTCATCCCTCGACCATTAAAATAAAATGATAAACAAACAAACAAATTAACAAATAAATCATTATCATCATCATCATAAAAATCACAAATCCACAATCATAGGCAGAGAAAGATGAAATATAAACAATCTGAAGAAAACAGCAAGGCTCAGAAACAGAAGGTTATAATCAGGAGACTGCAGGAGGAATGCCAGCAGCAGATGCGACAGTAACTAGTAGATCTGCACTGGTGCTTCTCAGTGCTGTTTAGCAGGTTTAGTACAGTTTGTGTTTCCTTGTGATAGCCTTGTGTTTCATAGTCTGCGTCATTGTTAGCCTGTTTGTAATGCTCTGCTGAGATCTAGAAAGTTGCTTATATAAATAAAAAAACATTTTTATTATTTTATTATTATTGTTTTTTTTTATGACATCCCACATAGGAATCAAAGGTTGTGTGACTCTTGTGCTACCTACCTCTGCCTGTTAGCTTTCTATTAACAGTAAGAACAGAACAGTAGGCCAAAACAGGCCATAGACCTGAGACTTGTATGTCTTTCATTTTTCTTTCTTGTAGACGCTGGGTTTTTACAATGTATACAAAGCCACCTAGCCACTGTTATTTTGGCCATTTATTTGGATCCTTGACCAAACCGACCCGACAGTACAGGTCCTGAAACCTCAACCTATTGCCAAGAGTTAGTTTATTAGTGAATTACAACCTGCCTTTTGCTGGCAAACCATTAGTACTACTAAAGAAGGCATCCAGATGATTCATATCCCTATATTGCTAAAACTGACACCACTATGCTTACTGTCACTTTCTGCCACCAGTGAAAATCAAAAGGCGTCCTATGGTTTTTAAACTCTCAGTTTACATTTCAGCACCTGAATTTGAATTTCTCTTAAACCAGTGTTCACTAGCTCTGCTCCTATCTACTACCACGATCAGCTAGATTTAGGTTGGAACTAAACTTTGCAGGACAGTAGATCTCCAGAAGGAGGGTTAGTGGCACAAGAGGTCACTGATATAAATATAATGTCCATAAAATGAAGATGCTTGCTGAGACGTAAAAGTAAATGCTACAAAGATTCTATCGCTAACAGGGATAGCACTAATGAAAGACTAATGATTAGTACAGTAACAGTAAATATCAGAATATTGGACTGAAGATGCTGAATTACTTAATGTACTTTATTTCCTAACAACATTAAACATTTCACTGTATTTTGTAGGAATCTGCCCCTTCGGAATATCCAACTACAGCTTTAATGTGACTAAACATAAAGACAGATATGAAATCTCTGTGTCAGAAGATGTTTCTGGACTAAGCCTGCATTTTCTACTAAATGCTTATACACTGCTGCCATCATCAAACATCAGCAGTGCAGGTTTGTTATCTCCAGCTGTGTTTTACCATCATTTTGATAGCAGGAATCATGCAGGATGGAAACTCTTGGAAAAGTGTGCTCTGCCATCTACAGATCTAGAGTGGAACTGCATTTTAAAAACACAGTTTAGCTGTGACTGAGAGGAGAAATTTAACTTAACACTACAATACTAATGCATGCAAGGCTTAATCTTGGAATCAGGGTCTGTGGCAAAGCACCCATCGTTGCAGAATGCCAAAAGAAAAAAGGCGAGCACTGTCGCTTAAATGCCAAACTGGGCAATTTCCTGCCGTTACTGTTTCTGTGCTCATTGGTGCAGAAACACTAAAAGAGTATTATTAATCACTATCTATCACATCTATTGTGATTTACAATAAAGGTTAGACAATTTAATTACCACAACATGCCATCCAAAGCTTCAGGGTGCGCGAAAATAATTCTATTTGTCTCTATATCATTTCTCTTTTAACAAGTTTACTTGTAATACGTAATGTCAGCCCAAGTCTTTAAGCTATTTTATATGAATAAGCATCAGCCGTTTTATTATTTTAACAAGAAGCGATTCATTGCCTATTTCTTTAAAAGAAAAAAAAAAAAAACATGAAACTATACCAAGAACTACCAAGCCATAGCAAAAACCACCAAACCACAGCATGAAAAAAGTTCGGACACTGAGCTAAACACAGTTGCAATCAAAATGATTTACCCAAAATATATTTATTTGCTAAATTTACAAGCTTCCAGTTGTTTGAAATAAACCAATCAAAGAGAACTTTCCAATCTGTTTCCAATTCTTTTAATTTAAATGGCTCAACACAACTAATATAACAAGTGATTTCTCCAAATTCTATACAAAATGCCACTTTTAATAACTACAGCAGCCTCATAATTATTCAACCCCCTGTACAGAATTACTCATAATATCAAACATTTGCAAACCAGATGTCTCAAGAACACCTGATGCAACTAATCATTAGCTTAATTTGTCCAATAGTAGTCTTATTTGTCCAAAACATTAAGAGAGGCGATCATTGCCTTTAAACCACACCTGGAACCATAGTTCACAAGTTCAAAATTAAAACAACACTGACTGGAAACCCTCCCGGACGTGAAAGAAAGAGGACACTATCACCGGCAGCCACCAGTTTCCTGAGGACGCAAGTGGTCAAAAACCAACCTTGTCCTAAAAGCACAAGAATATATGCTCAAAACTATATAAATAAGCTAGGTCTTGGGAATCTGCTCTGTAGGGTGATAAAACAAAACTGGAACTTTTCGGGGCTATGGATCAGCACTATGTCTGGAGGAGGAACAATGAGGCATACATTGAAAAGAACACCGCCTACAGTGAACCATGGTGAAGGCTTGGTGATGCTCTGAGCTTTGCCTACTCTGGCACGGGAAACCTGCTGCAGGTCCATCAAGGCTTGGTTTCAGAAAAAAGACCAGGAAGATGCTGGATTGGATGAAGTGATTGTCAGTCACCTCATAAAAAAATTTTGTGGAATAAAAAAAAAAGTAGTTGTACCCAAATCCACGAATATTGTTGAACTGGAAGCCATTGCTTATGAAGGGCTAAAATTCCAGTAGCAGTGCCGCTAGAAGCTGGTGTCTAGCTATGCATCACATTTTCAGCAGGTCATAACAGCAAAAGGATGCTTTACTGAAATTTAAATATGCTCCTTGTGAAAGGGGATGAATAATCCTGAGACTACAGCCATTATTAAAATGGCATTTTGTGCTGAATTTGGAGAAGAAAACTATTTAGATTTGATTGTTTGATTTGAACTATTTGTTTGATTGGTCCATTGGAAACAGCAAAAAGCTCCTAAGTTTAGCTTATTTGCAATGGGGGCTGAATAATTTCGATTGCAACCGTATCTGACCAGAACCCATGTTTTTGTTCTCTGGTTTAATGAGAACATAATGAGGTCTGAGGCAACAGAGGATAAAGCAAGGTCTAACACTCCCTCTCATATCATTAGCTCCTGCTGACCTTATATTTATTTAGATCTCAGAAATTTACCAGGTTATTTAAATTCCACTTCATGAATTGAAAGACCAATAAGCCAAATACATAAATACGATATTCATCATCAAAAGAAATTCAGGGCATGTGATTACAAACCTCTCATCTTGGCGATGACCATAGTGCATCCACACAAAAATTCGTTGCATGTCATTAAAAAAAACAAGACTCGCCACTGAAAATGAACCGCTGCCATTTTGACTCCATGACAGTCTGGCACAACACCGTTGGAGTTTTGGTGGTGCTGACGTCTGGATGTCAAACCTGCCCAGCAACTTTCATTCCTCTTGGTTAATTCCTTCTGGGTGCACCTATTTGTGCATCTACTCTTCTGATGATGAGTGTAAACACAAAATCATCATTTATAGGGTCATTTCTATTGGCAGGTGACTGTCCCAGAATCGAACCCCTAAATTTCAACTTTAAAATGATACTGTTTGCATTTTTAGTGTCTTTTTTTAAAATAAGGGAATAATAAGCAGAATGAATCTGGACGTGAGTCTAGAAAGCGAAGGGTAAGCAGACTGTATGTAACTTTTCTAAATTAATGTTTAACCATATTATCTATATGTGACCCCCCACCACACCCCCGTACTTAAGGAAGTTAGGAGTGATCATAAGTTATTTTTGTTTTCATAAAGGTACTTGTGTACATATATTTAGGGTATTGTTCTGTTTAATGTGTTCTCCTTTTTGTGTTTTGCGAAGTATATACTGGGAGCGGCCTCTAGAGGTAGCGTGCGCGGTAGAGTAGGTGCTCTCGCTTCTCTGTAACAAAGAACAAGAGAAGTCAGTTACCACACTTCTACTCGTCTCGTCTGTTTTTACTCTGTAAAACATGTTAGTAAAAGTACACAGAAAATTATAAACTATCCAAAATTAATTAAAATGCATCTTCAATGATGTATTGCTGGCTCGATATTGCCAAGTTGAAGTTAAAATGTAGATGTTTTAACCGAGTAAAGAGCAAACTAACGGCTGCAATAGTAGCGAATGTTACTTTTGGCAAGTCTTGAAGACATCGCGTGTAAAATGCCATTTTGCGTGCTGACCGGTGGAAAGCGGAAATGCTTGTGCTTACCAAAGATAGAACCGGAAACCGGAAACGTCGCCGTACGCAACTAGCCAATATGGCTAACCGCTAACCGGAATGAACTTCGTAACGTACTGTACATCGGTTTACAGCGCCCACAGGCGCCCATTGTAGAAAAATATCTAGATAGTGTTGTCCGTACCCCTCCCCTCTTCCGGGGCACAACACCTTGCGTGTTCGTTTGGATGGAAAGAGTCGCAGACAAGTGGAGTGAAGTTGAAAGCAAACCAAAGTATTTAATTAACAATACTGGATCCAGGAGAACCAATACATTCAAGACAGTTTTACAGCCGTCCCAAAGCAAAGTTCTGACCTCGTTCCGATCTGACTCCATGTTTATACCCCAAATGACGTGAAACCTGCCGATGAGGCGTTTCTACAGATTAGCTCATGTTAATATGCATAATTTCACGTGTTAGTACTCAGTTTCACGTGTCTGACTCTACCATCATGCTTGACCTTGAGTGTGTTTTTGTATTCTCTAAGAATTGGACAGTGTGGCATTCTCTATGTGCGTGTGCGTCACCCCTCCGCTTTGAGGCACCTGCAGGTTAGGGAGTTACCCACACATAGAGAGAAGGCCGCTTTGTCCGTCTTCAATCTCCTCTGTATCAATTCAGTTCGTACAGAGTGCACCAGTCGATGATTGATAACAGTGAGTTACAAACATGCAGTGGCCTCATCTCTCATTCCCATGAACAAAAATGCCTTTAAGCGTGAGTAACATGCCATACAATAGAAGTCTATATGTTATATGTTAATATGTCTTAGGAGTAAATATCATGTGAGTACTGGTTAATCTTCTATGTAGATGCATATAAAATACAAGCTTTCACACAATGACTATGTAGTTGTGAATGCTAAGTTAAGTAATCATTATTTAAGGATAATTCGTCAACAAACACAAGGTATAATAAACATTTTTACAACACCATACTAATATATATTTGTATATTAGCTTAAAAAGGTAACTTTAAGAAGCAGTATAAACTTTGAGATGCAGTATATTGTAAAGGTAGCTCTCAAATATTTTGCTGAAGGAGCATGTTATCTTTGGCAAACAGAAAATTCAGGTTGGCCACATATTGTATAGTACTTACTACTTTTCTACATGAGTGTCAAAGTAAAATAGTACTATAATAGTCAAGGAAGAATAAGCAAGTAAATAAGAAAAAAGTAAAAGTATTTTTCAGTTTTTAAACAGTTTTTTTTTTTCAAATATTTTCTTTGGGTTTAAAGCTGCATATCTATGAAACTGAGAACATACAGTTATTTATACTAGAACTTCGTGCAGAGAATGCATTTTGAGTCCAGGGTGTTTTTAAAGCTTCATTCCATTGTCATATTTTCATATTGACTGTGTGTTTTCCTCAGGTATTCTGCAACTCCAAAATGTCATACATCTGGAACAGTGCAGATACCAAGTTTATAACTTCACTCCATGCACAGGTGAATGTCACGTCTTACTGCACCTCAAGCTATCGACAATTAAATGACAATTTTTTTCATTAAAATCATTAGAGTAATTTTCAAGGTGCTATATTCAGCATTTATTTAGCATTTCAAATTAATTTCTGATGCATACATTGAAGGTATGTGACCTTAGTTGGGGAGACAGTTTTACACTGCCATTTACACCATATGATTTGGTACTAGAATGAAACAAGCTGTTGTTGCCTTTTTTTCGGTGAGCTCATCATGCAATGCTTTGATGAGCTCTGCTCTGACAGTGTGATGACATTGAGACACTGTGATGATTACACACGAGAAGAATGGTGAAATAGACTCGAAAGAAATAGAAGAAGAATAGAGAAGAATAGAAATCGAATTAACCCCTGTGTAAATAAGCCAGACTCAACATACTTTTTAAAGTTGTTTAAAGTAAATTAAAGTCATTATTTCTATGAAGCTTTCAGCTTAAGATGCGTTGTCCAACAAATGAGTAAAAAATCACATCATGGCTGCTACTTGCCAGTTGGGCTTGTGATGCTCATAAATGGAATGCAGAGAGCAAACTAACAACTTTCAGTTAAAGTTGACCAGGACTTACCTAGCATGTAAGGTGTAACAGAACATTTGATTACAAAGCTGGCAAATAGGAAGTCAACTTCAGTATGAAAGGTAGATTGGTATGGAATGGTAGATTTCTTCACATGCTGGCATTTTCATTGCTGTTGCTTCATTGTCACTGTATATACATTTTGGGGGCAGCATTATTATTAATACATCACGATAGTTACTGAATAGCTTAAGATTTTCGAATCTGCCTTTTGTACTGCCTCTTTTCCAAATGGAGGACTTGTATTTCCAGTGTTTAAGGTTCATGGTATGTTAGTTCTATTGTATGGTTACTCTTTTTTAGTCAACTATGCTAGTGGAAATATAGCTTCCGTCCTATAGCATTTTTAAAGGAGTTAGTAAAAGGAGGGTTCATTTTTGTAAGCATTTGTATGTGTTTACAAGTTCCATAGACAATATGCTAACGACCATGCAGTCATCCAGTCCTAATAAATGCTTTGGGGCACATTTCTGGTCTGGTACACAAGGGGTAAGAAACTTTCAGGTTATATCATGTTTTCTCTGAAGAAAAAGTCATGAATCAAATCACACTTCACACATTTTTGTCTTTTTTTTTATTTCAAGGAAGCAACAGCTACTACATCATTGCTGTACTGCAAAATAAAAGTATTGATTGCACAAAATGCAATCCCTCACCTAGTTCAAGCCCATCACAACCTGGGACTACACATGGGACAAGCATTGAGACAGCACTGTAAGTAGCTAGCAGTAATTAGGTTACTTAAAATAGTTTAACATGTTGCGGTGATCCAGAAGCAGAATTATGAAAAAGCAATGCAGAAAAAGCAATGCAGCTGATGACAAAGTTTCAAGCAGAGAATTATATCAAATGCTGTTTTTAAAAGATGGTAAAATTGCATCTTCTTTCAATTATCATTAAAAACAATACTAAAAACAATAATAATAAAGCTGCTTTTCAATTTACAGAGAGTTCATTAAAACATTAAAGGCAAAATTAGGAGATGATAAAGACAAATTAATTACAAGTGGAAATGTGACAGGCCTCATTCTTAAACAACTCACACATGAAGATGTCAGCATAGGATATTCCAAAAATCATACAATGCAGGTAAGGACTCACACACACACACCTGCACACACAAACATACACACAGATTCTTTCATGTAATAATCTTTTGTCAATTCATGTAACTGTGTAGTCATTCAGATCAACTTATATTTTGATAGAAAGATGCACCTTTGTATGCAATGCGCGTTTCTGTCAATTAGAAGAAGTCTTTTATCAGTCTGCTTCAGGTTCAAACTGTCACTCATTTGGTTGAAATAATGACTTAATGACTTAAGCCAAAATAAAAAAAAATGTCTAAATAAATGCAATTAATTTAACTTAATTACAAAATAATACATTTGAGAAGTCAATTGGACATAACATTTCTACCTACGTACAGAACAGAATATAGAATGGAAGATAAATTTCTGCCATGCACATTTATACCACATGCACATTATTTGTTTTTCCATAATATTACTACTTAATGTAACTTAATAGGCTTTTACAAGAGTTTTATTATGATCAAAAATAAATAAGTGTATAGGTTTGGGCAACAGAGGGAAAAGTTCTGGTGACATAATGAGTGAATACCCAGTTCACTGTATTCCGCTACAATATATCGTCGCTGTCCAAAGAAAAACACGCATCTCCGATTTTGTTGACTTTTACTTTTATGCCTCATTTGATCACATGAGCTGATGTTTACACTGTGTGGAAATTTCATGACGTATGGACCAAGAAATGACCCAAAACTGCTTGGAAAGATGTCTGGTTCCATTGACTTCCATTCAAATTAAATTAGGTTTTTGGCCTCTCCTGTAAAGTTGGCATTTTGGAGATACCTGTTTTTCTTTGGACAGCGACAATATAAAAAATCATTTGAAACACATTTAGAATACATATACACTGCAGTGTAAAAAACAGATGTTTTATTTAATTCACGTTGTTCCTCACTGTGACTTGTTACCTGTTTTTTCTTGTAATTGTGTTTCATGGAAAATTTTATTATTTAACCTAATCCAAAATTATTATCCATATTTTGCCTCTCATATCCTGTTTTAGTTCACTGCTGCCCTTTCATGACCTACAAACAAAACAAAAACGTGAAATGCATCCACACACCTGGTATAACACCAAAGCTAAGCTCATCACTCATGAACATGTCCACTACTGTGAAGATTATTCAGTCTCATTATCTATTAAAAGAGTTTATTGATGCTCAGATTAATAACTGACTCATCACAGTGATTTAATAGTCTATTCAGGCTTTAGCAGGACAATGCAGGAAAGCTGTTTACTAAGTTCTTCTTCAGAGTAAGACCGTACACACTGATCTGATTTTAAAATTCTGATTTAAAATAGCTAATAAACAAAACTTCATGGTGTTTCTGTTTAAGGTAGTATACATTTTTTCGAATGTAGTGGATTAGTAGTGTAACAGTAACTGTATTTAGAACGCTGCCTGTACAAAATGTTACTTGGACTAAATACAGACACTTCATTTCTGAATACTTGTATTCCATTATGCTTCAACCCTGTATATACATGCATACATATATACATAAACAGACTCTGAGTGACTTATTGTCAAAACAAAACTATAAAAAGCTTTTTCCTACCTCCACAGATCGTGACTGGCAGGCCAGAGAAACAATTTGCATGGTCTGTGAAAATTCCAGGGGAGGCGTTTAATATGGCACGGTCCAAACTGAATGAGACACCCTTTGTCGCAGTTCTACGAGTTCCTGACCTTGCTCTGGTATTACAGATAAGAACCAATAGTTTACTTTTTTTTTGGATTAGACATGGTGATATGCAACATGAGATGTGCTGCAGGATAGTTCGCTATTTGGCTTAACATTAAAATATACATAAAACCTGCTGTCTCTCATTCTTGTTTTAGAACGACAGCAGTGTTAGGGTTTTAAAAAATGAGATTATTGGAATAACAATGGGCACCAATATCGTGAATCTCACTCACAGCATAGACATTTTCTTCAGTGATGTGGAAAAGGTAAGACAAGGTTTCATTAATAAATATCAATATAGCCAGTCTCATTTATTTCTGAGCTACGTTACGTTGCTGCTTCTTGTCATTTATACAGACCAACATGATTATGACCTGCAATTCCTGGGATGAGACAGGTAATTATTATTAAGTGCAATTATACAAAAAATACTTGTGAAAACTAAAATAAAACAACATTCATGTTTAGTTAATATTTCTCTAAAAAATATCTTGCAGCCTCAGAAACTCCCCAATGGACCACATTTGGCTGTGACACACAAACGTTCGACAACAACTCGATACAATGCAGTTGCACTCATCTGACATTCTTTGCAATCTTGATGGTAAGAATCTTCTCAGACCATTTATATACGAACACTTTAATTGTCACACTTAAGTGGCATTTTCAACACAGTTAAATCAATGTACTTTCTAAAAGATACTATTAGATTACTCTTATACTGCAACATGCTGTCTTTTTGTCAATGGTTATTTACTTTAACTGATTCACTTCACATAGTAATATATGACTTGTGGAACACTTTAAGTGTGCTAGCGTCCTCCAGTTTTATAGCTTTAATCCGCATGTAACTTTCAATGAAAAGAAATTAATTTGGAGCTTAGTTTAAACCATGCCTGGATGGGTTTTATGGGTGTGTGCACAGGGGCAAAAGCCAATAGGGGTCCCAGTGAGCCTTTATGAGACAATTTAAATAGCTGTTTGGATTTGCAGTAGCACCAATCAAAAAAATAATTTGTCATTGTGTTCCAGCACACCACAGTCCTGACACTCGCCATGTCTTTTCTAAACGTTTGTGTCATTTTCTCCTCCTGACAGTATACTTTAGCTAGGATGTGGTTGGCGTTTTTAGGTTTGTTGCTTTTTCAGGCTTTATTATTTATTACATTTCAGCTGTCCAATTTCAATTTATATGTCTTCATTGTGAATGTGCTGGTGAAGACTAGACATATGCTGTATAGGGAAATTCAGGGTTTAATGTTACCTGTGTTTTTGGTAATATGTACATAATTTTATTTTTTTTCTGTTGAAAAATAAATCCAAAGAAAAAATTTTAAATGTAATTTTCAATATTCAGTAATAAATGTAGACAGGTAAGGGCCAAATCCCTTTATGATTCAACCCTGGGTAAAATCCACCAGCTTCTGATGTTTAAAATTTTCTTGTATTTGACTTAAATCTACTCCTTTTTTTACTCTCCCAGTCGCCGCCAGGCCAAGTCATCCCTGAGGCAGATGTCACAACACTGACCTATATCACCAGCATTGGTTGTGGCTTGTCCACATTCTTCCTTCTCGTGGGCCTGTTCATTCACTTTGTGATGTGGTAAAATCATTTTAGACTGTCATATTATCTTCATTTCATTTCATTGCTTTTAAATTGAGTGGAAATGTGTGAACACAACCACTGCAGCAATCTTTTTTTTTTGCTTTGCTTTATGTTAGGTGCACAAGTTGATTTGATAACAACAAACTAAATTGTAATTCTGGCTAGTGCAAATGTTCGGACAGCCTACTAAGTCAGTACTGGGTAACAGATATCACAGCTGCTAAAGCCTTATGTAGCCAGATAGGGTTTTTTTTATGTTTGAGGACTTTTCACCCATTCTGTCTAAAAGAGTGCTCATATTTTGGTGACAGTCACTGCTAGGGTTGCCACCGTTCAGAAATCAAAATAAGGGATGCGCACCATAGCTCCTCTGGGCCATGACCACCATGGGCCCGACTCCTGCAGGGCGGGGCACCCGCAGCAGTAGCATATTTTATTTTGTGCAGGTGTTTTTATTAAAGGGGTGAGCAAGGAAGCAATTAGTCATACTTAGCTTGAAATGCTTTATTACCAATGGACACATTCTTTTACAAAGTGCAGTTAATTAAATCTTAAATTAAACCTGTTTGTTTGGAGTTTGCACCCATGAACTATAAACTAAAATATAAACTAAATAGAGAACTTAATTTTAAGTATAACTATAAAGACTCACTAGGGAAATTGTTAGGACAAAATAGAACAAAAGCACTTGTAAACTTATCTGTGTATTTCGTCACTCAGTTTTCCTGGGTTCATCAGAAACTGTTACTTCTTTGAATAAGGGCACTTCTGTACTTTAGCAAGCATTGTCGCATTTGAGGAAGTAGTGGAGTATCGGGTGTAGTGGACATTGTGTAAAGGCACAGGGTTTCGTGAGCAGCCTCAAGGATTCCTGTGGCGCTGACTGCCACACAACCCTAAATAAACAGGCTAGATCGTTTCCCATGTGTACCTGTTGGCAAGGTGTTCTTTTCATTACATGCTGCATGCTATCTTTGGTGACTGTGGCTAAAGCGTTCCATCAGTCCACAGCACTTATCTTCAAAATGATTGACAGAGCAGCACACAACCTTCCGGCAGGTCCTTTACAGTCATATAGGGGTTTTGCTTTGCCTTCATGGGCAGCAGTTCTCTCTGACTTTCACAGTTTCCCTTAACTATCATTTCTTAAAGGTTTCTCAGACAGTGAATAGCATTTTTGATATCTATTTATAGCTTTTCCTTGGTTTGTAGATAACAGTTAGCTTCATTTTTTGATCCTTAGTCAGGTACCTAGAGAAATAAGCTAGAGGTTTTTCAATTCCAAGTGCCATTTGTTAACCTGCCAGATCTGCCTACCTGCCAACAGGTCTAAGAAATGATGGCCTAATAAGTTAATTAGTCTGAAAAGGTATCCAAACTTTTGCACATGCTTTAACTACTAGTTTTGATATAATGTAATAGATAAGATATTGTGCATTAACATTTGTAGAAAAGAAAATCACTTTTTAAAATAGTTTGCTGCAGAGGTTGGGTTTACCAAAAATCAGCATGTATGTGAAGTTTGCAAGATGGGCCAGGGGGCCCAAAGTTTTGCAGCCAGACAAACATATAACCCCATACAGTGAGTAATTTTATTTTACTTACCAGAATAAAATGTTTTTTTTCTTTAGGCGTACTAAATCCAGGCTAGGCACAACAATCCTGATGAATCTGTTTGTGGCGTTGAGCCTCCTGAACATAACCTTCTTGTCCAACCAGCAAATAACAAACACGAATGCCACTGCCGGCTGCATCACCATAGCAGCAGTTATGCACTTCTCCTTGTTGGCCACATTCACATGGTTTTTCATTCAGGGGCTTCATTTCTACCTGACCCTCACTGCATTCAACATGAACAACAGAAGGTTCAAAGCCTCAATGCTTGCCCTTGGATGGGGTGAGTTCTGAGTAATCAAAATTATTAATTCAATCATTATTCATATGTGTATTCATATATTTTTTATTATACATTTTTATGAAAACAGTCTTTAAGGCCAGCACTGTGCAAAAGTTGGAGCTCACGCTTTCATATTTTTGTCTTGTCTGAACAGCTATTATTCTTTCAGCATCATAGAAAAACAAAAGAGAGAACATATATGTAATATAAAATGTAATAGAATCTTTAACAACTTAATGTAATATAAAACATTTCTATTTAGCATGTCCATCCATTGCACTAATTACATACAGTTCAGTACTGAAAGTTCAGTCTCAATAGTTGGTTGTATTTTCTGCCCTTTCCTCTTGGCAAGAACATACTAAGCAGTTAAAGCTTGACTTAAAAGTTCACCTTGAAGAAGTTCATCAATGTCCTGCATTTTTATCTCCCATATAATAATAATTTGAATGATTGAAATTTCAAAGTAATCCCCACTTTGCAACATTAGAGGGCATCAAAGAAAAGGAATAAAAAACATATTCCAGCTATGTAGTTCATGATAACAGAGAAAAACCCAGAAGAATAAACACTGGAAACCATTTAAATAGCTGTTAGTGTTAGTTGACTGGTTAGGTCAGCTGTTTACAGAAATGTCTGGTTTGAGAAACGCACGGACCCTGCTTGCTTACAAAGTCAAAATCTAACAATCAAGTCATTCAAGAAGATCTGTGCAAAAATATTAATTCCGCTGCACCATGTCGCATCATGCAGTGAATTTGCATCATCCAGAAATTCAAAACTATTGTTTATGATTGAGGTAAGCATGCCAGGACAACATACTCCACACTCCACAGTTCAGTTCCTCTGAGAATAAAATGAGCCTGCCTTTACTGGCTCTCACTACCAGCATTCTATAGTACTGCTGGTATGTAATGTAGCGTTACATGGTGCAGCATGTCCAGTGTGCTTCAGCCTTTAGGCAGTCCTTAATATGCTGATTAGAAGAATACAGTTAGTTATACAGCTGTGGTTCTTGACTTATCACTGCATTTATTCATAGCATGAATTTGTTCATTACCATCCGCAGCAATAGCTGAGTAGCTGAAGCGAGTACTGGGTAACTATAAACACTTGAAGAGGCCACTGCAAATACAATCAGGTCCATGAATATTTGGATGCTAACATTTGTTATTTTAGCTGTCTGGAGTAATGGGACAGACTAACATAATATTTAGCTGCAGATCCCTTGCAGTCAATGACTGCTTGAAGTCTGGAACACGCAGATATGACTCTTTTCCTTCGTATCTGGTGAGCCTTCAGCCGCTCTTTGTTTGCACATTTCACCTTCAGCTTTGCTTTAATCCACATGCTTGATTTTTTGGGGGTCAGGTGATTGCCTTTCCAGAACAATCTGCTTCTTTGTCTTAAGTCGTGTGTTGCTTTCGCTGTATGCTTTGCATCACTGTTCATCTGCACTGTGAAGCACTGTCCATTTGACTGAAACTGAGGAAATAATATTACCTTGTATACAGAAATAATCCAGCGGCTTTTGTCAGCAGTCACATCATCAGTAAATACAAGGGGACCAGTTCCATTAGCAGTCATACATGGCCACACCATCACCTACCTCCATCATGCTTCACAGATGAGGTGGTGTGTTTCAATCATTTCCTTCTGCCTACTTTGCCCCTCCCGTTATTCATACCAGTTCTTCTTTGTCATGCTGTGTAACACGCTGTTTCAGAACTGCACAAGCTTTTTAAGATGTTTTTTGCCAAACTTTCTTTTGGTCTTATTGTTTTTGAGTCTTGATTGAAAAGGATTTACATCATGTGGTAAACCTTCAGCATGTACTCTTGTGAAATCCCTTTGACAATAGCTACACTTACCTCATGGAGGGTGTTTTTGCTCTGGCCAACTGTTGACAGGGGATTTTTCCCCACCATGAAGGTAATTCTTTTGCCATCCACCTCAGTTGTTTTCTGTGGTCAGGGCCTTTTGGTGTTCAAGTGAAAGGCTATACTTTGAGCTCATATTTCATTTCATACAAATATTCATGGACCTGACTGTACATGCTGTAAAGTACTCAGATTTTCAGTTTCAATTGTATATCTATGTAATTTGGTTTATGCCAGGGCATTTTATGGAGATAGAAGCACAGTGTAATCTTAGGAAGCATCAGCCTTGTGATACCAGTTACTTTTGGTCTATTCTTTTGTTTCCGGGCCTTTAATGAATAACTAAATGTGTTTCAGGATTTCCAGCTTTGGTTGTCATTGTGATTGCAGCTTCAAGGACATACACTTACCTGACAAATGTACAAATGTAAGTTGTTTTAAGAAGTAATTAAAAGCATATATTAAAAAGTCGTGAATTCTTAAAATCCAAATGTTTCTCTTTTCAATTCCTAGGTGCTGGATCACAAATATATACATTCATTATATAATAAATGTTGGCTACTATGCACTAATCTTCATCTTTACATTAGTAGTCCTTATTATGATTACCCGGAAGATTACGAAAACTAGCATTATCAGAACAAAACGGAAAAAAATCACAGCAATCTTCGGTCTCACTGTTCTGCTGGGCTTGACGTGGGGTGTGGCCTTCTTCAGCTATGGAGCTATGGCTATTCCATCCTACTATATCTTTACCATTCTCAATTCTTTCCAAGGTAGGTGGCACTTCCTCCATTTGTGCAGACCTCAGTTATGCATCTGTGCAGATTTCTTGATATGCATACACCTATAACCATCTCATGAAAAATCTTTGTGCTATTAATGAAACAAAGTGTGATTGTAATGTGTATGTATGTAGTGCACTATTATGTACCATAAAAAATGCAACTTAAAAAAAAGAAATACTTCTATTTGTTAGAATCAATTCAAAAATGACCTGGAAGAATCATTTGTTCAAAGTCCTTTTGTAGGTTTAATGAACTTATTTCATTTGCTTGCAACAAATTGAAATAATTATTTATGCTGGACCAATGAAACACTTTTTACAGTGAATGTAAGGAATTATAGAAAATAGTGTGGTAAAATGGACATAGGACACAGTTAGCATGGTACTAAATAAAACTGGTGGTAAATAATATGCTCATTGCATTGCAAAATTTATAAAGCAAAGATATTTGCATAACAGATGTTATATTATGATATTCATTATTTCGTGACAAGCGTTCATGTAATGACCATTACATAAAGTGATGGGTGTGGAAATGTTCTTGTTCTTTTAGAAGTTCACAGCATACTCTATACAGACTACGTTTCTTGACAGAATAATAGTTTGTAATTAAAATGATATATGTATTTATATATACATGCATTACATTTTTATTTTATTAGTTTAAGCACTCAACTTTATATTATCTCAAAAAACATCAATACAACCAAAACAACTAACAGTAGACCTATAAATGGAGTTGAGAAACAGACGCTTCCCAGAACTCCTGGCGGTGGATTATAACATTTAAATATAATATTCTAACATTTAAATACTATTTAAATATCCCAATAAAAATCCATACTATTATATTTTGTTACTTCATTATTATCCCAAAGCACATTAGCAGTGAAAGCATATTATTATATTACTGTAATTACTGCATATTTTGTGATTTGTTTTAAATTTTAGTCACATAATCATGAACATGCCTTTCTTTCTAATGCAACTTAATTGATTTTGAAGGCTGTGCTGATAGTACACTGTCTACTAAAACTTCAAATATGTTAAGTAGGTCACTTTAAAATGGGTTAATAGGTTCTTAAAATCTCCCATAATAAATTAACTGTAATCTGTGCCTACTTATTTCAACAAACCCATAAAGATGAAACTTTTTTTTTTTGCATTCTACAATGCCAGATAATGTACATACTTTGGCAAGTAAAAAAAAGTTACTGGACAGGAAAACAAAATACATAAAAATCTATAATGCTTTTTCAAATGTAATTTAAATTACATAAACAACAACAAATGCAACACAATGTGGTAAATGAGTGCTTCACTGTTTCATCAGACTGGTCTATTAAGGATTACTTATTTAATTAAATTCCTTTACTCTTCTCAGGTTTCTTCTTGTTTCTCTATTACTACTACTTTCGAAACGATGACATAGACCTCAATCAGTCTTCATCCAACACTGTTCTGTCAGTGAGAAAACCAAACAATCTTAATTCCACAATGACAATAACATCTGAAGCTGTGACAGAATCCTGAGAGGACCCTGACTGGTGCCCCCGCCCCCCTTGGATGATGGGATAAAATCAACTAATAATGAAACACAGGCACACACATACAGAGGATGTTTCCTACAACAACCAGGTCGTTTATCTCTGCTATATACACAATACTGAATTTATACTGGCAATCCTGACATTAAATGCACATTTAGAACAACTTCCTGCCAAATTTACATTCTGAATGGATAGTTTATGTAGCATGTAAAGTAAAACATGGGGTCCATTCAGTTTTAGCATTATCATTTTAGATTTAATCCCAGTGGGTTTGTTGTGGGAGAAAGATAAAGGCAACTAAAAGATTACACCAATGTCACAGGGTTATCAGTGTACCTAAATCTTTTTAGCTTTGTATTATAGTTGCATAATAGCAGGATTTCACAACAGTCATTTATTGAGGAGTACAACTGTAGTGTATATTGTCTCTGTCCAAAGCAAAACATGCATCTTCATTTTGTATATATATATTTTTTATCCATCATTTGAACACAGCAGCTGTCCTTTACAGTGTGTGAAAATGTCATGATGAATGGAACTAAATTAAAAACAATAAAATGAAATTAGTTTTTTTCCCCTCTCCTGTAAAGTTTCCATTTTAGAGACACTTGTTTTTCTTTGGACAGTGCTGATATGCACCACATGTATTCAACGGTATATATCTGCCTTTGTAATATCAGGTTTTGGCCATCCCTTCCTGAAATATGACATATATTTCACACCCCAAGCAGACCCAATACCCCCAGCTAAACAAATTCATGGTAATTTTCCACATCATATGTTTTTTTTCTTTCATTTTAATTTTTTTTCACATGATGACATGCTTCTTTTACATGTGAACACGTTCTTAGATGAGATCACCAAAGCTGTGTCTATTCACAGGTGAAATGATGTAGTTTGTCTGTAAAGGGAGTTTTAAAGCAGCACAAGAGGGCAGTGTGAGCTTTCTGTAACAGTAATAAGCTGTGCTGCTGAATAAAGGCCCGCGGCCTATATACACTCCTAAAATGAATGTTCGTTGGAGCCCTGCCAGAGACAAAACACTTTTAGTTCTTCAAAGCACTCTTCAGCCTAATAATTAGAGACTGAAAAGGACTGAAAAGTGGTTATACCGTGGCATTGCTCCAAAAAATCATTTTCACACCTCTTTATTGTTAATGGTGTAAGCATGGGTTCAGCACAGACACCTAACTGTGCTGTAAATACGTCATTTCTTATAAATGCTTAGCATTCATGATGGCTGCCTCAGACATTTCAAGCACCTAGTCTCACTCGTGACTAACCAGTCACAATCTACAGTACGATGATGATTCATAGTGACAAATGAGCCTCTTCCATCCAAGCTGCGCTAAATGAGTAATGCATTACTGTCAACACATTACCATGTGGTTCCAACCTGCCGTCTCTACTTTAATTGTAATTTCCTGCGATGTTCATTAAAGACATACGCTACGCAGCCCTAATCTCTTATGGACTCACACAAACTCATTCTTTAACACATACCACACTTTCCACTGAGACGGAGAGGCCGGAGCCCTTGCGTGTCCACAAATAATTGCCCCCAGAGTCAGCTAAGGGTCATACCCAAAGGCAGTGTGTCTTAACAGCCTCCTTAGAAGATGATCTCATGGCTACCTGTGGTGCTGCGTTGCCTGAGGGAAATCCCCCCAAAACTGCAGCCTTTTCCCAAACACCCAAGACCAGCAGCTCGCAATAGGGACAACAGACTCTTTGTGTCCAGACAAAATTATTAAAAATATTGCTTATGTGAAATGATAACAAAGATTTTAGATGTTTTATTTTATGCTATTAATATGTGAAAAAATGCTACTTATACTAATTAGTCTGGTGTTGCTGAATTGTACAGCATATTGTGATGATAATACATGTAACAATAAATTACTTCATGTGTATTACAGTGTATTACAGTGTATTTTATTATGGTTTTTTTTGCGACTCCATATTATACCTAACAGCATCCCATAACCATGATAAAATCATTGTAGCCCACAGACTTATTTCCTTGCTATAGTGTGTCATATAATATCTCATTTAATAGTAGGGGCCCATTTTCCTTTACATTTTCTCTCTCCACTTGTGACATTTCCATGTATTTAGATACCAAAATTGCCGTAATTTATTTCTAGTTGACTATTTTCTACCTTTATCCTGTTTAAGGGTGATCTGTTTTTGATACCATGCCTTTAAGACACACACACTTACATTGTCCGAACTATCGTTAAGCAGCACAGGTCTTTCCCAAAACCATAGCTCCCTCGAACGTTCGCACACTCTGTGGTTAATTTGTGTAGTTGGAACTACGGCTGTGGTAGACCTGTCGTTAGAAGCTTAGATTCTGGTGCCTACATCATAGATGACACAGGAGGCAGTAACATGAGATGTCAGTAAGTTAAAATATTTACATCTGTGTTCTGGTACAAACATTTAGAAGATCAAATGCTGTAAATATGTAGAATTTAATGTATGTACTAATTTGTATCTGTGTTAAGAGTATGGGTGCATTTATGAAATCACTATAACTCGTGTGGGTCAGACGTGTAACGTCTAGGCCTATGAAACTAGAAAACGGTACACTATTTCAGTAATCAGTTCTTAATCACTGAGAGCTTTCGTTAAAATTACGAAAGGAAGTTACCAGGGTTTCAAACCCACGACCGTATGAGATGCCTTTTTTATTTAATAAAGCTAATAGCTCTTCTATGTTTTAGAAGAAGTGTTTTAATAAGAAGGGTTGCCTATTCATATTATACTTATAATAATACTTATAATAATAATAATTATAATAATAATTATACTTACATTATATTCATAGATTGAGAAGAGGTAGTACAGTGCAGTGAATGTCTCTTGTGACGTGTAGACGATGGGTCATGATGGAGATGTCAATGACTGGCAAAAAGGAGTGAATGGATTTGGGTGTGCCAAAGACACAAGTGCCTCAGCATTGATGTTGCCTACATTGCAGCCGTTATCTATTATTATAACTTAGTTATGTTTCAGTCACAGGTGATCTTTTTCCGGTGAGCGTGCAGACAATATGGAGGAGTGTCCACAATACAGGTCTTTAAAGTGTTAAGTCAGGAATGATCTAATTCATGCTAAGTTCATCCCTCCTTTTGAAGTTACTATTGCAATGAAAGTTCACATAGCATCTCTAGCAAACTAAAAAGTCTTCAGAATACATTCTGAAAACCATGTTTACCTTAATCAAAGCAGGGAAATCTTTCAGCCATTTGTCTTTTGTATAGCCCTATCACACTTTTTTTTTTTATTTCTGTTTGATCTTTTTTGACAGTTGTGAACACTTCACCTGTAGTCAACAAGAGCTGCTGATAATAAAGCTAGATAAGTCATTTTAGTACATGGATTGCAGAATGTATTGCACCAGCAGCCTAATTGCATATTTAAATTGACGAAGCAATGATAAAGAAGCAGATATCAATTATAGTTTATTGTTATTACTTACACATTAAGTTTCTTTATGTTCATGCAAATTAGCTTTGTGGCCCAAATGGTTGCAAATGTGAGCTATTATATCCCTGCTCAAACAGAGCACCTTTATATCCCTGCAAAATACTGATCATTAGACAAACAGGAAAGCTGAAAAAGGTACAATGTCCCTAAAAGCCAAGTTTATTTAACCAGCAAACTAGATGTTAAAATAATAATAATAATAATAATAATAATAATAATAATAATAATAATAATAACAATAATAATAATAATAATAATAATAATAATAATAATAATAAAGAATTGGGATAATGCTCATTGTGTTCCAAGACTTTTTTTTACATCAAAATTATTTAAAGAAATATTTTCTGACCTGAACATCAAATCTGCAAGTACTACATGTTTAGAGGAAAGAAACTGGCCATGGCTGATGGCAATCATGTTTAGTGACAGGGTTTTAATAAGAGCTTGGAAAAGCTGGTACGGATCTCAGTTCGAGGACATTATGGTTATACTTCTGACTGACACAAATATAAATATACTTAGTGGGAGGTGGGGGTCAAGAAAGCTGAAACAGGGCTCAGTAATGACTTGGGAAAAATGGTTGGCACTGATTTCATTATGACTAAATACATTGTGGTTTTTGTTCCAGCCATGAATGTGCTGTGTCTAAATACAATTTTATGCAGCGATTGTTAAGGGAGTGCTAACCTCAGACTGGTCCAGTTGACAGATTCATTTGCTTACAGAATGCCTGCTCATGCAACCTTTAAAAACCTGAGAAATATGCTCTAAGTTAAAGCAGAACCATGGAAGATTCTTTTGGTTTAAACTGACAGAGGGAACATTACTCATTACTCAGTCATGCTGACATAGAGGAATCGTGCATTGCTGCAAGTAAATCCGTAAAGCCTGAAATGATAAAATGGTAAAAGTCGGGGTCAGTTCCGAAAAGAAAATCCAATTTAATGTTTAGGTCTCGAATGCAAAATCAACATAATAGTGATATAATGATAATAACACACAACTTACAGAATCTACTTTAATGCACTCACTGTTATTACTTTCTGGTGTGACACTTCGCCAGAGAGGCCTCCAAATCACAACAAAAACAACTTTCTGAACTACTTCATAGTGAAAAACACAGTATTTTATGTTGTTAAAATATTATGCTTATATCTAAACACATTTCCAGCCAACATGAGTTTGATGGCACAGAAAAGCTCTGATACTACTGAAATTTGTGTACACTATCATCATGATCAGACTTGACCATACACATGATGAATAAGGGCTAGTGTGTATCAAATTTTCTTATTGTGTATTCAGATTTATTCAAATAATGCACCATTTTTGACCATTTATGATCACTGCTACTTAAGATAGCAAAGGTTTGCACTGGCTGTTATTTAACCAGCTGGAATCCTGATGTTATGGACAGATGCAAGATACTGTCTACCTTCAGCTTGCCTATAAAATTATACAATAAAAATCAAAATAGATGTTTTACATTATTAGTTCACATTCCTGACCACATTAAGCATGTTTCATCATATCCTTTAATACAGGATGAAAATTCTGGTTTTGCCATAATCTACCTTCAAAATAGTGACCTAGCTTGACAATGCCTTTTGATTTTTAATTACATTACTGTTCACCAGCAGGCGGGGGAAAACATATCTCCCTCCACATCATCAGGTAAAGTATTCTGCTAGCACAGAGACGCTCCCTGCCAGCATGCTTCACTCTGAAATACATCACATTACGTAACAAAAAGGTGCCTATAAGGTGGAATTGGTGTGAACACAAGAAGCTTTTAATATTCACTATAAAGCAGAGAGGTGGTCTCACGGTGTCAACATGCGTAGCAACCTCTTGAACTAGTTGATTTACCTTTGCTGAATAATCCTTCAGTGATAAGCATCAAAATGCCAATGCACTCATTTTTTTCCTAGCACCTCAGTAGCTCAAAAAGTGGATTGAATCATCACACGGTCACACAATCATGTACATGGTTATTATTTAAAGCCCTGCATCACTATAATCATTATACATGAAGATGCAATAAAAAAAAAATTTAAAAATGGTTTTCATATGTCCTACGTTTTTGCTATCTATTTGCATTTACATTTACATTTAAGGCATTTAGCAGATGCTCCTATCTAGAGCGACTTACAACCGTGCTTAGTGTTGTCCAGAGTGACTTACAACCATTTAGTTTTTGTTAAAATGGAAAGAAGGCTGCTGTATAGTTTTTTTTTAAACCCGCATCATGCATCTTTATTAACACAACATTCAAAGTTTTTGGCTTTATGTTTATGGCTCACATACTCAGAAGTCTTTCACTAAAGCATTCATAATTATCAGATCCATCCGGCTGTGGAAGAGGTAGCCATGTTACCAAAAAGTTCCACACACTGTATGCAATTTCATATTACCATCAGAGAGGTGGCCAAATGGACTACATAAACAACAGAACAGTAAATAATGCATATATTGTATATAAATAATATAATTTTACATCACTTTGAGCTGCTGGGAAATATAAAAATCACCAGTTTTCACATGCTTGCTCATAATGAGTGTTGGTATTTAATGCAGGTTTCTCCTAATAAGTCCTAATAAGCCTACACCAGTGGTTCTCAGTAGGGACCCCACATATTTTTTGTTTTCCTTGCTACAACACACCTGATGCAGCTCATGAGGGGATTCATTATTACCTGACGAGTTGAACCAGGTGTGTCAGATTAGTAAAAAACTATGCATTGTTTGTTGTACCCAGGAGAACAACTCAAAAAACTGGGCTGCAATAAAATTATAAATCTCATTCTTACGTTCCAAACCTCCACATACCTTTATGCTAGAGTCAGTTTGGCCATTATGTTAAGATTATCTTAACATAACTGTGTGCATTTCATTATCTGATTTAGGCATTAAGATACAGATTTTAGCATGATACAGATTTTTCTAATATCCCTGTGTATCCCTTTTTTATCAAAAGCAGAAATACGATTGTGTGAAGTCGGACAAGGTAGTGTGGACTTTATGTTCCCTAGTTTTTTCAGAATCCAAAGCCTGTATCCCCAACTCCTCCCTCCCTCTTATGTCCTTGAAATGATTTATTCCCCAGTAACTCTACTCATGAAATTGATGTGGCCCTCGGACCCTTTGTAGCATATGGTGTTCCCGCCGTTAGCAGTAAAACAGCCAGTCCAGGTCTGCAGACAGGGCAGTCCTCGCGTGACTGCGAGTTCTGGGGGAGTTCTGGGGATGGTGTGTGTTTGAAAGTGGGGGGTGATTAGGGTAACTCCACATTATGGAGCATAGGGCATCTGGGAAAGCATAGCCTCCTTTGGAAATTACTGCTATGGAGCAAACGCAGCAGAAGGGGTCAACTAAATTATAGAGGACTGAATTCGTTTTTTACGGCCCTGTAGCCTTAAAGTATGGCTAAAAATGTGTGTTAAATAATCCCCCACACGTGCACACACTCAAACCCTGTTTCCATCATCAATCCCATCAGCCCAGGAAAAGAAGGAGGAGTTTTAAAAAAAAAGGTGCTTTGGGGTGAAAAGGTCAAAATGTAAGTAAAACGTGCCTGAGCTGGCGAGGAGCTAATTAAAAACGAAATGAATTGACTGGACTACACTTAGCAGCAAAGACTAAGACAAATAACTCTAAAAGCATGGTCCACCTCGACTACAGCTGCTCCAAAATATAGCCTGGGAATATTCTGGAAGACTTCAACTCCAGATCCTCAAAAGTTTTATGTTGCCCTGAGCTCAAAAAATTTTTGCTCCAACCCAATCGTCAATTTAACACCAAATAATCCCGACCAATATCATTGTGCAAATGTGCAGTTTATTGAGTCAATGTTATCCATGAAATCTCTCTCATGCACCCATTTTAGACGTTTTAAACAAACATTTTACATTTGTTAACCCCACTGCCAACAAAAATGACTCCAACATAATACAAGAAAATCGAAAAAAGAAGGGAGAGCGGTAAAACAGTGATAAATGTGAAATTCAACCCAACCTGAACAAATATATATGACAAATCATATTCAAACCCAACCACAGCCCAACATGAACAATTACGTCCTGCTAGGTTCAGGCAAATATTTCAACCTTAAACGTCCCCAAGGCGCTACTTTTCCCCAGACTGTCTTTTAGATTGACCTGTGGAGACTCCTAGAATGTAGTTGCTGGCATTTGTGTGTTTTTGTGGGGTGGGGGTTCAGGAACCTGTAAAAGAGTCCTGCTGGATCCCCTCAACTCTTCTTTCATCAGGAGGAGCCGAGCCACATGGGTTTCTTGCGCTTCTCTGTCTGTCACGAAACGGGGAACTCTAGGGGAAGGAAGTAAGCAGTAACCCCATAACCTCTTTAATTTGCCTGACTCCACCCAACCAACACACGAGACGTTCATATCTAAAATATAGTTTTATGTTTATTTTTTATATATACACACAATAAACCACCCTTTAAATCAGATCTATAAACCAACAAAAAATGTGCCTTTATTTATTATTGGTTGTTTATATAAAACCTGCACATTTTGTCTTTATAGATCATTTATAATCAGTGATTAATTTATAATGATAACAGCACACATTAGTCCTTATATATACATATAGCCCTCCATATTAAGTCCTTTTTTGACTAACTTCTCTAATATCTCCCAGTATATTGTTCCATTTACGTTTCCTTACCTGACGTAGAGGGTATGTGTGAGCCGAGAGAGAAAAAAAAAAAGAGGAAGAGGATTTTCTAAATGCAAAGTCAGAGTTTAAGTAAAGCTGCATTATGGCCATGAATTTTGAGCCTAAGCTTCAGCATACCCCCTACATCTGTACAACATAAGGGGTGAACTGCAATGACAGCAAGTGTGAGGAAAAAGAGGCAGAAAGAGCAAAAATCATTCTCAGCGAAGAGACCTGGGGTGACCAACATCATGCTGACATAGGAGCCTGAGGAGGACACAACATGCCAAGCAGCCCATAAGCAAGTGGCAGAAGAACAACTGGTATGCTGGCGGTGCAGAAGGAGAGGACACCACAACAGGCAATACCACAAACCTAAGCCTTAGGGGAAACAGAAGCCAGCTAGGAAAATCGACTGCTGCCGCAGACAAGAAACAGCCCACTGCCCCCATCTGCATACCTGCCACAGGGAAGCCATGACCATCTTCAACTCAAGGCCATTACTGGACGTGTCTGTGTGCACGAGTGGCTTGCATCTACACAGGCTGTATGCATACTGTTTTGCATTTCCCTGGAGTGGCTAAGGGCTTGACCTCAAAAAAGAAACGTTGGGCTTGGAGGCGGGACAAATGAAGAGTGGAAAATCGCAAATTTAATAAGCAGAGCATCTGTGAAAACCACACTTCCATCACATCCCCTTAATTGAAAGAGTTTTGGCCAATAAGCTCTTGGAGATGTCTTTACTCACTGTGCTGAATAAAAGTCATGAAAAGCGTGACTGTTTTTGTGCTATTAGTTCAGTCGATTGTGTTTGTCTGTAATTGTGGTTTGGATTACGGTCAGGCACATTTTACAACTTTGAATGATGTGTTTTAACAGCAAAACAAATAATCTTACACATTCTGCCTATAAAGAACCTAATGCGACATGTCTTGTGACATGCCACATGCCTAATGTGATATCTCTCGTAAATGGCTGGTTCTAAAATTTGGGCACAATGATAAAGAGAACGACTCTCAAGCACAACCAGATTACAGTTATTTTAACTAACAAGGTTTTTAAAAAGATCCTTCACAAACAGCATGTTATGGAGCATTATTTACTTTCACCATGTTATTTTTTACCAGTGACCTACCAACTACTTCATAAGGCATCATGTTTGAACAGATGGGGAAGATGTGATAGAGCTTGTGATAAATGATAAATTGATAAATGATAAATGTAATTGCATTTTGCAGAGATAAATAAGGATTTGATCCCCTACCAAACATTAAGAGTTTGTTATCAGCAAGGGATCAAATATCTATTTTCTCCACTGTAAGCTCCATGTGTAATATCAATAAATAGAAAATAAACTTCAATTTTGGAATTTCTTCAAATCATCACCCATGATTTGTTAAACCACAAATCGATCAGCTATCATTACATGTTGAACAGAACTAAAGAAAAATAAAAGTATAGCGGATAATGCTAACACTAGCATAGAGGGCTAGTTATCTTAACACATGACACAAGGGGCTAGATGCTAGAAGGGGCTAAATGTCACTCAGACATTTCAGACACACATTTTTAAATCTTTCAATTTTTAAATTTCACCCAAATTTAAATCTTAGTTCACATAACAAACCTGTGCAGTGCTGCTACCTCCTCTGGTGACAAAACAGCAGTGGTCTGGTGTTGGTTAAGCTGATCACCCGACTTGGTTGTGCAGGTTTACACACTTATAGACGGTAGAATACAAGTGATAGCATCGTAACTACCATAATTTATTTATTTACGTCCAAGAAGCCCAAGTCCAAGGGGTCTTTGGGTATTTTCCATCACCATTCCTTTCAAATGTACTGTGGGGATATAGAACATTTAGTCCTAGATGTGTCGCTTACTGATATTCCTGCTGTAGTGTCTTTAATGCAGATTTGTTTTGGATTGTATAACATGAGACTCTATATCTCCTGCCAGAGGGAATCTGTTTTCAGTTTAGCCCATCTGCCTCTCTAGCATGTTGCCTCTTCGTTTAGTCTTTGCTGGATAGTTATTCACATGCACTTATCATAAGATCTTACACAAACAAATACACATCTTTCTCAAAGAGCATTCATTCCTCCTGCCTCTTCTTATTAGAATCTGTGTGCACCGGTTTGTCTGCTTTTAAAGCTGGATGCTAGTTCTCATACCAAGTTAGTGCTGAGAATGAATTTGTAGTAGTGGGGGGGGGTCTCTTTCAGTAATAGTGGCTCTGTTCTGTAATGCCTCTCATTTATCTTTTATGGATGTCATTCGGATGTGGCTAAGAGCCGTTGTGGGGCATTGTCACGAAGCATGCAATCGTGCTCTCTGAAAGTGGGCTTTGGCAACCCATGCTATTTGCGGTCACCGACAGATCATCCTAAACACATAAATCTTTTTCCATACGTTGCCTGAGGCCTGAAGGTGGTTGTCCAAATGCATGGATATTTTGACACAGCGCAGACAAAAGCTCTCAAAACCCCTTTCATTTACACGTTTCAGTTAGAAGTCTGCCTGCCTGCCTATAAACAAAGTTAAAACATGTACATATGTCTATGGACGCTTGCTCTCAGCTGATAGTATATGGTTCCTGTTCGCGTGCAGTTGTAAACTATAGGAAGAGCAGGGGTGCAGAGTTCAAGCCGGCAGGGTCAGAGGTTAATGCACACCACTATTGAGCGTGTGGTTCAGTTTTATCGCAGTGGTGCGACTATGATTGATTGCTCTGCACTCCCCACTGCCCCACTGCCTCCAAATGAGCTTAAAGGGTTACTGTGCACCACCTGTGCATGCCTTCTCCTGGACACTGTGAATCAACTGAAGGAGTATTATTTAGCTGCTGTTACCTTTACACTGAATGTCTTCAATCAGCCAAGCCATGTTTGGTGTCTGATCTTTGATTTGTTAGTTTTGCATTAGAGCTACGAGGCTAAAGTAGCTGACCCTAAATAGCAATGCACAAATTGCATATCTAAATCATTTATACACTAGTGTCAAAATGTGTTATGTAATTTATGTTTCTAAAACTGTGTGGGATCATCATTAGTTAAGTTGTTAAGCAGAAAGGTAAAAGGGGATAGTAGGTTCAACTGCTGGCTTACTAGTGGTTCTCAACCTTATGCGTCAGCTGAACCCCTTCTGCCTAAACAAAGAACCTACTAAGAGGTTTAAAGTAGACTAATGTTAAATGAAACCATTTAAGGTGTAGCACCTTTCCTGTGAAAAAGTGCTACAAGAAGTACTTTAGAAAGTGCCATGGAGGAGCCACTTCACCCCTAAAATACACGTTTCTGAATGAGATTATGTACATAATGTAAAAATGAGCTTTATTCATTTACAGATTCTTCACAGAGCATTACAACTCCATTACATGGAGTATTTCTGCACTTTCTGAAAAACAAAGACCTGTCAGTGATAACTCTGTATGTATTTGTATTTGTATTAATCACATCTGCTTCTATATAAAATGTGTGTTTATTATTGCTGCTTTAAAACTGTTTTAAAATAATAATGATTATACATTTTAATCATAAATATTTAGAAAACAAAATGTTATCCATTTTTAAAAATGTATTAATGTATTAAGTAATTCTTAAATGTATTTTTCCTTCTTATTTCTCCCCTTTGTGTCTGCTATGTGTATTGTAGTTATTGCAGTTTATTTGTATTTGTATTTAAAAAAAAAAACAATAAAACACAGTGTGGAAAAGCAAAAGCATTTTTTAGCTTTTCCTATGGCAGATAGGGTTGCCATCTCCACCAACATTTGCTTAAAAGTTTGCCTAAAAGCCAATTTATATATATATTCTATGTACAAACCTCATCAGTACTGGAATGTGCTCTGTTCTGAGCACAACTTGTTTAACATGAAGAACTCCCGATTTGCCCAAATGTAGATATATTCCATTATAATAATTAAGCAACTAAATTATTGCTAAGTAACAACTCGCTTTTACCACTGTTATAATTACTAACTGTTAGAACTGCTATTATGTTTTTCCTCCAGATCCAAATTGTCTGTTCCAGTCATCTCCCTCTGTGTCTCAGTAGTAGGGCAATGATGGAGAATTAAAAGCATCTCCCTGTTCTGAAAAAAAGGGATTGTCATTCATGTAGCTTTTATAGCCAAAAGTTTGTGGACACCTGCCCTAATTACTGAGTTCAGATGTTTCAGCTACACCCATTGCTAGGTGTATAAAATCAACTACACAATCATGAAATCTCCATAGCCAGACAAGCATTAACACTAGAAAAAGGAAGCACTGAGGAGCTCAGTTACTATCACCATGGCACTGTTTTAGGAAGCCACCTTTATCACAGCTTGGTTTGCAATCTTTCTGTCCTGTTAGATCTACTGCAGTCCTTATAAGTCCTTATACATGGCCTTTACTTTGTGACACACGACTCAACTTTAACTGAATAAGTATTGTTTATTTATTATTTTGAGTAGCTAGAGATCATGTGAGGACTGCAGAAGTTCACTTTATATTTGCAGCTTCTCGTTCAACTTTTCTGGTCCAGCTGAAGTAATGCAGCAGTTACCTCAATGGTGTAGCACAATTTAAGGTGGAATGGAAATTTGAATAAGAAGCTGCCACAAAAGAAAAGTAAATCTTAGGTTTAGGTTTCATCAATAAATTCCAAGTTTGATGAAAAGTCTTAGAGGTTTTGAATCTTTCAATCAACGACCAACAGTCTACCTGTAAGAGTCGAAGAGTCGTTATTTATGGAATTGACTCCCAGTCAGGATAACAAATACATCCTGTAGAATGAGACTGGGAAACTTAAGCCAGTTACATATTTATAGTTATATATATATATATATATATATATATATATATATATATATATATATATATATATATATATATATATATATATATATATATATATATATATATATATGAAATTAGAACTGACTTTTAAATCAGTTGCAATGGCCTTTATGTATGCAGTCTTGTGTCATGCAGCTGTTTGCCAGTAGTGCTGTGGTGCTGGCGCTAACAGGGTCAAGGGCATCCCTACTCGCTGAATGTCCACAATCATGGCTGTTGGGTCAGTCAGGAATAAGTCAGATACAGTGACAAGTTCCACACTTGCTTATGTGAGATGCATAGCCGAGAGTGAAACTTGAATAATTCACATGTCTCACATTGTCAAACCTACCCCCAAGTTATTCCCGTCGGTTCATTCTGTCTGGGTATTTGTGCAAGTATTATTTTGAGGATGAGTGTATAAACCAATCCAGCAACACAGCAGCCCTCTCTGGGCCCAAGCTTATTCAAGATGGACTGAGGCGAAGTGGAAAAGTGTCCTGTGGTCTGACAAATCAAAATGAAGACACTAGGACAAAGAGCAGAGCTACCATCCGACTTATCATTAGTGAATAGTTCAAAAGTCAGCATCCGTGACTTATTTGGAATATACTATAGACCTGAAATGCAGTTGACCAGACAGAACATGAAATATCTTGGGTTCTGCAATGAAAAAAATAAAAAAGTAAATGTAAATACAATTGCATACAACCTACAACAACCAACATACAACTTTTGAATGCATCCTTTAACTCTCATTTCTTGTGCATCCGTCTAGTCTTATTTGTACTTATCCGGCATCTTATTGGCCCTCATCTTTTCCCGAGCTTGTGTCAACACTGTGCTCTTAAAGCAACAACAAATATCATTTAATGATAAATTTTTTTTCCCATACAATGAGAATGAGCTTATTTCCAATGTAAAAGAATAGTGTAGACTGCTCTACATTGTATCATGCCACACCCCCTCCCCACCACTCTCATTTTTTCCCCCTCCTCCCAAATGCCCTCCTGCCCTGAGCTTCCCCTCTCTCGTGCCTGGTCCGAATGCAGGCCGCACACAGGCAGGGAGCCAAAGCAAATAAACCAGCAGTGCGCTGCCTAACAAGGGCGTGAAAGGGGTCAGAGGGGAGCTCAGCAGGAGGGGGAGCAGGAGGTGACAGAGGGGAGGGACCCAGTCACGCAAACACAACAGGAGCCATCACAACTGGCCCTGGTTTTCTCACGCAGGGCCCCAGACATGGTGTCTTGTCATGCAACAGCCGTCCCATCAAAGCCCATTAGTGCTGACGATTAGGCGATAAGAGTGGAGGAAGGCCAGTACAATCCCACACGCATTCATCATGCTCGCCTGCTTTATTCTAGTAATAACACTGAGCGACTCAGCTATTTCAATTCGATATGAACTGAGAGAGGTCTCACCCAGATCCAGAAAAGAGTCTCCTCATTAAGTGTTCATGTCCTTGAAAAGCAAAAGTTTGAACTGAGAACAAGGCTGAACCTCTTCTGGGGTTCATACAATGTTCTATTCTTTCATTCCTATTTCTCATAACAACCTAAATTCTATATTATCACTGTTTTATTAGAAAATGCTGCTTGTTTTTTCTCGTCTTGTTTTATTACACCAGCTGCTGTGTCATTTGATGATAAATTGAAGATGAAATGTTCTAAAATGACTTAAAAACTAAAATCTCTGCACATTACTCATGCATACGTTTTCCTTTGTTCTAAATGTATAATTTTGGAGATGCACCGGAGATACAAGTAATAGTATAATGGTACTTGAAAGTTGAACCATGGTCAGTTTTTACAAGCCGACTACACATGGCTACCATATTAAATGGAACCTGAATGATTTAGAGGTCTGGGAATGGTTTGTCGTTGCTGCATTTTTAGTTTGTAACATTATATTAAGTAACATTACGTTTTTTTCTATTTCAGGAAGTTTCAGTCTCCAGCACTGGGGGGGGGGGGGGGGGGCAGTCTCCAGTACTGCAGTCTCAGGCACTGCGTGAACTTCATGCTAAAATCGACACTACTCTCACAATCTCACTTCTTAATTCACAGAATTTTAAACTGGCTCTGGTCCGTCCGCTGTCCAACTTGACACAAATAATTGTTTATTAAACTAAATGCTAGTAGCAGACAGCTGTTACTCACCAATATGTGTTTCAGAGCGAGTTCCAGAGCTTGTAACTAAAGCAGGAAATATACATATACATAAAATATTCATGTAATTCATGAGCTGTATTAGTATTTGCCAACTGATACTCCAAGTTTGTTTTTGCAGCACACACCCATTACCGGATGTTTTGCATGTCAGTCAAGAGGCCCTTTCCCACTGCGGTTCTTACACCCTGCCCAGTTTGGATTTCAGGGATGAATTTCAGTGTATCTTGTGTGTATCTTGTCTGGTAAGTGTGTTTGCTTTAGCGTTAAAACCCCTAACACACAAGGGTAGTTCCACTGTGTCTAGTTATTCACAGAACTCATTAACTGATTCCACATCATATGGTTTTCACCACTAAGACTGAAATTAATTCAGCTTGTTTCATGTTTTATTATACTTCCTACTATATACTCACTATGGTCTGTTAAATGCATTGTTTGATAGTTGTGTATATTGAATTTACAGGCTCATATCAAATGCTACAATGAACGGTACTGTCATACTCCTACTAATTACCGTCTTAAGATTAATAACTGATTAATAAGCCTCCTTAATATGAGTTCAAGTGAATCCTTCATTTTGGAATATGTAAAAGGAAATCCTTCATTTTGGAATATGTAAAAGGAAATCCTTCATTTTGGAATATGTAAAAGGATACCATTCTTCCACACAAAGAAGGAAGAGGTTTTCAGGAGAAGTATAGGTGGTCTCCACCAGATGGTAGGTGCACCAAGTATTATGACCTTCAACAGGCACATATGGAATGCATTGTGGAAGGTAGTTGTTCCCCAAAGAGTCTGTTCTCTCTATCATGGAGTGCTGGGTTGAGTATTACAGAACCCTAATCATCTTTCATCTAAAGTTAAGGAGAAACACAGTAAATGAAGGTAAAGCATATACTGTCATAAAAATCCCAGTAACACAAAAACAGCCTGAAACACGCATGATTTAGAGTTCATAAACTGGTTTCCCATGATATGCTTTTTCTCACTACTCACTATTCTTTTCAGTGAGGGTAGGTTCTAGGAGCACTCCGTACTCAGTGTAGCACTCTTGACTGAACTAACTGAAGGCAGCTGAGTTAGAGTGAATAAAGCAGGGCCAAATGTATCTGATCAACCTCTCTTTTAATGAATGCAACTACTTTAAGATGGATCTACTGCTGATACAGATATATAACATAGATACATAACCTCCACAGAAAAACATTGTCTATAGAATATGATGCTCTCCAGCAGCTGCACATACAGTTACCATATCTAATGGCAAAAGTTAGCTAATGGGGTATAAAGGCCCCCAACTTACTTAAGGTAAGTTTATTTATACAGCATCTTGCATACACTGCAATTATTTGAAGTGCTTTAGAAATGAGAAAACAGTAACAGATAATCCAAAGAAAAACTTGCTGGGATCTTAAAGTGTCTAGAGTCTGGGCTCTTCTAACGCTCATTGTTGAGTGGTTCCATTTAGAGGGCTCTTAAATTCAGATACACAGAAAGTATGTGCCTCTAATTGCTACACAGTCCAGTCATTATTATAACCACCAGCTAATATCCAGAGTAACCGTGCAGCACGGACAGCAACTAGATGGGCTGGGAGTGACACAATGTTGTCCTGCTCGGTTGTCACAGGTATCTGGAGCCATGCTTACTGCAGTGGTTCCACAGATGCTCAGTTGGGTTCAAGTCTAGGGAATTAGGGGACCAGGGTAGGAAGACCTGGTCATAGTATTCCATCTAATATCAGACATTTCTAGTCGTGTGACATATGGCATTCTCTTGCTGGAAGATCCCATCTGCCCTAGGGAAGACACTCAGCATGTATGGTTGTGCATTATCTGCAAGGAGGGATACCCAAATCGATTTAAACGACCTTCCACATGGATGAGTGGGCCCAGAGAGTCCCACTCAATTGTAACTTCCCTCATGAGCTATGCATGTTGAAAGTAGTTGGTCATAATGCTGTGACTTGATTGTATATTTCCAATAAAATAAGTATTTTATCTTTAATCAACTGCATTCTTCTTTTGAGGTTTTGTCCCATCCAGTTAGTAATGTGCTCAGGCACTTACAAAGTAAGGTCAAGAGGACCATAGTTTTTTGGGGAGTGGGCCAAGTAAATCTGAGTTTCATCTGCATAGCTGTGGCCCAAAAATCCACCCGGTGGAACACCATTTCACTAGCACTAGCAGTTAAACATTCAACAACAGTGCCAGACCTCACTAACTCTCATGTGACTAAATGCAATCAAATTTTCAGAGCAGTGTTACAACACCTATCTTAAAGCCTTCACAGAGGAGCAGAAGCAGCAAAGGGGGGACAAAAGCTCTATTAATACCCTTAATGTCTAGAACGTCAGTGTAGGTCAGGTTTGTGAGCTGTCTCTTATCATGATTCATCTGTCTTCCGAGTAAACTCGGTCCCTGTAAATGATTTGTGCTTATAACTCAGCGTATAGCACAGATGTTACAGAACCTATTGGTTCTCTGTTTCACCAACGGGAGAGTGAAAGTGCTTGAAATTTGATCAGGCAATTTTGTTGTGACTCACATTAAATGAGGGAGAATATATTATGCATGGAATCATCTTATGGTATAACATTGTGAGTAAAGCTGCAGCTCAAAAAAACCTAATAACAAATGGAAAGGGGGTTGAAGAGAACGGTTACAGAACAATTACCTTCAAAATCTTTCTGATGAAGGACTAAAAATCATTTATCCATCTATCTGTTGCATCCCCATTTATATCCCCATTATCAAGGCAAATTTCCTCTTACGAGCCTCTCTGAATGGCCCAGGAAAAAAGGGTCTATTGTTCTCTTCTCACGATGTTTGCTTTGGTCTCATTCCATCAGTTAGTAGCCATGCCTCCAGCCTGTTTATTCTTGGGGGATGCAGCTGCTGGGCAATATGACTATACATACCAGAATAGGGACAAGTTATGTCACAATACAATACAATACAATACAATAGGCTTTACTGAACATATCGTGATTATCCTCAGTGCTTATGGAGGACCGACCTACTGCATGTTTCATTATAAACTGAACTAATTTAGTTATAGTGCATTACAGTATACCTGAGTGAAGCACTACTTCTACTTTCTGTTTCTCTGTTATCCCTGTTTAGATGCACTGAAATATGGCCCACCTCTAGATGTGCATTTCTATAAAGTAACCCAGCTAGCAGGCAATCTTCTCACAATGCTGGCTAATGCTACCTACAAGTTCTAATAAATAGTTTTAAGGATGTTGTCAGGGCCACAGATTGAACATTCTGAACACAACATTCAGAAAATGTTTCATGGAAACCTGAGATCACAATGTTTTTCAAAAAAGAACATTCTGGGAACCAAAAAAAAAAAAAGGAATATAGCATGGAACATATTCTCAGAAGGTTTTCAGAACAAATCATTTGGGTTGGGTGTGTCTGCTCAATGCATTGATTCCCAAAAACACCAAGCTGGAAAAAACCTTCCCCCATGGTCAGCTAAAGAGTACGAGCATTCTAAACAGTGACCTAACAATGTGGTGCTCTGGCGGCTCAGCACACTGGAAAAGACTTATCACTTATCGCTCTGACAAGACAGCAGCAAGACTGCTCGGTAAACTCCACCACACAACAGCCGTGCCTAGCTTAGCCTCACCTATAGCAGCATGCTGCTACATAATGCCACCTGTGGGATTCAATAAAAGATAGTCTAATCATATAAACTGAATGAAATATAAAGCGTTCAGCATACCTAGCATCCGTTTATTTTTTCTCTGCAAACTGTCTGTTTTTAGGCTAAAAGACAAGATAAGAAATTTGGACAGTCTTAGATAGTAATCTGAGCAATCTTAGCATTTGTCTGGTTTCCCAAAAGACTTGTGCTGCCTTTCTCTGTGTGAGTTTGACATGTGATCTACTGTGGTATTCTGTGGTTTTGATATGTCATTATTCTAGTGCAGTAACACCTCAAATATGTTGAGTGAGATGCTGTGACGCAGAACAGTGCACATAAAGTCATGGAGCACTGGTAGGCATATCTCTATTTAAAACAATGGTTTCTGTTTGTTTGGACACTGAGCAATACAAAGCGGCACTGGCTTTGTCCTGTTTATTTTCTGTCCCCAACCAAGTATGATGTATTAGGATATTGGAGAATGTGCTTTATATAGTGACTTAATGTTTAGTTTTCTCATTGCCACAGTTTTAAAAGTCATTTTAGCACCTCTGCTGTTATAGTAGCATAACATTATATAGTGTATTGTTTTTTTGTATTTGGCCATTTTATATTTACTGTTTACTTTAACACCCGTGTAAGAATGAGGAAATAACTTAATGAATTGGCAAATTAACGAAATAACGTTACAGTGTTACTATAGTCAGTGGCTGTTGTTACATCTGTAATTTGTTATTTGTCTTGTATTAAAAGAATTTACACCACTAATGAAATACATACTTTTTAAGTTGTACCCATTTTAATTCAGACAAATTATGTAAAAATGCTGATTCAGCTAATCAGATTTCCTGAAGTTTTCATTTAACCATGGAAAGAAACTTTCAAACATTCCAGTGGTTCTGTGAGTTGAATGCATCGCCTGTACTAAAAGAACCCATTTTAAGGATATACCACTCACACAAAAAGAACTGCAGTTTGTCTCTTAGAAGACTGACAGGGGAGCCAGGGACCTGCTATCACTGGACCAGGCCAGGCAGCAGTCCAACTTCTCCACAAGATACATAAGAAAAACAGAACATCCACCAACTGAAGGGAGGTACACTTCATTTATATTTCATTTGTAGTACAAAGTGTCGTACACAAAATTCAGGACATATCAGGACACTGCAGACAAAACAATACAGTCATTACATCTCCTAACCTCGTTTCCAATACAACTGCACCCAGCCTGTGTTGGTGAGTTGAAGTAAGGCTGTCTGGATGTTGTAAGGAAATAAAATATATGGTGCACTCTTAAAAAATAGGTTCTTCATAGAGAACCTCTTTTGGTTCCCTAAGGAAGCAAAAAAAAAAGAGTGCTTTGTGAAGGTAAATAATCTTTTTAAGATTTTAAACCTTCAGAAAATGTAGGGGATGATGATGCCTAAAGAGTCCACTGAAGTGTTTATTTGGGAAATTATTCTTTAGTGGTCCATCTACAGCATCGCTCGAAACAACCATGTATGGTACGTTTATTTTTAAATGCCACTGGACGCAAAGCAGATGGAGTACATGGCACAGTTATACCACATCGAACACGTCCACAGAAAGAAGCACACTGTGTTACACTCTACTCATATCGATTTAACAAAATAAATATTAAAAAAAGCCATTTAGCACATTTGGCATACACCTTACTACCTTTTCACAAGCTTGCAGTTTCCGAGTTGAGAGTTTCTTGATGAAAAATTCTAGGCTAGTAATGCTAGCTTATGGTAGCAGACCGTAAGCCTTTGTCTGTGCATCTGCAAAACACCATTTCCACTGAAAAGCATTAAAATAATATCAGTCTGTAATCCGTTTAATTCCTTTAAATGTTTATTGAACTGAACAGATGTACAAAGAATATTTCCAATGTTGTCAAGAACAAACTAATCTGTCATTTCTAAATTAAATTAAAAAAAAAGTTTACCACACTGAGGTTTCATGTGTACCACTACTAATTGTTGCACTTCTGCAAGTAGATGTTTTGCCCATTCTAGCTTGATAAAAGACACTTTGTGACATGTTGTGGGTACAGTGGGAGTGATTCTCCCACGTCATTGATGCAGTGGTCAATAGAAGGGACAGATCCTAACCTGCAGGGCAGATCAATCAAAGCACCACCCTTGAACTCTATGAAGTACGCTGTTGTCAGAAAGGTAGCAGTGAGCGGTACGAGACATGCGGATCAATGAGTAGAGAACGGTGGAACCCCCGAGTAGCAAAAGTGAAGAACAAAATAGAAAATGAACAGTGGAAAAACATTAAAAGAGGATTGAAAAAGGCAAAGATATGAGAAAAGAAAAACAACAATAAAATGTGGTAAGGGAACTGGAAGGAGGAGATATGAGAAGGAATGACATGGGGGGCAAAAGGAGAAGGGGAAAATGCTACGAACGAAAATCTTAGTTGAATCGAATAAAAATGAATAAAAGCAAGAAGTGTTGAGTAAAAAAAAGGAAAAGAAAATGCGCGCTAGCATGAAGTAC